>CM039680.1:213599036-214029036 GCA_022537955.1 Schmidtea mediterranea
TTTTTTGCTACTTTCGTTGGTTGGCAAAGGGTTCCTGTTTAGATATGCTTTAAAAGCTGTTTAACTCGGTGCTAAGGTGCTTTAAAGATAAAATTGATGCTTTACGATCAAATTTAATTCAATCCAAAAGTGACATCGCCTACTTGACCGACTTGTTTCAAAAATTTAATAAAAGCAATATTCAGCTTCAAGGAGATGAACTGAATTCAATAAAAACAAGATCTATTGTTTCTGCATATGTGATAAAGCTTCTTCTGTATTAACGAAATTTTGGACATTGGAATTTAAGAGAAAAGAGAAATTTTTTATTGTGGGCACTTGGATTCTCTCCATTCAGATTTTAACCAACGATTTGATGATATTTTGAAAATGCATATACCTGATTGGATTTTGGATACTTTTTCAATTGCAGGCACAAAAGAATTTCCACAGTTAGAACTGTTGGAGGTAACTACAAATTATGAATTTAAATGTGATTTCTAAAGCAGTTACCAACAATTCTCGGTGGATATAGAAATCACCGCAGATTATCTTGAAATATGGGCTGCAAATCAAAAGTTCTTAATTGCATTTTAGTGAAATGTGGATTCATTGCGGTGACCGCATTGATTAAAAAAGAAAGAAACTGATTGCAAATAGTCAGTCGTAGCAATTTAAGACTTGCTGACGAAAATATAGCCAAGGCTTACTAAATATAGAAGCTTACGAAATACTCCAGATCTCACTATAATCCTAACTTTATACACAATCTCATTTCGTTACATTACCACTAGTTAATGATCAAATATAATTATTCATGTTTGTCTTGTCATTTTATCATAATAAATATCAATGTTAGCTGCAATATACATTGTAAGGTTCTAATAAATAGAAGCTTACAATATATCTCATTGGTCCACAAAATCAAGTTATTAAACCCAAAATAATTGAAATATATAGATTTTTTCTTAAGAACGTTTCATCCCCTCTTTAAGGAATCTTTTCAATTTCGGCATTTCTCTAAATCGTACTTTATTATTTATCCTGTAAAAGATAAAGTATGTCAAGCATTTTTGAACAACTTGATCAGGGCCTTGATATCTTTTGTTGTCTTTTGCTCTGAATTATACATGGATCAATACGTCTTCCTGATGTCAGGTGATCTTTCTGGATTCCTTATTCTGATCAACCCTAAAACACCACAATATATCAATTCTGCTAGGCTCCACCCGATCGACTTTGTAAAGTTGGATTCAGTGTGAATTCTACTTCCGGTAGAATTTCTGCCTTAATCTGTTTTTCATTTATCCTTTAATAAATATTCGAATACCTATTATTGAGCTACTTACTACGTCTTTTTAGATTAGTGAAATAAGTGCAGCAGATTGGGGAGCATTAAGAAGGGGGATGGGGTCTTCGCAAGAACAAATGGGGGCAATATGGAGGGACAGGGAAAGACAAAAATTGCTTATTTTTAGGGGAACGTCCTTTGGATATGATAAACGAAACAATAAATTAATAATTATAATACATTATTTGGAGTATAAATTACGCAATTTTGTGAACAAGATATATCGCAGCATGACTCCTCGATATTATCCTAGGATTTCTTTATGGAGCACTTTGAACGTTGATTTCTCGATTTATAGATTAACGTCAAGCCTATTAAACAACATCAAAATTCTAGCATAAATACTCGTTATCTTAATTTTGCCCAATCAGTATGAGATTCACCATAGTAACCAAGCACATGAATTACATACAAGCCCACTGTGAAAGCTCTAATAAAGCGAACAATATTTATAGATAAATAATGAATAAGGCATCTAAAATGTCAATATAATCATATTTTCTCTATGGTAACGCTTCCATAACTGATTCGTCGTCGATAGGATCGTCGGCATGGACGAAATCGACATTATCACAGATCTCATTTACCATCTGATTAAATTCATCAGCACATTCTGCGTAGACGTGATGTCCACATCCTTTGATAATCTGCATTGCCCAATCAATAAACGGGAATATTTAAGAAAATCAATATTTAAATTTTTATTAATTTTATTTTACTATTATAGATCTGTAATAAAAATTCATAATAATGAAAAAAATTAATAATAATAATCAATAATAATAAATAATAACAATACAAATAATAATCATAATAATAAAAAATAATAAAAATAATTAATAATAATAAATAATAGTAATAATAATAATAAATAATAATAACAATAATAAATAATAATAATAATCTATAATAATAATCAATAATAATAAAAATAATAATAATCTATAATAATAATAATAACAATAATAATAAATAATAATAATCAATAATTTTGTTTATGATCATTAATTTTTTTATTTATAATTATAATCTTATAATAAACTTCAGAATAATTTGTCATTAAAAATAAAAGGTTTGGATTAGAAGAGAGTTGAATGATGAAATAACCTATTTTAGGTATAAATATCATAATCATAAACTTTTAAAAAATCACTTTATTTTAAATAAATTTTATTATTATTATCATTAACAAATTACAAATTTTTTTTGTTTTAAAATTTTTTCAATTATTTCATTTAAACTATTTTCTAAAATAAAATATATTTACTAATTAAAAATTAATTTATCTCATAAATTATTGAAAGAGTAAAATAAAAGTGAGCTTAGGAGATTACAAAAATAAAGACGGGTTTTTACTGGAAATTATTTTCCTAAATGAATACCGAAAGAAATAAAATCTCTCTTTATTAATGATGATGCTCGGAAACCGTTTTCCGAAACTCAACTTGATATTTCAAGTGTTTATCTGCCAATCGGATTGAACGGAGGCTTCCCATTGGACAACCGAGGAATTTTTCATTATTGTAAATCGAATTGTTCAAAATGTTTTTGTGATTTACAGATAATCAATAAATTTCGTTATAAATTCAGCTTTAATAATATTTTGATGCAAACCTATAAATTAGGCACGGAACTTATTACTAATGTACCGTAACCATAGCAATAAAGCCAAATTTATGAATATAACTCACCCGAACATCTACAAAAGAATCTGGTCGTTTATTTTTGAATTGATAGGCTGCATTCTTATCCATCCATGTCTCACCGCCATAAATAAACGAGACCGGAATCGATTTATCCAACTCTAGAGCTCTGTTAATCATCGGGTTATAAGCCCAAATAACGTTAGAGGTGAGAGTTTTGAATGCCGGTTCTCCACTAACAAGTCGAAATCAATAGAAGCTCAAACAATACATCGTTTCTACCTGGGATTCTGAGCATTGCAATGATAAATATAATCGAACACATCATTAGAGTCAACCGACACATGGCTGTCCGACGCCTTCATCTATTATACAGCAACAAAATTTCAGCGAATCAAATGTGGAAATTTTAAATTACAAATTACATTTTCATCGCCCTCAAAATAAGATCCAATATCCTTTCGAAATTTTACCAGTGAAGGTCCGAATGGTCCGGCACCTCGGACAATTCCCAGTGGATTGAAATATGATGAAATGGAGAAAATAAAACGAGTAAAAAGACGCTTTCGAATGCCAGACAATTTGCTTTCATCAAATTGATTGAAACCCCACGGGTCAACGAGAATAAGATGGGAAACACTGGAACAAACTTATTGATAATTCAATTAATTAATTAATTTTAATTGATTTATTCATAATAGTGCATCAGATAACTTAGGATTCAAGGTCCATCATTCATTGGTCTAACACTACTAACACAGCTCGCTGATTGGTCGGCAACTAAATGACCTTATTCATTAACAGTGCTTAAATATGACATAATCAGATTATAATTATGAATTTTCATTCAAATTAACTACAGTTGACTCCCGTATAATGAGGGTAATGTATTCCGGTATGTAAGATAAATTCATTCTTTTTTTCTCAAATATAAAATGTTTATGCATATGCTTTATAATTTATCAATGAGTCTATAAATCAATGTCCCTTTGTATTGATATCAAAAGTAAGACTCTTAGAAATTAACTTTTAAGAATAAATTTAAAATGAACATTTTTTCTTATAATATCTAAATTTTTTTCGGAATATGAAAAAATAAGTAAAGCATACTTTTCAGGATATTTAATAGCGTATGAACATGCAATGAATCCACCCAAACTGTGACCAAGCAAAATAAATTGCTTCAATCCCATACTTTTACGCCACTCTTCAATAGAATCTATAAATAAATTTTCTACTTGAACTGGATCATTTGAAAATTTTGGCCGAGAACTGAATCCAAAACCAAGTACATCCATTGCATATAATTTTCGATTATTAGAAATTGAATCAATGTTTTTACACCATAATCCTATTCCAGAACAAAGTCCATGCACCATAACAATTGGTACTTTATTCACATTAGGCTTATTAACAGTTTCTACTTTATGTGCAAAAAGGGTTCTCAAGTAATATGCATTGTTACATATCGACACAAAAGAAAGATTGTACTGATTTTTGACATCTGTAATTATACATAATAATGAGCTAATTAAACATATTTTTACAATTAAAAAGTTTAGATTCGGCTATTGATAAAGATAAAAATGAAGTTTGTTTCCAACTAAGCCAGGTTGGCCAGAAACTATCAACAAAAGGATATCTAAAAAATAAATAAAAAATAAAAATTTATGAAATAAAAATTATGAAAGTAACTTTTCAATTTTATTAATTTTCTCCATATAAATTCTCAAAAGTAGTTCATTTAAACATATGTCAAACAAACAAAATTTTGTTACTCAATGTGTTTAAATAATTATATTTTTACTGACTTTCAATTTTAAGGTTTTATATTATTTAGTATTAAGATAACAGAAGTTTCTTAATTGGAATTAAAATTAAATGTTAAAAGTAAAAATTATTAAGACACTATTTAATAATGAATCAAATTGAAAGTATGAATAATGTTTTGTTTAAATGGATTGGAAATAGCACGCAAACAAAACATGCAAAATTTAAAATCGGACCCATAAACATCAAATAACCACCTCAAAATGCGAGAAAACACATAATTAAAAACATAAAATGGAAAAAAAGTAAAAAATTTAAAATATTAACAAATGCACAAAGATCTACACGAATTGACATAGAAATAGCATAATAACAAAAGATTTGAACAAAAATTGACAATTTACGAAAAAAGAAAAGAGTTCATGAATAAATTGAATAAAAATAAAATAATTTTAGTCAGAAATGATTAAAATTAAAAGTTAATGAAAAAATTGTCAGATAAAATCGAGAAAATAGTAAAAATTAGAAATAAATTAGACAAATAATATCAAGGTCAAATTTTGTATTATCGTGTTGGGCCAGAACACAAACGGCCTTGTAAAATGTTTAAATGAATCGGTAATACACATGCAAATATAACCTACAACTTTAAAATCAAACCCATGAAAACATCAATTAAACCTAGCAAAATATGAGAGAAAAGCAACTACATATAAAATAATAAACATAAAAATAAATTAAAATAATAACAAAAAAGCACCAAGACCCGCACGATATAAATATAAACATAGCATGAAAACCCAACAAATTCGACCGAAATTTGATAATTTAACAAAAATGAAAATTTCATGAAAATGAAATTTAAATCAAAGAATTTGAATTAGAAATAATTCAATAAAAATTTCAAATAAAAAATTATCAAAATAAATTAGAAAATAATAAAAATTAAAATTAGAATACACTAGAAAATATCAAGGTCGAATTTTGTTTTACTAAATCAAAAAGAACACGCGAGGTTAGGGACAGAAAATAGGTATATATACCGATGCATTTTCACAAAAAAAATTTAACCAATTTTAAAACAAAATTTTGAATCATTTTTAAAACTATTTTGAACCATTTTTTAAACCATTTTGAATCTATTTTAGGTGAGTGAGAGTTTTATTTGGAAACCCTCTCTCCACGTCCCGTCCTCGTAACCTTGGTAGAGCTCTGCTTGGATATCGACGTGAGGAGAGATGTAATTTTATTTTGGTATGATGTATGCTTTAGGAAGTAATTTGTTATATTGCTTTTTAATATATTAATAAACATTTATAAAACATAAAATCAGTTTGTTTTTCATAAATAAATTATTTATTGTCGAAATTCTTCCGGCCCACAGCCAAGACACATCGCAAGTTAGTAAAATCCACATATTATTCAGATTCATGTAAGTGCGTGGAATATCGCCGATGATCTGTGCCCGTGAAGACCTGGCGTGCGGAACGCAGGGTTTGGAACGTCAATATTATTCCGCATAGAAGAAAGGAGAAATAAGGAAGGGGTCTTTTGGCTACTTCCTCGTTTCTAGTTTTCTTTAAATTCGACCTAAATTGATCTACACACGGCTTAAAATCACCACACCGAGTAGTCCAGTGGGAACTCATTAAATATAATATGAACAAAAATGCGTTTAAGGCTTATTAAAGGGAAAGGTGACGAGGAATAAAATTAATATGAAATCACTGCTATGAAATTAAATCAATTAATTTTATGAATTTAACTCAAATGCGAATCTAGACGAGAAATAATAATTTTAAGAATTAGCGTGAACTCCCAGTAAAGTAATAGATTTAATCAAATTCCAAACCAGAGTATAGCTCATTAGTAGAAATGATAGAAGAAAATTTTTCAAAACTCCCTTATAAATAAAAGTTAGTCATTACTAAGCCCAACTGTTGATCGAAAGTGGCTCCCACATAAAAGTAAATTAACCTAAATAATTAAATTTAAAAATACAAACATTGATAAAGTAAAGGAAAGTTTATTGTAAATCAGATAACAAAAGATTTTATCCAATTCCTCTTGAGCAGCCAACTGAACTAATGTAATAATCCACCTGATATCTGTCCCCTTTAAACTACTTCAGCATCAGCTGGTAGTTCTACGACACCGACTTCTAACGATTGATACTTGTCCCACTGTCCAATCATTTAACTCTTGGCCGAAAAACATTCGATGAATTCATAACCCATAAACGATTTCTAAATCGCGGCTATCATCATAAACTAATTTACCAGAAGCCTAAGTTGCGGACATTTCCTAGAGTCGAACAATTAAACTTGGAAATCATATAAAATAAAACCGTCTAACCGTACTGTATCTCGCAACCACGTAAAGTGAACCATAGATGAATAGTTGAACCAAGTAAAAATCTTAACCCTATAAGGATTCATTAAAGGGAAGTATCAGTTAATAAAATAATACCCAACACTTGCGGCTCGGAAGATGTCTCTGGTCATTCATAAGTACAACATCACGAAACGTCTAACTCCAAAGAATGAATTAAAAGAATATTAATAAAATAAAATGAAATGAAATGCCGAAAATTGGAAGTAACATGGGAACACTCGCAGTGAAATTGTGAAGTTGACAATAACACAATGCGGGTTTTCCGATGTTAACATCCAAAAGAAAAACTTACCCGATTTCCAATTCGAATTATCATTCAAAATGAATATAAATCTATACCAGTACTTCATATCACGATGAATGTAGTCAAAATTCCAAGCGGATGTCGCAATTGTTTACATAAACATAAAACCGTCAAATTGGAATAATTCCATCCGAATGTCGATTTTCTACTGGCGATCAACACCCGTCGTCCCGCACACCGATAGACAGTGTGTAAAGCACATCCGATCATCTTATAAATCGATAGTTGGAATTCTACATTCATTAAAATAAAAAATGCTTAATAATTCTCTTAATATCAATGGATTGCCGTTACCCCAAGTGGAAATCGTGGGACCTACTTTAAACGAGACAGAGAAACCCAGCTCGATGGCCTACGTTTCAACCCATCTCGTGGAGCGATGGAGATGGGCATGGGAACGTTTCCGGCAGGAGAAATGCCCCGAGTTTCCCCAACCGGAGCCTCACCAAGTCGACCGGCAATTGGGAAGTGATCATGGTTTTGGCTAGCCGATAGCCCAAGGGAGGAATGGAGCCCGGCCGGGGAGATTCACGAGCAGGCTCGTCTTCGTCTTGAGCAGCTCAAAAGCCACCAACGGCAGGTGGATGTACAAGTGGTCGGAGCTCACCAATACCTGGCGAATGTCGAAGAAGACTTACTGGTGGGTCGGATCGCCAGCAATTATCAACATCCGCGGCAGCATACGGTCGCACAAGGCACCCGACCAAAAATCATACGGATCCGCAATACTAAGCGGCCCGTAATGACGATATACGGTTATTCTCCGGAAGAGTGGGTCGAAAGGGGGTTTCCTGCCTCCTGAATTTCCAGCCCACGATAAAGACTTCATCTATGGAACCCTTCCAACTATTGCAGAAAGAGTTGACCCGTGCCCAGCAAGCTAACAAAGCGCTGTATGAGCAAATCATACAGCTCACCAAAGAGATTCAACAAGTGAAAGCCACATGGGTGGATCCAGTCAAGCTTAAGCCCCTACGCCACTAGCTCACTGCCACTCAAAAGGGCTGGGCCGATGAACGGCAATTAAACCAGAATATCCGAACGCAGATAAGGGGGTTAGAAGTTGCCTTGTCCGCCAGTCGGTAGGGGGAGGCAGTAACCTACCCTCTTGTCTTCGCCCCATCCTAATTGGCTTATCGAGACTCAATAAACAATCCAACGCCCGCTGTAACTCCTACTACAACACCATCCAGCAGTTACAGGCCGGGGCGAAAAGAGCGCGCCAGACGTAGAGCCGCTGGCCTGTCAAATAAACTTAATTAATTTAAACTTGTTTCGTTTGTGAATTTAATTAAATTATAAAGGTTGTTCAATTACTAAAAGTGATGCTTTAAAACTTGAGGGATGTTAAAAACCGAGCTATTTCATGAGTATTCACACTTCGTCAGGTAACCGTCGTTCTATCTCTAGGAACACCATCACCGTATCTAACACTCACTAACATGATTCTGATCTCGAAACTTCTCATACACAAGGGACTTACAAAGCGAGCACAGGTCTTCCATCGACAGCTCGTTGAACCCAGGGGTTGTCCGAGCAATTACAACATTAGAAATAACGCTCACCTTTTGCGGACAATCCACCCACTCGAACACATTTCCAACGTTGCCTAGCAACGGGTGCCGAGTGGTAGCTAGAAAATATTTATATGGCGTTGCTGGGGTAAACACGAGGACGTTTCAAACAATTAGCAAAACCCAGTAACCCACCAATCGAATGAAAATTAAACTGCAAGGTTAGGGTCACAGAATAGGTATATATACCAATCCATTTTCATAGAATTTTAATCGCTATTCACTCAGTGAACAAATTTCTCTTAGTTAGAAATCTATAATTGATAGAAACAACTCTCGGCAATTATTTCCACATCGCGAACGCAAGTAACTTATAGGTAAGCTCTACTTGCTCGTGTGTGTGGGAATCCTTTGTCGCATGCTTTTGAATGCCTGTATTGAGCTAATGGACAAACTATGATCTAATGGTAATGAAAACAAATATATGTATTCAAAAAGCGAATTTGATTAATACGTTGAAATTTTTCTGGCCCACAGCCACACAACATGCAAGTCAGTAAACTGAAACATAACTAGTTACATTGTGTAAGTGCGGTTTCTCCGCCTATAGTGTGTGCCCGTGAGAGTTCCGTCGTGCGTAACGACGGCCTCGAACTTAAATATTCTATTCGTCATAGGGGCGGTGGGAAGATCGAGAACTAGTCTTTTGGCTGGCTCTCTTTCACCCATCTCCCGAAAATTCGACCCAAAATCAACTCTATACATAGGCTAAAATGATCACACCGAGTAGTCCATTGGGCACTCGTAAAATCTAATATAAACACAATTACCTTAAGATCAAATTGAGAGGTACGAGAGGTGGGACTTCGAAATCCATGTGACGAAAATACTTAAAATTAATGAAAGTAATTAAATGACTTAAAGTTGATGAAGATAATTAAATGTGTTAAAAGTAATGAAAATAATTAAATGAATTCGAGTCGATAACGATAATTAAAGTCGATGAAAATAAGTTGATGAGGATAATCAAATACGTAAAATTAATAAAGATAATTAAATAAGTTAAAGTTGATGAAGTTAAATAAATGCGTTAAAATCAATGAAAATATTTAATGAGTAAAAATTGGGAAAAATAACTAAATGTATAAAAATGGACGAGAATAATTAAAAATATGTTAAAATCGATGCCAATTTAAAAGTGTTATAAAATTGAGAAAGATAACTAACTACGTTAAACCCATTGAAAATAATCAAAGATATCGAAACCTGAAGAAGAGAAATAAAAATTAACACAGTAATTCTAAGTGAGTAGGAACTCAATGATAATAGACGAAAGGGTAAAATCATCATACATTGCTAGGAATGACGAAAATAGTCATAATTCATTAGAAAAGACACAACCATCACAGTAGGAGTAATATAATTGACTAGTGTTACCTATGATTGAGGAAAATCACTAAAATTGATTAGCAGTAACTAGATAAGGAGAAGTAGATTGTGGTTTACCGAGTTAACATTAAAACGGCAGTACCGAGTAGATACTAAAGTTAATGAAAGAGATTTAACAGGTAACCCGCGGTTATGTAAAATATTTAAGTAAATGAACACCACCAAAGGTAACTTATCATAGTCAACGATGAATTAAGGTAGTTAAAGAACCCTAAACGGAATCACCAGTGATCGTTCGCCTTAAATTTTGATTACCTATGATTAAACATAAGTGAATTGCTCAAATTCAACATGGCTAAATAAAATTAAACGTAGTCAAAGGTTAAATAGACATAACGGACAATGGCAAGTATTAATACAAACTTCGCAACACGATATATAAATCGTATTATAGAAAACTGACGAAGTCACTGAAATAAATAAAAATTAACCAACTAGTCTACAGCGAAGCATAATCAACGCCCAGCAGTGAACGAAATCATGTAATAATATAAAGGATGATACAAATCAAATTTAAGAATTCAATCAAATCGAATATATAAAAAACAATCAATAGTTAATCGGACCGATCTCTCAAGTATCGATTAGACAGGAAATTGCTCGCTGAGGATCTGCAGTGGGAGGGAATATAAAATTGAACACCCACGAATGAAGAACCTGTCGAAGACTGAGAAAGGCCGATTGGACATCCACATAGGTATATGAGGACTATTGAAAACAAATTAACACCAGGATAGCTGAATCCACGTAGGCAAAAATAAATTAGAATCCGGCACTGATTGATCATCGAAGGGGGGACCATCGATATGAATTATTGAGCTAGCCATAGAAAGCCCAGTGAGATTTAAATCACCAGGAACGATTGCAAAGTTCTCTGCACTGCAGTTGATTAGTGAGAAATTGAAGTACAGATTTGGAGTAATATATTCCTAAACGCCGTTCAACTGAATTAACGATATTAGATAAGGAAATATAATTCGATTAACTCACTCATCCTAATTGTTGATTTTCAAGGTAATGCCAACCAGCTGTTGATTTGCTTCAGTCAAGCGAGAAACATGGAATGACTAAACAAATACTACTTGTAAATAAATGTTATAATTTTCTCTTGACGAAATTAACTAAAAATATTATATTCTCAATTGCACTGATTGGAATTTGAATTAGGATAATAAGAATGACTTCACTAATCAAACGACATACCAATTAACAATGCTAATATAAATAATAAACGAGAATTAGTAAACTACATCTTAAATTATGTCCATTCAACGACAGACACCTTTCGCCAATAAACAAAAAATGCTAGAACGAACGAGCAACGAGCGACAAGACTGGTTACCTATACGGGATACGAACAAGCGAGATGAGTTTCGACCAGGTACTATTTCGTTTAAGAAGCTTAAGTCTTCCACTTAATAATTGACCGTAAATTAAACTTCAACACAACCGACACTGACTCATAATTACATCTTAGGTTATCCATCTTACCACATAAACGCAACATTCTAATATTCTATTTGAAATATGATTAAAATATCTATTTTAGATTATACAAATTCGCATGGAGGATGGAGTGACGACTCCCAATTGACCCTACAAATCCCTAGTAGCTCTGCCGCTCGGTATAGACAGGCGCTATGGGACCAGGGGTATGAACTGGCCACTTACGGAGGGCCCAATTGACCTCGTCGACCCAATGACCGGGAGACGAAATTGAACTGTCAAGCATTGCTATCAAAAGGGAACCGGGCAGGAATCCGGCCCGAGAAGCACGCCAACGAGCCGAATACAGTGCTATGAAGATGGAGGAAATGGAGAAAAAATACCATCGGAAGGCAGTAATGGCCAGACAGAGATTAGCACAGATAAATCGGGATATCACCAACGGAATCATACCCAGCACCGATGGATCTCCACCTGACTATGGGGTCTCATTTGAGCTTGATTACCCAAGACTTCTACAAGTGGCCGCTCCGACAACTCTGATCTTGCCGGAAAAATTGATTCACCCAACACTTCGCCACAGACTCGGACCAAGGCAACGAGACGAACATGCCTATGCCCGCCGACATCCACAATGGACATCCTCAAGCCGAAATCGTCGAAATGCGGATTTCACAGACTGAACAAAATCCTAAACTTGACTACACTGTTGTAATGGAAATAAATAAATTTTTTAAAACAATTTAACTATTTGTCTCGTATCATTATGTTGTAAATAAATTCTGAAAGATATTAGTTACCACGCGGAGAGAAATCCTCACAACTCGAACCGTACTTAAAGTAAATAAATAATTTATAATCGAGACTCACCGGGAATTACTTCAATGAAACCAATGAGGTCCACTAAAACATATTGGGCGCGGATAAAAGAAATTAATAAATGTGTTGAGGGCAACCATGCTAATAATTATCTATTAAATGATTTTAATTTAGAAATGAAAGCGATGAGAATTCTCAGCCAAGAACTAAAGGAGCTCTGGCGCGAGAACACGCATCTCCATCAACAACTCATACAACAGAGCCGCGAACTCCAAAGGGTAAAAGCCACCTGGGCGGAACCGGAAAAAATGAAAGGTGTATACCAACGCTTTACTGCGGCCCAGCAAGGCTGGAGAGACGAGAAATTGTTGAATCAGGCCCAACGAACTCAGATAAAAGAATTAGAGGTTGCCCTGTCAGCGTGTCAGGAGGGTAGTGAGGTGACATACCCCCTCGTCTTCGCACCGGCATAGCTGGCCTATCGCGACCAAGATAAGCCGAAACAGTCCAACAAGCGATCCCACCCACATGCCAGGCCAGGCAGAACCGAACGACTGCGGAGACGTGCCCTAGGAGAACGCAAATAAATGAACGATTAATTGGTGTTTTTATTTAATAAACTTATTTGACGATAATATAATAAATTATGTCTTGATACGTTGTTTATTATGGATATGAGTAATGTTGGACGTATGGGAATCTTTATTCGACTTTATCACTTATCCTTTTGGTGTACCCTGCGCATTTGACTCCTAGGGATACCTTCCCGATACGCCGCACGATTTAAAATAACCATTGTGTACCCATGACCGAGATCATGTTGGTACTGTACACAATAGCCGAATGCCACCATAGCAGGTGAGCGCTACTACTAGCACTACTCCTCGAATGACCTTCGTTTTTCCCTGATTACTCGCTGCCGATGGGAGGACTTACGCTTCTTACTCACAAATGGTGCACCTAATCCTTGATATTTACGCCCGTTCCATTGAGAGAATCGTAGGACTCATTCACACTACACATTCATTTTACAAAATCCGTCTGCCAATTGACCGTCAACAGTTACTGTTATTTTGCCGACTTCAACCTAACAAAATCGATTCTAATCCAGAGAACAACAAAACAACAAAAAAAAACAAGTGAATTATATTAAGGCATTAAACATAGATGTCATATTCACAATGTAACAATTTAAAGTGATGGCTCGAGAGGATAAGCGACAAAATAATCCATTTTACACTCAATCATCTTCGGCATCCATGTCGGTAGGCAGGTACCTACGTTTGGCCGGTCGGTATGGTGGGGGACTGACGCTACGGATTCCCTCAATGCGAGTTGAGGGTCCGGCGACTTCCGATTGAAGAGAGGCCATAGATGTATCGCCGGTGAGAACAGCGATGTCATCCAGATTCAACCCCAACCAATCTAGAACGTGAGTGACTCGCGGAGAGTCCGAATCCTCATCCACGAGATTTATGTGGATGGGGGGAGCAGGTTGCGGGAAGATTACGCTAGGAGCATAAAGCACGTCCGGATCTAGCCCCGGAATCTCGAATTCCTGATAAGGGGGCGGCAGATCATTGATCCGGCACGGGCCTTCGAGGGGCTCCGTTTCCCGTAGCAGCTCCATCTCCCGGCGACGACGGTCGCGGCGTCGTCGGTTCCGATTGGGCCGTCTGTGGGCCGGGTTGACATGCGGTTCCACCACCGGAACTCGGGATGACTCAATTGATGAAGGAGCAGAGGTGCTTGGATTTGATGGGAGTCCGACGATACGTAGGTGATGTTCGGGGATTATGTTCAATTGACGAGCTCAAACACTCCCCGGGACGTGAGTCTGAAGCTCCACGTCCGTGAACGCCTGACGAAGGGCGGTGGCTTGCTCTTTAATTAGCAACCGTTGGCTGCGGGACTCTGCTATCAGCTCATCTCAAGCCCGAGTTAGCCTTGTAATTTTCTGGTGTAATTCTTTAACTGTTTCTGGCGGGGCCCAGGTGCCCTTTACTCGCTCATATTTGGTTCGGAGCGCGGTATGTTGCTGTTTCAGCTCCTCGTACCTGTGCCTTAGGGCCACCACTGACGGGGATAGTCGTGGAATCCGTGGAAGATCACTTGCCGTTGAGTTGGAATTAGTACTCATGTCTAGAGATAGAAAAGGGATTCAGGAAATGGAGATTAGTTGAGAGAAAATGAGGAAAAAAGGAAAATTGACGGAAAAGTAGCAGAAGGACTTTATGAATGCTGAATTAGCCAGTGGGTCCCCAGATTTACATTATCCCTCATTATGGCTTGTAAATATTTGAATTTCTATCGTTTATTGTCGGGTGGATTGGGTCATGATTTAGTGACCTTAAATTAGGATTTTTGCGTGAGATTGCGTGTCAGTATCGACACGGTTATTCGGTCTTTAGACGAATTAACGCCATCATAAATTATATTATTTCTCTGACTACGGTTATCTTTAACGGGATTAAACTTAGTAGAATTCGTTATAAGGTCGTAATATCATTTTCCGATTTAAGCGTTACTATGAATTTGACGTTATCCTCATTAGTGACTATTTCGGAATATAAAATCAATATAATTTACTATATACTCGTCCTACTATCATTCTAGTTTAATATTATTATAAATTACACTAGTTCCTCCATAATTTAATAATTGGTTATTGTATTAAAATTTATAGAATTCACCAAAATGATATTACTATCATCGGGGATTATTATTTATGAATTCAAATTATTAGTACACCTGAATTACAACTAAGGGTTCTAACAATTTCAGCAATCATAGTGAAGGAAATTTACTTTAAACAGAATCAAAATTAATTATTTAGTATGAAATTTATACAGAATACTATAATTTATTAAAATTTAAGATAGAACTAAAAGGAATATTTTTATAATGTACTTGGTAATATGGGGTTCCTCTGGATGTTATATGAATTAAATCCTAACATCCTTAGGCTTCGGAAACTGAATGAATCCATGATGTTAATAGTGCAGATTAATGTTATATTAGCAGTGATCAATCGATATTTGCTAGTGCATCGGTGACTAGCAATTAGACGTGAAGGCACGGTGGAATTATTGATTCACAACAATCATTCAACGTGGTTCAATAGTCTGATTTGTCATCGAAAATATTGGGTCGTAGTTTATATAGAAAATCAGAATCTTTTCGCGACGACGGGACGACTGAAGGAGCATTTCGTGAGTTCAATGACTGCAAATAACTCATGTATGTAGTGGTCGACCTCGTCAAGACAAAAATCAGGTTCGAAGAATGTGGTGAGTTGTTCTATTTTAAACCACTGTGTTTACTAATTCTAATCGTGTCGGTTTACGGCAGTTGGAGAAAAACTATGCTGTGAGGGGTGATCGCTCCTTGGAATTTATGTCTTTGGGCTTGGATCACCCGTAGAAGAGGCGTATATCCTTATCCGTCGTGTCAACAAACCGTACAGATTTTGTGAGACTTATTTGCAGAGGCACTCTCTATCCCTTCGGACAACGGTTCAAGTGTGCTACTCAATTTTTGAATCAGGAAAATTCTATATGTCAGTTTTTCAAGGGTTTGAGCCTCAGAACAAAATAAAAGCCTTTTGTGCGTTTTTGTTATTAACTTATAATTTTGTTTTCATGAGATAATTCGGCTATTTAGTCCATCAATGTCTATGCCTATCCCTGCTACCCGTTTTTAATTTAGTAGTAGGTTCGAGATTTAAAAACTGTCATCTCAATCATTTCATGATTCTACCTAATATCCCCTTAAGTGAATGACGCCCTTCCCATGATTTTATTTCTACTCGCTCCGGCCACTTTTCAGCAGTCGCTTCGAGTTATACAACGGCGCCCTGCCTGGAGGTCCTGTGCATATTGCTAGACCCTACTGCGGACTGCCGAGGTGTTCACGAGGCATGACTCGCTAGCTCAACTAAAGGTTTTCACCCACCAGCCGGCACGAGATCCGTCCCATGAACTTCTATTGATATACATACTATATAATATTTAAGGGACTCGAACATAAACAAATATATAAAAGCATGTAAAGATAATTAATTAATGAAAAACGTAGAACATTATGAGCATTGAAAACATTTAATCAAGTAAAAATTTTACATTAATAGAAAATAAGCTAAAATCAATACAAATCCTTACGTTTTATAGTTTTAATAATATCGCAGAGAAAGTTCAGTTTTTCCAAAAATTTGCATAAATTAAAAATAATGAATTTCGTCACTGTATATATACTATTTTTATGCGTGTGTGCGACCAATAGGCGATTTTTCGCCATTTTTAGGGCTTTTTAATTATTTTAATAATTTTAAACTATTTTTATTATTTTTTGTGTATTTTTCTTTATTTTTTGATATACCATTTATATTATATTTGGATTTTATTTTTATTACTATTTTCTTATAATATTATTTTTAGCCATTTTTATTTGTTTTCTGGTCGCCACTTCTGCCTATGTTTTTTCTAAACCTTATTTCGCAAAGTTTTGGCAGTTTATTTTATTTTTCATATGTCTCTCTCTGCAGCTGTAGGCTTTTTAGTGATTTTAGTTAATTATTTGTTTTTATTTTTATTTTGTTATATTTTTAATTTGTTTTATTTAATATTTTTTTCATTAATTTTTGGTATCTTCTTGCGATGCGTGTTTATTTTCAGTGACTCGTTCCATTATTTTTACTTTAGTCTTTAATTTTTATTTTTGTTTAAATTGTGGCTCTGAGCCCAACAGTAACATGATGAATAAGTAATTAAGGGACCTGAAAGATAAGACGGACATAGGCCTTCTAACGGCAGTCCGCTGAACCCGACATAGGACTAAACCTTAGCAGTTCTAACATCGGAACTCACCTTTGGAGGTCCTATGACCAATGGTTACAGTTCCAACGTTGCCTTGCAACGGGTAACCATTGGCGGGCGTTGAAATATTTTGTATGTAATGGGGTCTAGGTCATCAACACCACTAACCCCACAATAATAAATGTTGGCATAAAAGTAAAGTTTTTCGGTTTTGTTTATCTGTCACTAAAATAATATACTTAAATTGTGCGGAAACTCAAAGAAATTTATATATTTAATCAAATACTTATGTTATTGATTAAAATCAGTTTACAACATAAAGAAATTTAAAAAAAGTAAAAATAAAAAGCTAAATTTAAGTTTTGTTTTAATGCATCAAAAATGACACTAGAAAATCGTGGCATATGGACAAAAATAACTGTAACCTACACTTAATTTTTTAAAACTTATTTTTCGTTTTATATAGTTGTTGGGCCAGAACACAAACGGCCTTGAAAATTGGTTAAATGCACCAGTAATGAAAAACGAAAACCCATCACCAAGATAAATAAATATACAATATACAACACCAACTAAACACTTTAAAATATGAGAGAACATAAATAAATATAAAATTAAAAAACTTAAAAATAAAATAAATACAAAATGCATCAAGAACCGCACGAAATCTACATAAAAAATAACATAATAACAAGAAAATTTGACCGTAAAATGACCATTTATATAAAAGTAAAAATTAATGAATTAAATGAATAAAAATAAAATATTTTTGGCTAAATAAATTTAATTAAAAATGTTAAAAAAAATTACCAATTTAAATTAAGAAAATAATAAAAAATTTAATTTAGATAACACAAATAATTTCAAGGTCAAATTTGTTTAATCGCAATAAAAATAACACGTAAGGTTAGGGTCAAATTATAGGTATATATACTGATGTGTTTTGACAAATTTTCAACTTAAATTTGGGGCAAACCTTATTTCAGTCTTATTTGGTAGACTTATTTTTCAACAGCAGTTCTAGTCTGATTCGAGTTAGTATGCATAACTAACTGAGAGCCGTGCATTCAGCCAATTAACACTAACAAGTGTTTTGACTGAAGACGTTAACTCTCAGATAGTGTACGAGTATTGATTTATATGATTGCTACTATGTGAATTTACGAAGTGTTATAAATTAATGACATGAATTGCGATCAAGATGATTTTATGCCAATTTGCCGGATGAATTTATGGACGATGTATGCCAAATAAATATTTTAAAGCCAACAATTTTGTGCATTGAAACTTTTACTCAACTGATATGGTAAAATTTATTTATTATTTCTTTTTCGGCCCACAGCCAAAACATAAAGCAAGGAAGTAAAATTACACATAACTATAGAACTGTGTGCGGTGTAAGTCCGCCAATAATTCGTGCCCGTGAAGTTTCCGGCGTGAGAACGCAGGAACCCAAATATCAAATTATTGAACCAAATAGCGAAGGAGAGTAGCTTGAGAGTGGGTTTTTTGGCTCAACTTTATTGCACTTAATTTCCATAAAATCGACATAAAATGTTTTTAACAACAATCGGCTCAAAATCACTAACACCGAGTAGTCCAGTGGGCACTCATTAAACATAATATGAACATAAATAGATCATAAGGACAAAGAAAGGGAAAGGGTAGCGGGGAAAATTGCGAAATCGTTGCAACAGTTAAAATGAATAGCCATCGGAAAAAGATTAATTCGAATGACCAAAATCATTAAAAGGAATAATTTAAATAATATGTAAGAACTAAATAAGCTTTCTTTGAGTTGAGACGGAAAATATGGGCGGAACGCTGCCCAAATTTTCGGAAATAGTTAAAGTATTTATCAAATTTTCCGAATTAATTAAAATACTTATCGAATATAGTAAAGTAAAAGTGGAATGCGGCTCAATAGCTGGTAGGATATTGTGATAAAACTGTAAAATAAGGGCGGAACGCTGCTCAAGTTTTCCGAATCAATGAAAATACTTTATCGAAAACTGTAGAATAAGGATGGAGTACGGCTAAATTTTTATATAAGTAAAATATTTTCATAAAGCTGAAGAATAAGGACGAATCCCTACAAAAATATTTGATAATAATGATAATAGTAAGGATAATGGTAATTATAAAAATAATAATAATAATAATAATAATAGTAATAATAATACTAATAATAGTAAATATACATATAATAGTAATGGTAGTAATAAGGATAATAATAATAGTAATAGCAGTGATAATGGATTAGAATAATACGTAGTAACCATGATAATACTAGTAATAATAATAGGAACATAGTAGTTATAATAGGGATAAGGGTAAGAGAGATACTGTGAAGACATTTAATATAACAAAGGGTGTATAAGCCATAGAAAAATCATCAATACGGACAACGAAAAGAAGGACTATGGTAATAGACGTAATGATAAATTTATAACAGTGTGAACCAACATTTGAAGGAGATAGGAAACAATGAGACCTAAAAATCGAAATCAAGCACAGGCGTTCTATCGGTAGCTCGTTGGACCAATGGATCGTTCGGTCAATTATAGCATTAGCAATTGCGCTAACGTTTTGCGGATGATCCACCCACTGGAACACAGTTCCAACGCTGCTTAGCAACGGATGCTGAGTGGTAAGCGAAAGATATTTGTATTGGATGGGGTTGTCTGGGTAACAACCATATAGTTTCAAAATATAAACACCCAGAAACTCACCATACAAATTTGGGGGCTAAGTCGGGATTGAAGCTTTGTTATTCGGGAAGATCAGAATCATCAAGTTCAGAAATAACAGAGACCAAACAACCAAAGAAGACCGAAATAAGAATCTATTACCAAACAGAAAATGTCGGGACGACATTTTTGCCAAACTCCGGAGAGATGACAGATGAACAAGAATGGAACTTAATGAATGAAACTTAATAAAGAATAATGAAAAACGATCAACTTGACTTCAAAATAAGAATATATGTTAAGGAAACAAATGAATAGCCTACCATATAAATTTGGGGGCTCAACCGGGATTGAAGCTTTGCTAATTGAAAAAACTAAAGCAATCAAATTAAGAATACAGCGAGTTTGTCAGTACACCTCCAATCGAGATTGAAAGTGGTTTTCTTGGTAAAATAAAACGACACAAAAAAATAACAGGAAGCAAAAGCCCATTGAAAAGACGAAATAACGAACACTTTGTTGGAACACTCTCAGCCAAGAATTAAAATAATTTCTTAGCTAAACAACCAAAGGAAACCAAAGTAAGAATCTATTTATTAAACAGAAATGTCGAAACGAGTTTTTGTCGGACCATGGAGAGATGATAAACTAAAGGATGGAACTTAACAACAAATGATGGAAAACGATCGACTTATTGACTATGAGAAAACCGTTCGATTAAAAAAATTGCTCGCCCACCAAATACAAACTTGGGGCTCAGCTTCTTTAATGGGAAGAATCAAAGCAATAAAGTTAAGAAACAACAGAAAGTGACCAGAGGATACAAGATGCAAAAATCGAGTTATTAAACAGAAAATGTTGGGACAACATTTTGCCAAAAATAGAGCTTAATAGCTAACAATGAATAACGATCAAATTGGCTACAAAATAAGAAAAACCGTGCAATGAAATAAATGACTAGCCATCATATACAAATCTGGAACCATAAGAAAAAGAGAGATTAGCGGAAAGTTATGGAAAACGATGGATTTGTCTACAAAACGAAATGAAACAAATGACTCGACCACCAAGTACAAATTTGGGGACTCAGAAAGCAGCAAAGGGAACAATATACAAATTTTTATTAGTAATAATAATAACAAACAAGAAAACGTTGAGACGACATTGGACAACTAATAATTCATAAAAGCACCAACAGTAGGATTAAAAACGAGTTAGCGGCTAGCAAACGGGAGAAGCAAGACATTTGAAAGTAACCACCGAGACGATATCTCAGACAATTACAGGAGGAAATAAATAGAAGGAAATAAAACAAAAACTATGAAAAACGACCAACTTATCTACGTGGAAAGCAAATTAACGAGTGTAAGAAATACAGAAAAAAAATAGCAATGCGAAATAAAAAGCGGAAAACTTTGGGTAATCACTCGAAGCTGAGATCTAATGATTATTTTAGAACGGAAAACAAAATGTCAAAGAAAATTAAGAAACTACAAATATTCTCAAGAGCACACTCAACTTAACATGAATGACAATTCTAGATGGAAACTAAAAATGATCAAAACAATAGTAGATGGATATGTCACCGCTAGACCATGTCACCGCTGGACCACATACCCCCTCTCCCCGGGGCAAAAAATTTTTCTAACTCTAAAAGTACAAATTTTAAAAGTACAAAAATTTTTGAAACAAAGACAATGACTCATTCAAAGTCATTTAAACAAAGACCACGACTCATTCAAGGTCGTTGGGTGACTCATCATATTTCTCAAGGTCATTGAAACAAAGACCATGGCTCATTCAAGGTCATTCAAAAAAGTTCAAGGTCATTCAAAAATATTTTCAAGGTCACGAAATTTTTAATCATTTTTTAAATATAATATGTCTACTTAATTTTATTAGTATTATATATTTTGTAAAATTTATTCTAATTTATTATTATTTTTTATAAATATTATTATTTTTATTATTATTTTTTATTAATATTACTATTTTTATTATTATTTTTAAAAATATTATTAATTTTCAAGGTCATTCAAAAAAATTTTCAAAAATTTTTCTATGTTGAAACCGTTTTATATGTCACCGCTGGACCAAAACTAGTAATTTTTTTCAAAAGTTTTTCTATGTTGAATAGTACATATTTCCTCAAGGTCATTCAAAATTTTTCAAGGTCACGGAATTTTTAATCATTTTTAAACTATAATATGTCTACTTACTTTTATAAGTAGTGTATATTTTGTAAATATTTTTTTTATTTTTTATAAATATTTTTATTTTTATTATTATTTTTATTATTATTTTTTATTAATATTATTATTATATTACAAGACATATACAACAAAATTTTTATTATAAAGAGATAATTCTACTATAGTAATATTGTCGAAGAGCTTTATTCAAACCCCATTCCACATACTTTCGATTTCGGGCAGCGCAGCAATGACATCCATCACCACAGGGATATTCAGGTTCCATATCTTTTGACAAATTGTTTTGTTCGATATCCCATAGGAACTCATCGATTACAGTAAATATCCATATTGATGTATGATTGAATATCAAGTCTGGAATTATTGATGCTAGCTTATCAATAATTTCATGTATTTCTGGATAATAGAATTCCAGACGTTCTTTAATAACTTTAAAATAATCATCTAAAAACAAGTTATAATAATAATAGTAATAATAAATTACCATAATGTTTATTTTCATTCATAGCTTGAACTGCGCTCGGTACATCCATTTTAATGATAAAATTTGAAATAACCATTACTTTTATACTAATTTAGACCAATGAGAAGTTAAACAAACACAAATCTTTAGCTATAAACAATAAATATTAATTTATATTGTTTTGAAAATGATTAAAGAAATTTTAATAATATTATTAGTTTTTAATATGGTCAACTCAATTGTTGTAACCGTTCAAGGTAAAAATTCAACATATGTGTATGTCCTGATACTGCAGTGTTGTTGGATATTTTGTATATGATAAATAGGCCTAGATATTTGATAACTTCAGTCAAAAGATTATCTGAAAGAATGAGTAATTTAGAATTCCGATTTGAACATACATATGAGACTTTAAAAAGAGCTAAAAACGAATTATATAATGATATTATATATCTAAATAAGACCATTGGTATTATCAAAAATGAATTAAGAAAATCAATATTAGAATTGAAAGAAAATCGTAAACTTAATGAAAATAAATGATGAATCAAGTTCAATATAGTATAAAATTTTATTCTAATAAAACAACTGATCAGTTCAATCGTATAATGAAATTACAACAACCTGTTAACAGTGGTGACAACAAATTGAAAGAAGTTAACAGTGCCAACAAATCATCATTGCCATTTCCATTTTATATTTTTACATATTTTCTTAGTATTGCAACATAAATGTATGATTCTGATTGATCGAATATAGTATAAATAAGCTTACACTTTCAAATATTTTTATAAAATGCCAGAAACTAAATTTTTTATAACTTTATTGAATGAGCTGGTTTCTAATAATAGAGAAGATGATATCATTAAAAACATAAAATTCATGGTAAACCATACCGAGAAAATTGTAGAAGACATCCCATTTGATTATGAAAAAATTCTCAATTTGCCAACATTGGAGAGAAAGAAGGCATTCCAATCAATATTTAGTTACATGTTCGATGAAAATAATAAATGGATGCGAATGATAGTATGATTAATGTATATGAAACACATGATATTAAAATCTGGATCTGACTATGAAAATTATTTCCAATGGTCTATAGAGGTAAATTACTTTATATTGTTATTAATTTATCATTATTTAGGTGATAGAAACAAAAATTGATCCGTGGGTAGAAACAAACGGTGGATGGTCAGCGATTATTCAAGTTACCGTAGAAACCAAACGTTCAGATATTTATATTGCAAATTGTAAATTTTTATTTAAACTATTAACTGGAGCATCGGTTTTATATTTATGTAATAAAGTTTATCATAGATTTTAATAAATATTTCTTTGTTATTATTATTAATAAAAAACTACATTTTTAAAGATTTATTGATTATTACATGTACATTCTTCATCACCACAATATTTTATCATAATATTTTCTTTAACATGGTCAATAAATTTTTTAAATTCGGTAGGCTCAACTTCATCTTTAATAATTTCGGTAGTAACTTCAGTATCTTCAGTATCATTAATATTTTCTTCATCATTAATAATTTCAGTATCATCAATAATTTCTTCAGAATCATTAATAAATTCAGTATTAATTTCTCCATCATTTACAATTTCTCCATCGTCACTCTGACATTCAGAATCACAACATGAATCTTCTTTACTCAATGCTTCAACTAGAGTCAACATATCTCTAAATTTTACACTGGTTATTTCTTCGAGTTTATCAAACAAAAAGTTTATTAAATATTCTAAACGAATTTAATTAATTATTTTATATTTTATATTTTACCTTTTTCAGACATCATTTTTAAAACTATTTTAAAACTACTTATAATTTTGTTTATAGAATAACAAAGAAAACATTAATACATTTATTAAACACTAAACATTAAAATATACATTAAAATAATTGTGAAAGTCTAGCAGTAACAATTTTTCAAATTGGAGAAAGCACATCATTTTGATCAGCTTTATATCCTTGGATTGCTATTGTTAAATACCAGTTTTCCTGTTCTTTGAAACCTATTTCTGTAAATTCATCATAATATCTGGTATACTGACTGGTGAAGAAAGCATTTTCATTGCATTTTAAATTGAAATTGATCTTTTTGAACATATTATCAATATCCTTGATATCTATCATTGAGAGAGTCCCAGCGAGAGATTGAAATTGAGTTTTATTGAGTTTGACTGGATTTGAAAATTGCATATTGATAAAAAATACATTTTATAATTGTGGAACATCTGAACTTGTTGGACGCTTATTTTCTTGGTCATGTTTGATTTATGATCTTTATAAGGTGGTTAACCAATCAGAATCATGCATATTATTATTAATTATTTAAAACAAAGACAGTGCATAATAAGTGCATGATAAGTGCGTGACTGCATAAATTTACAAAACTGTATGTGAATTACAAAGAAAACATTGAGTTTGTATATGATTTTACATACATCAAAATTTTTCTCTATATAAATTTCTTTATAATATTAATATCACGTGTTTCATATGATTATTACGAGTTATTATTATTATTGTTATTATTATTAACAAGTTATTATTTTTATTATTATTGTTACCACCACCAAATAAAACTATAATTTATTACTAACAAAACAAAACAAAACTAAACAAAATAAAATTCTAAACATTTATTTCCTAAAACGTTGAAATTTAGAAGAATTCCTAACAGATTTCGCAAGACACCATTCGACATATCTCTGGTACCGAAAATCGCAGCAAATGCAACCCAGAATACAGAGGTATTCGGGTTCCATCTCCTTCGGTCTTCGGTCAAGCTTTATATCGCATAAAGCTTGATCTATGATATTGAAGATCCATATATTAGTCTCGGTGTATACGAGATCTGGAATGATTGATTCTGGCTGGTCTTTCACAATTGTTCGCAGTTGAGGATAGAAGAAGAATAAACGTTCTAAAATTACTGCTTGATATTTATCTGGAAACAATGATAATAATATTAATAAATATTAAATAATAAATTTACCATAGTTTTCTATTTCTTTCTTTGTTAATTTTGAGGAAGTAATCGGCATAGTTTTGTCCATTTTAAAAATGAAATGAAATGAATAAGCAAGTTGTTTTAATAGATCATTAACCAATCAGATTTCGACCAATCCGGTGATTTCATTTTGTATGTCACAAACAATATTTTTGTACTCTAGATTTCGCAACCCTAATATGACTATTTTCCCACTGGCAAACACGTTAACACACATTGGGTTGTATTTTAAAAGCCTCAGTGCAGGAAATAATTCTGGTTCGAACATACAAAGACATTTTGTTGACATGTTGTATAGATTGATAGAACGTCCCATATCCATGGTAACCGTAATTGACTGTATTTTAATTTCCTTTATTCTATATTGTTATTTATTGACATCTAAAAGTTTCTTGCATCCCATGATTCTGCATTTGCCGGATTTGAAAAATATTATAGGGTATTTCCCACTTCTATCAACAATTTGCTGGGGTTTACCATTTGGAAACGTCATTTTTGATACATCGAAAGTTCCTTTATAATTTATATTTGATAACAGAATTAAACAATAAAGAAATATTAATCTATATATATGATTTTTCGAAAGAGTTCATTAAATTATATAATATACACAAAAACCTATAATTATACAAATTAATAATGGAATTAAGAAATGATGCTGTATATCAAATCGTCGGCCCAAGTGGTAGTGGTAAAACTATGTTTGTGTATAAATTACTGAAATCTAATTTATTTCAAACAAAATTCAACAAGATTTATTGGCATAGGGGTGCAGATGAAGAACATGGATTAACTCAAGATAATTTCTGTAAATTGAAAAACATGAAAATAGTAAAGGGTTTCGATAAAAACTGGTCAAGTCGTTTAAGGAAAGGTGATGTCATCATTATTGATGACTTGTATCAGGAAGCTAATAAAAAAAAGCATTTTAGTAATTTATTCACAAAAATCAGTAGACATGTTGGTGTTACTGTGATCTTTATTACTCAAACTCTATTTCATCAGGGTGGTGCACATCGAACAAGGAATTTAAATGTTCAATATTTAATTATTTTCAAGAATCCTAGAGATGAAACAGTTATTGATTTTCTTGCTCGATAAGCATACCCTAATAATCGTAATTTTCTCATCAGTGCATTTCAAAATGCTACAAAATCACCACATGGATATATATTTCTTGATTTCACACAACAATGCAATGACGATTTTCGGGTAAAAACAGATATTTTCAATAAAGAAGGTGCCATGGTATATAAACAAAATTGAAAACATTAACATGTAAAAATGTTTATGAAATCCAGGCTTAAAAATATCAGAAAACTTAGACAAAGTATTAAAAAGAAAAACAAAGTTCCAACAAAAACCTGTTATACACCATCTAAAAAACTAATAACCGAGAATTACTCTGCAATGAATCTAATTTCGAAAAACATTATTAAAAAGAGTAAGAAAAAAGTTAAAATTGTAAAAAATCATAGGAGTTTCCCATATTTTAATGCATTGTTAAAGGCATCGAGTATGAAAAGAATGTCTATTTTACAATCATTTCCAAATTTTGTTGTCGATGATTTACTCAAAATTCTACTAAAAGTAGTCAGAGGTAAAATTAAAATCAGTAAATCTAAAAAACTAGTATTAAATAAACATCGTAAGCCTTTGTTATCACTAGTAAATAATAAAAATCGTCAGCAAATGAGAAAAATCATATATAAACAACAAGGCGATTTTATCGGAGCAATGTTACCATTAGCATTATCATTATTATCACAATAAACGATGGTGCAATCATTACCTAATGTTAAATTAAAATATAAATCATCTTGTTGTAATGGAGAAGATTTGGACGAACCCAGAAGACGAAGCAGGTTTCGGTGGAGTGGCAAAGTTAAAGAAAAGACTCCCAAATTCGAAAAAGGAGACGCAAAAGTGGTTGTCAGAACAGCTTGTGTACAGTTTAAACAAACCGATGCGGAAAAGATTTGCGACGAGAGCTTATAAGATATTTGGTATTGTTGGGCCAGAACGTAAACGGCCTTGAGGAATGTTTAAATGGATCGGTAACACACACGCAAATATAACATGCAAATTTAAATAAACCTATTGAAACATCAATTAAACCCTATCAAATATGAGAAAAAGAGAATTAAATATAAAATAATAAACATAAAAATAAATTAAAATAATAACAAAACGCACCAAGATTCGCACGATACAAACACAAACATAACAAGAAAACACAACAAATTCGACAAAATTGAAAAATTAATAAAAGTTCATGAAAATGGAACTTAAATCGAAAAATTTGAATTAGTAATAATTCAATAAAAATTCTGAATAAAAAATTAGTAAAATAAATTGAAAAATAATAAAATTAAAGAATAGAATTCACTAGAAAATAACAAGGTCGAATTTTGTTTTACTGCATCAAATTTAACATGCGAGGTTAGGGACAGAAAATAGGTATAAATACTGATCCATTTTCACATTAAACTTAACCATTTTAACTAAAGAACCATTTTTCAAATTACCTTTGAATCTTGTTTAAAATCTTATTTTTAGGTGAGGAATGTTTATTTTGGAGCCCTCTCTCCACGTCACATCCTTGCAACCTCGGCAGAGCTCTGCTTGGGTGTCGGCGTGGGGGGAGAGGTATTTTTATTTTATTTTTGCTGTGCAATATTATGAAACTTTTATTTTTATGGAATAGAATGGAGGGTAATTTATGGTTATTTGTTATATACTTAATAAATATTATTAATATTGATAAACTGTTTTTATATGTTTAATAAATAAATAATTCTGTCGAAAATTTTCCGGCCCACAGCCAACACATATTGCAAGATAGTAAAATCTACATAGTACAGATTTGTTTAAGAGCGTGGAAAATCGCCAATGATATGTACCCGTGAAGACTCAGCGTGCGGAACGCAGGGGTCGTAACGTCAATATTATCCATATAGATGAAACGAGGAATAAGGAAGAAGTCTTTTGGCTGCTTCCTCGTTCCTCATTTCTGTAAAATCGACCTAAAATTCTATTACACACGGCTCAAAATCATCACATCGAGTAGTCCAGTGGGCACTCAGTAAATATAATGTAAACACAAAACGCGCCTAAGGTCTCTTAAAGGGAAAGGGTACGGGAATAAATTAAATTGAAATCGTTGATATAACTAAATTAGAAGTAAATTAATTGTCGGTATACTAAAATGAATAAAATAGTAAAATCACTTAACAAGTAATTCATTGATTCAATTAAATTATTGATTAAAATTAACGATGATGGGGTAAAAATAAGCATCACATTGATTAAATTAAGTTAATCCATTGATCAAAATTAAAGTAATTTGAATAAAAATAAACTGGTAAATCTTCGAGTAAAAGTAAAGTAGAGCTTTGATTAAAATAGTGAAATGATTTATGAAGTAGACTATTGCTTAAAGTAATTTATCGATTTAAAGAAAAAACAAGTAATTCGAGTGATGGTAATTAATACCAATCGTTGAATTAAATTAAAGTAACTATAAATTAAAAGGGTAATGAAATGTATTGATGTAGGAAACAAACTTTTCGGTAAATTAACATAGATTCATGGAGCAAAATAGAGTAATTAAAATAGGTTAAAAGTAAATTAACTCGTTGACTAAAAATAAATTCAGTGGTTAAACTAAGGTAATTGGTTAATCAAAGTAAAGTAATTCATTGCTTCAAATCAAAGTAACCTTTTGGTTGAAAATGAAGTAACTCATCGCTTAGAATTAGTGTAATCATTAATAAAAACTAAATAAATCATGGATTGAAAAATTTTAAATAATTTGTTAAGGTAATGTTTGATTTAAGTCATTGATTAGAAATACAGTAATCGTTGATTAGAAATGGGTAATTTATTAATTAAAATTTAAGCATAGAAATAAATAAATCTGTAAATGGAAAATAAATATCTGTTTATTAACACAAGATTACCATTATAGGAGTTAAAATTTACAGCATTGTTAAATCAACTCGATATTGATAGGAATCAGGACTGTGAATAGCTTAAGTCGATGGGAAACAAAACAAAATTAACTTGACGATAATGTTTGTATAACTACTGACAAGAACCCAAACCAGTTTGAGAACCAAGAGTTTCCACGACTCTCCCTGTAAGATTAAACAAACGACTAAAAATGTATTATACGAACCAAATAAAAATCATACAGAAATCGGCTTACTAATCTGAACCAGTTTATCATCCATAACATGAAAGCATTTCAATTGTTAACGTCGAAGTAATAAGTTAATCATTTGCAGAAATTCAATAGCGATAATAGAAGTACGGCAAACATTTCGAGAAAGTTAAAATCCAACAAATAGAAGTGGTAAACCGTTCCAAAATTGCGAAATAAATCGGGCAATAGAACCAAGATTCCAACCCGTTAAAAATGAATAAAATTTCCACGACATAGAGATGCATCGAAATTGACCAATCAGCGTAATATGCCGGATATTGAATCATGTCGAAAATTTCACCACGAGATCACGCTAATCCACTAAAATACTCTCGAATAATACCGACTAGTAAAATAGCATCCTGCCTAAGTTAGAATCATCAATTACTACCAAACATAAAGTTAAACCTAACCGACAATCAATCAAAATTCCATTTAACCGGAAATCCGGTTAATCATTGACGACGACCTCTGAACGCGTAAATTTATCCAACGGAAACGCGCCGCCGTCACGATAGACCATCATCGATCGAATTATGAATTTACAATATCCCTTTTACGTGAATAAATTATTTCAAGTTTAAAACTACGAACGGCAATAAATAATAACCTCTCATAACCTAGTTCTAAACAAGATTTAATCATTTAGTTAACTATGATCACCCATATTAGCATAGTACCCAAATCAGATAGTAACTTCCAAAAGAATTACGCCAAATTACCAATTCCGAATCAGAATACTCGTGAACATTTGAAAATCCGAGAAATAGGTTATTCCCTTCGCGTTTCTGGATACTACTTGCATAAACTAGAATGATGGTTTGAACGCTTTCACATTGAATAAATTCTAAATACCCCGACATATTTCGCCCCTCAAACACTGTACCGATCACCGGTTAATTAGGTACAAAATAAATTCGATATCTTAATTATGAGAAGTGTTGTTTAGTCTGTGAACCAAAAGTTAGCATGAAATGCCCGTAGTTTACAACGTATTGATTGTCATGGGAAAGAGTTCTATGGTCGTTTAATAAAGAGTTTAATTCGCGAGTGTTAACAATTTCGGAACGCCCAACAACCATTACGAATTCCGATAGATGTTCTTCTTTCACCGACCCCATTAATAATTATTTCACCATAACACTTCCAAAAATAACTAACGAATATCAAACCGTACAGCCGGTTTGGATAAATTTCATTTCAAACCTTGCGTACGTATTAGTTTATTCACTATATCGTTTCAGATCATGCCGCTCGATTGGACTACTACCCAAGCAACTAGCAAAAAGCACCCGAGAAGGGCACCACAAACCGCAGATATCATCAGCAAACTTCGACCACAGTGGTCATACCCTACCACTTGGCGACTATTGGGTCTCGAAACGGACCCTTGCGGACTCGCCGGTCAACAATATCCCGCCGAAGAGACATACGAGCATGCTCGGAACCTCCTCACCCATTGGGAAAGGGTGCAGGAGCAGGTGGATCTCAATGTGATAAAAGCCCGGATGTACGTCGCGAACGTAGAGGAGGACATCCGCGTCGGGCGTATTGCGGAAGCTTATCCACCTCGCCCAGCCCGCGATACCCGACGGCCCTATACGGTGGTGGCTCTGAAGAAAAGCCTAAAAAGACATTTCCCCGAGGAATAAAGACAATAGTTACAATGTTCATGTTGTAAATGATTTCAAATTTAAATGTCGTTCGTGTTATTCCTCCTTATAGATAGATTCGTCCCATAATTTTGTTTAACTGAATGAATTATAATTTAATTAAGTCAATAAGAAATTAAAAGGTTCTCTTTTATTATAGTGATGTCTTCCCTACAAATCCTACAAACCGAACTGGATCACGCTAGGCGGTCAAACGCGGATCTGCTCACCCAAATTATCCAAATGACCCGCGAAATACAGCAGATAAAGGCAACATGGTCAGATCCAGCAAAAACTAAAGCTGTCTACCACCGACTCACGGCGGCACAGAAAGGCTGGGCTGAAGAGCGACAGCTCAATCAGAGCCTGCGCACTCAAATCCGAGGACTAGAAGTCGCCCTAGCAGTCTGTCGGGAGGGGGAAGCGGTAACATATCCGCTCGTCTTCGCCCCATCCCAGGTGCCGCAGAAAAGCATTCGATCCGCAGACCAGTCCATCACTCCACCAAATAATCGTCGGCCGGGACGTAAGGAGCGTGCCCGACGTCGAGCAATCCAGCTTCAAACCCATTAACTCATAAATACTGCGTGTTTTTGTTGATTCGAATAGAGTAGTCATATTCAGATTTAATTTGTTTCTTAGATACATTTGTATGCCAGCGTTATCATAAATATCCGCATCACGTTACCAAACCTTCGTCTCACCTTTCCACAGTCAAATAAGAACCTAATCTTGAATTTCTACAAGGGACAGAGCAAAGCGAGCATAGGTCTTCTATCGACAGCTCGTGAACCCGAGGGTTGTCCGAGCAATTACAGTACTAGCAATAATACTCAATTTTTGCGGACAATCCACCACTTGAACACATTACCAACGTTGCCTAACAACGGGTGCCAAGTGGCGGTTAGCATCATTTTGTATGGCGTTACTGGGGAAGCCACAGGTGAATTCAAGCAAATAACGAAACCCTGTAACCCACCAGTATTAATGATTTATGGCAAATGGATTTGATGGAGATGATACCGTATTCGAAGATTAAAAAAGGTTATAAATATATTTTAACGTGTATTGATGTTTTCAGTCGTTTTGCTCGCGGTGTACCAACAAAGACAAAATCTGCAGAGGAAATATCTAAAGCAATTGATAATATATTTAAAAATGGGCATCCAGACAATTTGAAAACTGATTTAGGTATTAATATTATTATTATTATTATTATAGGCAAGGAGTTTTACAATAGTAAAGTTAAGCAAATCCTGGATCGGCTCAAAATAAATCATTATTCTGTACATTCTCAATACAAAGCCGCTCATGTTGAAAGATTTAACCGGACATTGAGAGATAAATTGAAGAAATATTTCGTGCATCAAGGTAATAAAATATGGATAAAAGTATTACAGAAAATACTTGTTAGTTATAATAATTCATCACATCGAGGTCTGAATGGTTTGAGACCCGTAGATATCAGCTCAAAAACACAAGTACAGTCTTAAAAAGTTACTATTACAAAACCAAAATATAAAGTTGGTGATCATGTCAGAATTAGTAAAATATTTGCTTCACCTTTCATCAAAAATTTTGATAGTAATTGGAGTGATAAGGTATTTCAAATTACTAAAATTAATACTAAACAGAGTCCTGTAACGTATGTTATGAAAGATAGTGATAGCAATTTAATACAAGGGAAATTCTATGAACAGGAATTACAAATTATTTCCAAACCTACAGTGTTCAGAATTCAGAAAATATTGAAAACTAAAATGGTGGATAAGGATAAACAATACTATGTCAAATGGCATGGATATCAAAAACCCTCGTGGATATCACCAAAAGACCTAGTAAAATGAGTTTCTATACAATTTTACCGAGCAATCGTTGCCCACTAATCCATCCGGAAAACCAAGCAAGTAAATTTATGGTTGATCTTCAAAATCCCATTTATTTACATGGAAATTGGGAAGTTGCTTTGCAAGACTTTACATTTGTGTACAATACATTCCCATTTTATAGTCATTGTAAAATCGGTTACAAGAAGCGTGTTCCCAAAACATGTAATGGTAATTTCTCAATCAATTATATTGATCGATATTGTCATATTCCGAATCAAATTTTAGATGAAAATGTTTTTCAAAGATGGATTGAATGTTAGTTGAGATTTTAGCCCATTTACAATAAAGTTTGAAAGTATTGAGTATGCCAAGCAAATGGGTAGTAATAAGCTTAACATAGTTGTTCCTGGTACTGAATACTTATTACGTTTCAAAACATTTGATGAGAAAAGTGTAACGACCGAACACATCAAAATATATTAATGAGGTGGAAGACACATTTACATTTATTAAAGAATTATATATTGAAACACTTGAAGAGTTACATAAATATATTTCATTCAATTGTTTACAAATATTTAAAACTATTGAATTTGTTAAAGATGGATTATGTAAATTCAGTCTGAATAATAACATTTGTGAAGTTACATTTGATAAAAATTTGGCTAATACATTGGGATTAGATAAGCAAACATATAAGGCAAGTGCTTTTGGTGTACGCAAGCCGAAAATAATAAAACTTCATAGACAAATGTTCATATATACTAACATCATCGATCCTATAATTGTTGGTGATTCTTTGGTTCCTCTATTGAAATCTGTTTTGGTTGATAAACATGACCAGGATGAAGTTGTCAATATAAATATCGATAATACCATGTACTTACCGGTATCAACATCATGTATAAACAATATAGAAATAAATATTCGTGATGATAGCGGTAAATTTATTTAATTTAGTAAAGATACAAAAACTCATTTGACATTACATTTTCGTAAATTAGATGGCCAATAACGATATTATTAGTATGTATAGTGGTAGCCAAAGTGGTGGCGAATTACCATATTTTATTGGTTAACAGTATGGATCAGGATGGTTGAGAACAATTGGTAGATTTGCACTTCCTATTCTTAAACGCCTTGGTAGTTTTGGTATGAAAACCGCTAAAGATGTGATAATGAATGAGCAGAAAATATTACCATCTCTGAAATCAAATGCATTATCAGAGTTAGGAAAGTTCTACCTTGTGTTGCAGGTATGTTTCAAAAACAGGAACCATCACCAGCACCGGCTCAAAAACGTAAAAGACATCATAAACATATAAACAAACTAATGAAAGGACATGGAACTATATTTCAAAAATGATTTGCGGTAAATCTGAATTGTGCTTATTTGATAGACCATCTCCCCAAGTAGTAATTGAAATGGGGGCCTTTGAAGATGTATTCCCGATGAATTCTATTATGGATAGTAGAACTGATATTGAATTTTATATTAACGGTTCCCAAACTGAATATATAGATTTGAACGATACATTGTTAACTGTTCAGATCAAAGTTGTAGATTAAGATAGAAAACCGTTGGGTGAACCTAGTGATGTTATACCAAATAATTTCTTGTTTTATACACTTTTTAAAGATGCAGTTCTCAAGTGTTAATAATATCAAGATTGAGGGTGGTAACAGTACATATATTCACAAAGCTCTAATAGAAACTATTATAAATTACAATAGGGATACTAAAAATACATGTTTAACTCCTATGGGTTATGGTAGTGATGACGATAGAAAAAAGTGGATTAAGAGTTCAAAATTATTTACCATGTGCCTATCATTACAACTCGATTTTATGGATCAACCGAAATATTTACTCCCAGGTGCTAATGTACACATTGGATTGAAAAGATCTGAGTCGGCATTATCACTAACAAGTGCAACCACAGCACCAATTCTTCAATTAGTTGATGCAAAATTATTGGTCAGAAGAGTTCGTGTTGAGCCCTCTGTATTGGACGGTCATCAATTGGGGCTTAATTCTAAGCATGCAATATATCCATTGAAAACAAAGGAAATTATTCAATTTGGTATTGCTAAAGGTTCAGCTTCTTTCTATAAGGAACAAATATTTGGAGATAGAAGAATGCCCAACTTTATATTGGTACTATTTCAAAGTAAATCTCAATATAATGGATCATACTTAACATCGAGCTCAATTTTCAAATATTTTGGAGTAACATCGCTAATTTTATCGAAAAATAGTGATTATAGAGAAACATATACTCAAGATTTCGATAATGATAATTATTGTGCTACATATATGCAGAGTATAGTTAGAAATATGGGTAATTTGGATAAAAAACTTAATTGTGGTATAACTCTCGAGGATTTTAAAAGCAAATATCCATTCTTTACATTGTTTTGGCACCTGATTTTGATTTAAATCAGAGTCAATTACCTCAAAATGGAAATTTACGATTAGATATAAAGTTTGCTAAAGCTACAATTGAACTGGTGCATGTTGTAATATATGGAGTATTTGAAAATGAGGTTCAAATAACAGCAAACAGAACCGTACTAGTTTGAACATAGTTCAAACATTGTTGGTTTGAATTGTATAAATGTATAGATAATTTATGATAATTTGTCATGGAGTAAGTTTTTCATGTATTATTAATATTATTGATGTAGTTCTGTTCAGATCTATCGAATTGGAAAACAAATACTAGGACATGAATTTTTAAGGGTATTTCCTATTGATAAAATTCCATATTTACGTAATAATCAAGCCATAATCGTCAATACTCAATCGTCTCATCTCGGTGGAGAACATTGGTTAGCAATATATATGAAACCTAGCAAGATATTTGTATTTGATCTTATCGGTTTCTATTATCCGGCTTTAATGGTTTCGAAACTGCAAACAATGGGTAAACCTATTGTGTATAATAAAACTATATTTCATAAAGCATGGACCTTAACATGTGGTCAACATTGTTTAGCTTGGTTATTATCCAAGCGATTTGATGTATAATAAATGTATTAATGTTTGTGTTATTATTATTGTTATGTTTTATTATTATTATTGCTATGTTTTATTATTGTTATTATTAATTAATTAATTATAACAAAGCCAGTGTTAATGAATAATCATCACATGATTTACACTGCATCACATAATTCACATGATTCACACTGCATGATTAGTACGTGACTGCATGCATACACAAAACTGTATGTAATGTACAAAGAAAACACATACATACTTTTGTTTGTATGTGATTTACAAAGAACACATACATCAAAATCTCTTACCTACCTAAATCTAATTTGCTAAATCCTGATTCTTTTCATAAACACTGACAATTTTGTTACAATTAATTCAAATTTCAAAATGACAGGTCTAAATAATATTTTAAGAAGTCTTCTGACTTCCGAAACCGGTAAGGATTTTTTTAATTTTATTTTTCTTTTATTATTTATTATTTTAGAGGGTTTACAACAATGCAGAATTAGATCGACGGAGTTAATGAATTTGAAAGAGGTAAATTTTAAATTAATTTAGGCTTTATTTTAGGTTTATTTTAGAAAATAAAGTTATCGTTATCGATGATAGCGAAGATGATATTATTATCAATGATGATAAATTTTAATATTATTATTTTAATATTTTAATATTATTATTAACATTTATTATTATTTAATCCATTTGGATTAAATAAAAACAAATATTAATAATTTATTGAAATTTATATTGATGGAAAACTTACTTAAATTAGTGATATTGAAAAGTTATTGAAAAATTTATATTGATTGAAAAATTTATTTAAATTTGTTATTGAAATTAAATTTGTGATACATTTGTTATATTTATTGAAATTTGTGATAATGTTAGAATTAATGAAATATTTATTTAAACTTGTGATATATTTCTTATTGAAAACCTAATAATTGTTTGAAAAATTATAATGATGGAAAAAATTATATTTATGATAATTATTGAAAACCAAATAATTGTAATATTTATTGAAAAAGTTATTGAAAATTTATATCTATCGATATTTAAAATATATATTTTATCAGGCCAATAATATCCAAAATATTGCATCGCTTCAACATGTAAAATGTCATGGTGAAATGAAACGATACTACGGCCATAAATTCTTTGGTATCAATTTTTTCATATGCCCCAAATGCGATACTGCCCAAGATATAAAATATTTAGAGTTTTATAAGGGGCACTCTACCCACTTAAATCAATTTACTTTAAATAAAAAATCTCTTTTTCGAAAAATAAATAAACGAAATAATACATTGAGACATAATAATAATAATAATTAATAATAATAATAATAATAATAATGAACGAAATAATACATCGAGACATAATAATAATAACTACTAACGACCTGCTGCAAATATTCAGTGTGTTCCTTCTAAAATTAAAAGGGTTGAAATCATCATTAGCGATGATGATGATGATAATAATCAAATAAGGGGCTCAATTAATGTTGATAATGAACCTGAAATAAGATTAGATTTAAATGGAACCCATAAAAGTATTACATTCGATGTTGAACACGAAAATCTAATTCAAATTTCCCTAACAAATAAAATAATTAATAAATTAAAATCTGAAATAAACAAAATGGGGTCAGTTAAAATACAATTCACCCTTCTTATACAATTCGAAAAAGATTGTGAAATTAAAGATAACTTTTTTAGTAATAAGGCAGAATTTTTCTCTGATAATTTTCTGCTTGATGGTATAACTAAATTAAATAATAAAATAGAACGTTTTACATATTGATTTTATATTAATTAAATATTATCCCATAAATAGACTAGCTGGCCATAGTTATATCCCCACACCAAAATCTTTATCTGGCAAAAAGGCCATAGTTAATTTTCAAAACAATGACCATCGTTGTTTTATATATAGTATATTAGCTCTTTTAAGACGTAGTGTAGTTCGCACCCATAGAAACAGAGTTACTTCTTACGAGAATTATTTGGATGAATTGAATTTTGACCCCATTGACGATTATCCTATGAGACTCTATAATATTCCCAAGTTCGAGAGAAAGAACATGGACTTAAACCTTGCTATAAAAGATTTGACGTATAACGTAAAACCGTCTAAAATTCCTCAAAATGATGATATAAATTATATCCCCTATAATCCACATTTAGATATCATTCACCACTCCAAGGTTACTGGCAGTACACCTATTTATTTACTTCTTTTAAAGGACGGCGATAATTATCACTATACAGCGACTACATCTTGCAATATCCAAATCTCTGTACATTGGTGTCCCCATTGTCTTAATGGCGTTAGGTTAAAACCCGCATTTTACACCCATGTTGCCTTGTGCATTAAAAATCAAACAGGCACTACCCTTTATACGTTGCCTAAAAATAAATATTTACAATTTTCTAATTATGCAAAAACTAATACCCCGCCATTCGTAATTTATGCGGATTTTGAATCAATTTTACCACTGGATTTAAGGAATCATCAAATACACATGCCGATAGCAGCAGTATTGGGATGTGTCACCTCCAGCACATGTCACCTCCAGCACACCCCCTCCACCCCTCTGCTGAGAGAAAATTTTTCTAAGTACAAAAGTACAAAAATTTTTAAGACAAAGACAATGACTCATTCAAGGTCATTGGACGACACATCATATTTTCTCAAAATCATTGAAACAATGACCATGACTCAATCAAGGTCATAGGATAAGTCATCATAATTTCTCAGGGTCATTTAAACCAAGACCATGACTCATTCAATGTCATTGGATGACTCATCATATTTTTTCAAGGTCATTCAATAAAATTTTCAAGGTCATAGTATTTTTAAACCTTTTTTAATATAAATTTACTACTTATTTTTATAAGTATTGTTTTTAATATTATTATTACAAGTTAATATAATTTACTACTTTTTTTTTTTATTTTATATACTTTAATTATTTGTTTTAATCAAGTCAATAATATTATTTATTTATTTATTTTTTATTTTATATACTTTAATTAGTTATTTTTATTTATTTTAAAAATTTATTATTATTAAATTGTTTGTTAGAATGAAGTGAATTAAATAATTTTTTATTATTATTTTTATTTAATTATTTATTTTATATTATTATTATTATCATTATTGTTAATATAATTAATATTATTATTATTATTATTTTTATTACTTATCTTTATTTTTAATATAATTTTTAATATGATTTTAATATGATTATTATTATTATTATTATTATTATTATTATTATTATTATTATTATTATTATTATTATTATTATTTTTTTTTATTATTACTTATTATTATTATTATTAAAAGATAACGCCAATAAAAAACCTTTCGTACGATATATTTCGATAGCACAGCTATCATCTTCAGGTACTCAAAACCAACTAAAAATATTATGAATTAACATTTAATTATACAAATTATTTTTTATTAATTTAATTTTTTAATAAATAAATATTTTTAAAATATATTTTAAATTAATTTAAAATTTTAAAATTTTTTTACTTATATTCTAATTTTTAAAAATTAATGTAATTTAAAATTTTCAATTATTTTAATAATATTAAAAAAACAAACATGATTTAACATACGTAAATTATTTAAAAACATTCAAAACATTCGTAATCACAGCACTCTGCGCATTAATCTTTAGATCCAATGACCTTATCAGCAATGCTTCACATATCACTCGTTCCCAATAACTATTAAAACTTCTCAAAAAAATTCTAAAATCAGACATTCCTATATCACTTTTACAGCCTCTATTGTGTTAGAGGCTGTAAAAGTGATATAGGAATGTCTGATTTTAGAATTTTGTTGAGAAATTTTAATAGTTATTGGGAACGAGTGATATGTGGTTGAAACAACTTCTTAGAACTAAACACGCATCGTATATTTTATTCAGATTCCAATAATATCATTAAAATTAACCAAAATCTTATTGTTATATTTTGATAACCCTTAAGTCAATGAAACTGTATCGATTTCACTAAGTATACATCTTTTGACATTGATATTCAACCGAATAAATCACCCTAAAAATATCATAAATTCCCCCTCTTGACCTATCATTTCCCCCTAAAATAATATAAAATTTACTCTCAACCAATCATTTCTCTTCAAATGACAATAATCCCAGCTATATTCATTATTTTCATAAAAATCACCGACATATCGATAATCAAGTAAATAAATTTCTTGAAATCTCCTTAAAATAAAATTCATCTCTTGACCAATCATTTCCCATCAAATAACAATTGTTACAGCTATAATCATTATTTTTCATAAAAATCCCAATTTAGATAATATTTACCCTTTAATTAACAATATTTAATCAAACCCCTTTAAAAATGACAAAAAACCTGTTCTTAATCGACTATTTTCACTAAAATAAATTCATTCTAGACCAATCTTTTCCCATCAAATTACACTTTCCCCTACTTTACCATATTCATTATTTTTTATAAAAATCACCTATTAAATAACGATACTTAACCAACTCAACCCCTTAAAAATATCAACAAATCTGTTCTTAATCGATTATTTCTCCTTAAAAGATCATAAATTCTCTTCTTAGCCAATTGTTTCCCCTTAAAATAAAATTTACTCTCAACCAATCATTTCTTTTTAAACGACAATATTCCAAACTATATTCAATATTTTTCATAAAAATCACCGACATATCGATATTCAACCGAATAAATTTCTTGAAATCCCCTTAAAATAGAATTCCTCTTTTGACCAATCAAATTACCTTAAGATTATCATAAATTCTCCTCTTAACCAATCATTTCTCTTTAAATGACAATAATCCCAGCTGTATTCATTATTTTCATAAAAATCACAGATTTATATCGATATAATCAACTGAATAAATTTCTTGAAATCACCTTAAAATAAAATTCCTCTCTTGACCAATCAAATCCCCTTAAAAATACTATAAATTCGCTTTTCAACCAATCATTTCTCTTTAAATGACATTAATCCCGGCTATATTCATTATTTTCATAAAAATCACCTATTTATATCGATTTTCAACCGAATAAATTTCTTGAAATCGCCTTACAATAGAATTCATCTCATGACCAATCATTTCCTCTTAAAAGATCATAAATTCTCTTCTTAACAAATCATTTCTCTTTAAATGACAATATTTCCACTCTCTCAAAAGATTTACACGCATATTGATATCTATCTGAACAAATCCCCTAAAAATATTATAAATTCCTCATCTATATTCTCCATATAGAAAATATTTACCCTTTGAACACAGATATTCAATCAACTCAACCCCTTAAAAATGACAACAAACTTGTTCTTAATCAATCATTTCCATTGAAATAACATTTTCCCCACTGCACCAATAATATACATATTTTTTTTTTAAAAACCTACAAAATCGATAATATTTATTTCTTTAGAATTATATATTTAACTCCTTAAAAATCTATCATTTGGATCATATTTACCATATGTATTCAACCAATCAAATTCCCTTAAAACTATCATAAAAATCTGAAGTTTACCAATAGAAAATAATTTTTCTTTAAAGTATTATAATATTGATATCGATACCCAATATTTTTCATCAAAACTCAATACAATTTCATTCTGGCAACAAATTCAAGCAAATAAAATATCATCAAAAATGACTAAAATCGAATAAAATCTATGTTTTCCACATAAATTAAATTTCACTAAATTATTGTAAAATCACAAAATATATATCATATTGCTCAAATAGTTAAAATTAATCAGTAAATCAAGTATAAATTCAATAAAAATTACCAGTCAACCATTAGAGATAATTCAATGATTTTCATAAGTATACTGATAACCACACTGAGCATCCCCTTAAAAATCTCTAAATTATACTACTTTTGTGATTGATATCCGTGAAATCAATAAAATTGAAAATGAAAGTAAATAATCGACCCCTTATCTCAAAAATATTTTATTCTTTCTAAGTTTCACTAAAATATTTTTAAAAATCAATTGAAATGATAAAAGTTTGGTTTAATTAACAATAAATTTTAATTAAATCTTGTCTCTATGTATTCCAAAAGTTGATTGTAATTTACTGTAAAATAGATTAATCCTGCCCAATAATCCTATGAAAAGCTTTACTTACTTTCAACTTTTTAAAATAGATCATAAAATTATAATTAAATATCATTTACTATTCAAAATCTATCAGTCAAATTGGATTCTAATTGGTAAATAATTATCTTAAATAGATGTTTCATAAACATTTTGTTCCTAAAATAAACTTTTATTTAAAATAATCTTAAAATCAAGTTAAATCTATTAAATTATCAAGAAATTAAGTGCTTCTAAAATTATAGATTTACCCTCATTTCTTCAATAATTTCTACAAAAACATAATAGTCCCCCAAATCCATTAAAATTCAACAGAAAACCATAAAATTCACAAAATAAAAATGTTTCAAAATTTAATAGGAAATGTTAAATATCATCTAAAACTTGATATTTTATTACTAAAAATTATCATAAAATTTCCCTAAAAGCTCTAATTAATTTAAATAGCCTAAAATTATTTTATTTTTGCCCATTACAACCTTATCTATTGAATGTTGTAATTAAATTTATTAAAAGTTAATTAAATTTTCATTGAAAATGACAAGTCAGTAACAAGTCAACAAATGGAATTTTAATTAGTAGAAATTATATTCTATAAAGAAAGTTTTCAGTGAAGAAGTAATATTGGTGAGAGAGTACATTAAGTGACTAAAAATATTCGCCGGATTTAAATATATTAGATGGATTTGTTGAATATTCATTGGATTTGAATATTCGCCGCATTGGTATATATTCTCCTGACTTGTCGAATATTTGCTGGATTGGTATACGCGCGCGCATTTATTGTTTTTAATAGCTATTTATCCGCGCATAAGTATCTATCAAAAATATATATCCTTATTTAAATATAATTACCCGATGAAATCTAGTCAATTGTTAATAATTTTTAATTTAATATAATAGTAATTCATCCACTCTTAAGGTACAATTGATTTTCAGTGAATATTTTCATCTTCTATATATATTTTCTCCATTCAAAGTATATTATCCTTGTAAGTTTTTAATATATCAATTGATATTTCATCTATTTAGTAGATATCTTTAGCTATCCCACTTTTTCAGTAATTTCAGCGATTTTAGTCACTTAATGTACTCTCTCACCAATATTACTTCTTCACTGAAAACTTTCTTTATAGAATATAATTTCTACTAATTAAAATTCCATTTGTTGACTTGTTACTGACTTGTCATTTTCAATGAAAATTTAATTAACTTTTAATAAATTTAATTACAACATTCAATAGATAAGGTTGTAATGGGCAAAAATAAAATAATTTTAGGCTATTTAAATTAATTAGAGCTTTTAGGGAAATTTTATGATAATTTTTAGTAATAAAATATCAAGTTTTAGATGATATTTAACATTTCCTATTAAAATAAGTAATCATACTAATTAATCATATTATTAATCATATTAATAATAAAAATAACAATATTAATAATAATAAAACGTGAACTTATAATAATAATAATAAAAATAGTAATAATAATAATAATAAAAGTTTTTATAAGTAATAAGCATATTAATAATAATAGTAATAAAAGTAATAATAATATTAATAATAATAATAATAATAAAAATAAATAAAATAATAATAAAATAAATTTACAAAATATATACTACTTATAAAAAATGAGTAGTAAATTAAAATTAAAAAATGTTTAAAAATACTATGACATTGAAAAATTTTGAATGACCTTGAGAAGTTATGATGAGTCATCCAATGACATTGACCTACTTTTGAATGACCTTGACCTATTTTTGAATGACTTTGAAAAAAATATGATGAATCACCTAATGACCTTGAATGAGTCATGTTATTTGTTTAAATGACCTTGAGAAATTATGATGACTTATCCTATGGCCTTGAATGAGTCATGGTCTTTGTTTAAATGACCTTGAAAAAATATGATGAGTCATCCAATGACCTTGAATAAGCCATGGTCTTTGTTTTAATGACCTAGAAAAATATGATGAGTCACCCAATGACCTTGAATGAGTCATGTTCTTTGTTTAAATTACCTTGAGAGATTATGATGACTCATCCTATGACGTTGAATGAGTCATTGTCATTGTTTAAATGACCTTGAAAAGTATGATGAGTTATCCAATGACCTTGAATGAGTCGTGGTCTTTGTTTTAATGACCTTGACAAAATATGATGAGTCATCCAATGACGTTGAATGAGACTTTGTCTTTGTCTTTAAAAATTTTTGTACTTTTGTACTTGGAAAATTTTTCTCTCGGCAGAGGGGGGGAGGGGGTTTACTGGAGGTGACACATCCCACTACTAGCAGCAGGTCTACTATTAATTAATAACTATACAAATACAAAACATTATTATAATTTTATTGGCGATGATTGCGTTTTGGCGTTTTTGAAAAAGATTGACGAAATGGCTCTTTCGATTGTCTTGCCATATTACGAGGTACATTGTCATAAAACTATAAGACCACTATCTTTCAATGAGGAACTGGAGTTCAAGGAATGTCGCACTGGTTATTTGTTAAAAAATTTATTAAGGATAAAGTTAAGGATCATTGACATTTCTCAGGTAAGTATTTAGGGGCTGCTTGTAGAAAGTGTAATGTTTCTCGAAGAATCCAGAAACAATTACCTGTGGTTTTTCACAATTTGAGGGGATATGATCTCCATCATATTTTAAAGTATGGTCTAAATAATTTTTCTTCTTGCGAATTAAATATTATTCCGACCACTTCTGAAAAACTTATCTCCCTCATTGCGTACATTAATAAATTGCCTGTTCGTTTTATAGACAGCATGCAATTTGTTAATTCATCTTTAGCAAAAGCGGTTAAGATGATGGCGCAATTGTTAGAGCCAAGGCTATTTTCCCTTATGACTTTGCGATATCTCTTGAGGTTCTTGAATCGACGACTGAATTGCCTTCTATTTGGGGTTCTGTATCTGCTGATGAATATGCTACAGCCCAAAAAATTTGGACACAGCAAAATTGCGAGACAATGTTAGATTATAAGTTAACCTACTTAAAATTAGACGTATTCCTCCTTGCATATTATTTTCAGCAATTTCGCGCAAAAGCAATTGCTTATAATAGTCTAGAACCTCTTAATTTTTATGGGATTCCTGGTATGTCATGGGCGTCAGCTCTCATGACATTACAGGAACCTATAAAACTTCTGCAGAACATGGAAATGTTTAATTTCTACGAGTGAGGAATACGGGTGGGTTAACATTTGTTAACAAGCATTATGTCGCAAGTTCTGAGGATACAGAACTCTTGTATATAGATATAAATAATTTGTATGGTTGGGCTCTTAGCCAATATTTTTTGTATGCAGATTTTGTTTGGGTGTATGATGGTTTAGATGATGTATTGAATGAGTGCATGAATTTTGAGGATATTGAAACTCTTCCATATGGTTATACAATGGAGGTTGATATCAAGATTCCTCATTGCATGCATGATTTTTTGAATGATTTTCCGATTGATTCAGAAAAGATGTGTCCAAAGAATTCTAAAGTTGAGAAGTTGATGCTCACGCATTGGTTTAAGAAGAACCATGTGCTTCTCAAGCTTTATCTTTCTTTCGTTGTGAAGGTTGTTAAAATTCATCGCGCAATTAAATTTAAGCAAGCACATATATTTCATGCATACATTGACAAAAACACCAAATTAAGAGCTCAAAGTGTTAGCGAGCTATATAGGGACTTGTTTAAACTTTATAATAATAGTTTGTATGGAAAGTCTGTCGAAAAATTTAAAAAACGAATGATTTTGAGGCTCTGCAATTCTGATGAAAAGATGATTGTATATGCCTCAAAACTGACTTTCAGAAAATCTTTCGTAATTGATGATAACCTGATTGCTGCTCATCTGAATTAGCTAAATTCCGTAATGAATTTATTTGCGAAATAAATATCGTTGCCAGCGACAGGGATTCATTTTTCCTTGAGGTTAAGCACTGTAGGCTATGATAAGAGACAACTTTTTAGATACGTCTAATTACGATCCGGCACATCCCTTATACTCGTGGAAACTATATTCAGTGATAGGAAAATTTAAAGACGAGAGTAAAGGTCTCGGGTATATGAAATGGGTTTTCTTAAGACCCAAGTGCTATAGTCTTTTAGATACTAAAAATACAATGAGGGCTAAGGGGGTGAAGTTGTTGGGGACAGAAATTGAGCACCAGTCATATTTAGATTGCTTTAATAATGACACAATATTCACGGTGCTTCAAACTAGGATAGGGACGCGGAACCACCAATTGTTTACATTTAAGAACAATAAAATTGCGCTTACCAATAAAGACGATAAGTGTAATTGGGTGGGTAGAAATTCCAGTCTCGCATTTGGTCATTATTTAGGAATCGATGCCATTGATGATGACTAAGTATCGCACAGCCCAAGCTATGACAGCTAGTACAGTGGTTTCAGTCGAGACATTGACGATTTAATTTTGTCAGAGTGATTTATTTATGTGAATATATTTTTATCGATTTATTTTATGGTTGTGATTTTTTATTAATTTTTTATTATTAAAATAGCACATATAAAACTTTTCTCATATTTTGAGCCATAACATGAATATCATATTTATTTAAATATATTGTATATCGATTTTATTATTACATTGTACAAAATTTTTCTATTGAAATAATTTCATATACTTTGCTGAAAATTTATATAAAATAATAAAAACTTGTAATGATAATAATAATAATAATAATAATAATAATAATAGTAATAATAATAGTAAAAAATAAATGTAATAATAATAATAATAGAATAAAAAAGTTTTAAAAAAAATAATAAAACAATGGTCATAAAAATAAGTAGTAAATTTAAATTTAAAAATGTTTAAAAATACTATAACCTTGAAAATTATTATGACTCATCGAATGACCTTGAAAAAATTTAAATGACATTGAATGAGTCACTCTCTTTGTTTTAATGACTGTTGGGCCAGAACACAAACGGCCTTGTAAATATTTAAATGAATCGGTAACACACATGCAAATATAACATGCAGCTTTAAATTCAAACCTATGAAAACATCAATTAAACCTAGCAAAATATGAGAAAAAAGCAATCATATATAAAATAATAAACATAAAAATAAATTAAAATAATAACAAAATGCAACAAGATCCGCACGATATAAATATAAACATAACACGAAAACCCAACAAATTCGACCGAAATTTGATAATTTAACAAAAATAAAAATTTCATGAAAATGAAATTAAAATCAAAGAATTTGAATTAGAAATAATCCAATAAAAATTTCAAATAAAAAATTATCAAAATAAATTAGAAAATAATAAAAATTAAGATTAGAATACACTAAAAAATATCAAGGTCGAATTTTGTTTTACTAAATCAAAAAGAACACGCGAGGTTAAGGACAAAAAATAGGTATATATACCGATTCATTTCTACACAATTTTAATCGTTTTTAAATCGTTAAAACCATTTTTGAACTATTTTTAAACCATTTTTTTAAATCGTTAGAATAGTTTTTGAAAATCGTATTTTGAATCACTCGATACTTTTAAATCTATTTCAGGTGAGTGAGAGTTTTATTTGGAAACTCTCTCTCCACGTCACGTCCTCGCAACCTCATTAGAGCTCTGCTTGGATGTCGGCGTGGGGAGAGTAGTATTTTGTTGTATGATGTTTATGCTTTAGCAAGTAAGTTGTTCTATTGTTTTTGATATATTAATAAATATTTATAAAACCTAAAATCAGTTTGTTTTTCATAAATTATTCATTTTATTGTCGAAATTTTTCCGGCCCACAGCCAACACACATCACAAGTCAGTAAAATCCACATATTATTCAGATTCGTGTAAGTGCGTGGAATATCGCCGATGATCTGTGCCAGTGAAGACCCGGCGTGCGGAACGCAGGGTTTGGAACGTCAATATTATTCCGTATAGAAGGAAGGAGAAATAAGGAGGTGGTCTTTTGGCTACCTCCTTGTTCCTCGCTTTCTTTAAATTTGACCTAAATTCATCTACATACGGCTCAAAATCACCACACCGAGTAGTCCAGTGGGCACTCATTAAATATAATATGAACACAATGCGCCTAGGATCAATTGAAGGAAGGTAACGGGGAATAATGAAATGAAATCGTTGTTGACAATTTGAATTAAATACGAATATAATTTCAAAACCCCAAAAGCAGAGTTAAACTAATAATCAAGAACCCACAATAATAGATGATCCGTGAATAAATTACAAACTTAAGTAACTACCATGGACTTAGTGCACCTTATTACCTAAATAGTATAAAGAGGAGAAAGAATTTGAACTAAATATTGGCGGTAGGCCTACGACCCCACTCCGCCATCAAATTTACGATTTTAAATTTCCAACATGAATTAAATAAGCCCTAATTAATAAAATAATTTACATAAATCGAAACCACCACCAAATAAAACAAATAAGAAAGAATTATATTGATCACAAACTGAGATGAATGTGTATAGTTATGCCGGAACGATTTGAGAGAGTTCTGGGGTCAGAAACAGAATTGCCAATTGTCCATTGACTTCTCGACCCACAACTGTCAGTTCTTTTCTGCGTTTCCTGTAAATTTAAATAATGGAATTATAGAAATTAATACTTACTAGATCTTCCAAAAAATTATTTGCCTAATTATCCGCTAACAAATGCTAGAATTCCAACGTACCGAAAATCTATCCAGCCAGACCATAAACATATCATAAGTGAATAAAAAGCTTACATTAAGAAGTTCCAATTTTTCATGCTGCAATCCCACGAGTTAATGGTAAATTCCACAAAATATTAAACCAAATTTCCTAAAAATCGATAAGTAAATTAATAAGGAAAAGATTCCAGTTCTTACCATACATGTCATGTTGAATATCTGAATACTGAATAACGATTGTACATGCCAATCGGATATAGCAACACACCTGAGGGGTAGAGAATATGACTAGGTGTAATTCTACACCGCATGTTTTCTTTATAAATAAGTATAAATATTGAAATGCCATTTTTCTAAAAGGCTCTACAAATGGCTTATAGATCCAATCTCAACGAAGAAGTGCCGGCGAATCGATCATCCACCCCTGTCGAGCTTCTGGAATTAAATTTATGTAGAGCAGGTAATTTAAACTTTCTCCCTAATATTCCTCTGAAACAGTAATAATTTCCAACCATTATATAATTAATAATATACTTATTAATATCTTCGATTTAAATAAAATTTGAAATTACCTCCCTTTAATTTAAAATTAAATAAGTTATATAATAAACATGATAATTTAATCGTATTCGAATAATTTTGATTTGTAAATCCTTTGTGAGTTTTACTAGATAATTTACGTAGCTTTGATTTTTTGATTTTAGTATATAAGAAACGTATGTTTAACGGACAGTTTACTCATATTTTATTATGGATTTTTACTAGATAATTTATACGAGTTTAATCCTAATCCTGATTGTAGAATTTGGTCAAACAAGGTAAATAAATTTATTGATAATTTAGTCATATTTTTAGTTTGAATTGTTAGAAATTTACATTACTTAGAAGTTTTTTAATCCTTACAAAAATCTAATTTTCAAATCGTGGATCTTGTGAAATCGACAAATTTTAGAGTTTTAGCCAAAAAACTTATTTTATGAATCTGGATTTTAATAATTTTGGTCAACCATTAGAATAAGATTACCAGCTGGAACATAGAAAATTTTTTTTACTGAATGATTGATAAGAAACTCGGATATTTTAATTACATAATCTTTAGGACCCTAAACTGAACTATCTGTATCGCCATGGAATTGACATCGTTATCGAAGTTTCCAACGAATTTTTATTGGAACTAGGATTAGTCAAACGAACTTTGTTCAATGATCGCTCCTTTGAGTACTACCCATAATGAATAGAGTTGAGGGTAAATGCATAACAGTTAAAGGAATTGACCCTCAGTATAGTGTTCCTAACTGATTTAATTTGAAATTTTGCTTTTTGCCATTAAAATTGTTCAATTAAAGATACCTACACTGTCACTAATGATTTTTCTTATTCAGAGAAACCCAGTTTAATGACATATACTCCAACCTACGTGGCCGATCGATGGAGGAGAGCATGGGAACAGTTTCGGCAGGAGAGGTGCCCCGAGTTTCACCAACTGGAGCCTTGACTAACCGACAGACAGTCGACAGAAAAGGACCACGACCTATGGCTGGCCGATCGACCATGGGAAGAGTGGAGCCCGGCCTGGGAAATCCACGCGCAGGCCCATCATCTCCTCGAAAAACTTGAAAACCACCAACGACAGGTGGATTTACAAGTAGTTAGAGCGCGCCAGTACTTGGCAAACGTGGAAAAGGACCTATTAGCTGGTCGAATTGCCAGCAGGTACCGGCATCCACCACAATGCAAGGCCTCTCTCGGTAACCGGCCGAAGACCACGCGGGCTCACAACACCAAGCGACCCGTAATGACCATGTCCGGTTATTCTCCGGAGAAGTGGGTGGAAAAGGGGTTTCCCGCCTCCTGAACTACCCCTTCATGATAGAATACTCTTTGATTTAACTTATCACAATCCGTTTGGTAAAGGTTTTCGTTAAATAAATCGTTTGTTATTTTTGTTAATTATTTTTTTTGAGCCTTAATGAGAGAATCCCTTATTTGTTTAGCGTAACGTATACTAACAAAATTCTCAAAAATTAACTAAGCGTTTAAATGTTTGTATTAATACTAATGGAACCCATCCAACTACTGCAGAAAGAGCTGACCCGTGCTCAGCAAGCCAACAAAGCTCTGTATGAGCAAATTATCCAGCTAACCAGAGAGATGCAACAAGTAAAGGCCACATGGGTGGATCCAGCCAAAGTTAAGCCCCTACGCCACAGGCTTACCGCCGCTCAAAAGGGCTGGGCCGATGAGCGACAATTGAACCAAAATCTTCGAACACAGATAAGGGGGTTGGAAGTTGCCTTGTCCGCCAGTCGGGAGGGAGAGGCAGTAACCTACCCTCTTGTCTTCACCCCATCCCAGTTGGCCTATCGGGAATCAATAACCAATCCAACACCCGCCGTAACTCCTACTACAACACCGTCCAGCAGTTATAGGCCGTGGCGAAAAGAGCGTGCCAGACGTAGAGCCGCTCGGATGTCGAATAAAACTCATTTGATTTAAGCTTGTTTAATCTGTAGATTTAATTAAATTATAAAGGTTGTTTAATTATTCAAAATGATGTTTTAAAATTGAGGAGTATTGAAAACCCGCAACTATTTCATGAGTACTCACACTTCTTCAAGTAGCCGTTGTATTATCCCCTGGAGTGCCACCACCGAATTTAGTTCTCACTACGATAAATCTCCAATCTTAATAACCATCTCAACAAGGGACTTTTAAAGCGAGCATAGGTCTTCCATCGACGGCTCGTTGGACCCAGGGATTGTCCGAGCAATTACAGCATTAGTAATAGCGCTCCCTTTTTGCGGACAATCCACCCACTCGAACACATTTCCAACGTTGCCTAGCAACGGGTGCCGAGTGGTAACTAGGAGATATTTTATATGGCGTTACCGGGGTAAACACAAAGACGTTTAAAACAAAATAGTAAAACCCAGTAACCCGCCATGACCTTGAAAAATATGATAAGTCATTCAATGACTCATCATATTTGTATGTACTCGAATACTCGGCCAAGAGCTAAAGAAACTACGATAGGAAAATACGGACCTACATCAACAATTGCTGCAACTATGTCGAGAGATAGAGGACGTCAAAGCCACCTGGGTCAAACCAACGCGAGTCAAGCAGCTGTATCAACGTCTCATTGCAGCTCAACAAGGCTAGAAAGACGAAAAAGTGTTGACTCATACTCAGTGAACCCAAATTCAAGTGTTAGAAGTTACTCTCTCGGCATGCCAAGAAGGGAGAGCAGTAACCTATCCGCTGGTTTTTGCCCCGCACAATTCGCCTATTGCAATCAGAGTCGGCCGGACTGGCTGAATAAAAAGTCGCAATCCCATTCAATGCCGGGAAGGGCAGAGCGAAATCAGAGACGGCTCCAGCAATTCAATAATAAAATATTATTTTATTTCTGTTGTATTAATAAATGTCTAACTCAATTTTCCTTGGATACAGATAGTTTTAGTTAATTAAACTAGTTTTCAGTAATACATATCACGTTTGAGGAGTAGTTTAGGGACCAAAAATATAAAGACGAGCAGAGGCTTTGTAACGGCAGCTCTCTGAATCTGATATGATACCGGGCCTTAGCAGTTCTGAGATCAGAGCTCATCTTTGGCGGCCTCATAACCAGTGATTACATTACCAACGATGTAATCATTGGGTTCGGTAGAATATTGTATGTCAAGGATTCAAGGTTGGAAGCACGAACTCACCATGTTAAATAAAATATGTTAACCACTGTCATCTTTTTCATTTATATAAGATATCAAGTTGAGATTCTGGGAACTTCAACAAATAAATAAGTGAATGAGTTTCTGTTCACACCATGAATTGTGGTGTTAGAACAAGTAATTCAGTTCTAAAAATAGAACAGAATTTCTTTTTTAAATAGATTTCTTAACATAAATTTATTTTCTTGATTTTTATCATTACAATGACTTAGATGCTTACTTAAACGAAATTTAGATATTACAACTATTATCCATAATCTTAACCATTAAAATTGGTTTAAAAATTCTTTTCTAACCATCGTCATAGAGTCACACTAGATACACTCAGAATTCCTTTTCAAAAACTCTAAAATTAATTCACCATTATTGATAATTAAAAATTGTAATCTGTTAGATGAATTCAATTAATTGTAATCAGGATATAGCAGATCATCGATTTCAATAACATATGATTAGTATTGGTGTTAATTTATTAAAATTTTATATCAAATACCATGTTTTCCTCGATAATTTTCAAACCAAAAACATGATAGAATGATATGAGCGTGAACGTTTTCTATGATATCTCTTGAACTCAGAAGTTTGCAAAGTTATTAACACTCATGACAATATGGCTAATCTTTTACTGGAAACCGTCCCTTAAAATACAATTCCAACATCGTAAATGACGGGTATCTAATGGTAATATCTTCTTATGTACATATCTGTGTGGGAATCCTCTTGAAAGTGGTCTCAAATTTTATTTCGTTTTACCCATCAAATACCTAGCATAATTAGGGATAAAGACATAAAAGGAGAGAGACGCAAAACCTTCCATTAGCAGTCAAGAACTTGAAAGTGAAAATATCATGAGAAGTAGTTCTTGAAATGGAGCTCACCTGCTCATGCATTTTATAACCACCATGACGTTAAGGCAAGAGCCATGTAATAAACCTTGAAAAAAAAATTAAATAAAACCTATTCGCCAGCATTATTCAAAATAAATTCTTTTTACAACTGCATGTCCTATTGATTTTATTAAATGTTATTTTTAATGTTATTTTTTAAGTTGAAAATTCCTTCAAGATTATATTTTAGAATCTATAATAATAAGGTAGAATAATTGATTGTAATAACTTTAGTCGTATTAAATGAAACTTACGATGGAAATTATGTATTAAAAATGAGATAGGTGTAACTGGTGACCATACCGAAAATAAGAATATCAATTCAGTTTTGAAAGCAACCAAATAATGAATGGAATGTTCATGCCAAAATATGCTCACACTAAATATTCGATGATAGGATGGACAAGAATTAAAAAAAAGCAAAATAATGGATCAGAAACTTAGTGTTGGCAAACGGACAGCAGTTGACAAGCACATTCGATGTGCTATTAGTGGCAGAAGCTAAGACATTGTGGGGAAACACTGATATGACTTGTATCTTTGTATTTATGTTGTTTTATACATTTTACATGATATATTTCTTTAAAATATAAAATATATTGGTGTTCTTGGAATAATTAATTTCAAATGTAAGTGATATAGAAAATGAAAGTTTGAGTGTTAATGGAAGAAGGGAGAATCGATTTAACTCGTTTAGAATTGTATTCTCCAATTCATTGATTAAAGTTTTCGGACATTACCGTGTTCATTAACAATATTTCTCACCATTAAGAGTTGTTACTAGAAAGATGACCTGTAAAATGAATCGAACACAGGCCTTCTATCAGCAGTCCGTGGACCCATAGATGTGCTAAGACATTAATAGTGCACTGTATGTGCACAACCATTTACTCTCAACCACCCGTTTAGAACAGTATTAACATTGCTTAACAGCTGGTACCGAATTATCTGTATGTGTTGAGTTGAAAACAACAGTAAAAGGTGCACAAACTATGTATACATATAAATTGTATGATACAACACTAAACCCATGCATTTGTTTCACATCTTAGGGCGAGTCCCCTTTTAAACATGTATCATGTATTTGTTATATGGTGAAGGGAAGTGTTCAAAAAATAGATCCACTGTACTTAATTCATCATTTATAGTCTTTTATGCACGTGTAAAATTAGGAACTCTAGAGTATGGAACAAGCGTTGATTTAAACAAAAATAAACATTAATTTCATTACCCTAACAATAATGGGTAATTTTTCATCGCCCCAATGATTTATAAGAGTTAAGCAGGGTTGATTATTTATAGTTGTTAACCCGTTCTTGAAGAATTTAACTAACCCACTACTAGCAGATGTCTTGTTAAGTTTGATTGTGTAAAACAATGCAACTTACCATGAGTATAGCAATGATTTTGTAATGAGCCAACAATCTTTAAGGAAAAATGCTATGCTTTGATTTTTAAGTAGAATAGCTATATAAGTATGTGGGCTTTATTTAATGGTTTCCCTGGGTCCAAATAGTGGTTGAGAAATAATAGTTATTAATTTCTTATAATAGAATTACAAAGTAGTATTGAAATATTGCTAAACAAACTCATTGGGACTCGATTTTAGTATTTATTACAGTCAAAGATTTTCTTGCCCTTTCGCGTAGACATTGTATCACGGATACACCCGGTGTAAGAGATTGCATTCTTACTAAATTGTTCTTTCATTCAGATTGAAAAAGTGGTAAATGTCTGTACAAAAGAACGACATCACCTGGACAGCCGATTTAAAAGTATTTATCCGAAATCTCTTCAAATTGCCGAGAAAGTCTCCAAGGAACCAAGACTGGTTCAAAAACTTGTCATCAATTAAAGTTATTAATCATTTCAAGATGATAATTGTAATTAAAATCTTTGACCATTTTAGTTCTCATCTGGATCACGGAATTACAGCATTAGAAATCAAAGCCACATCTCTGCTTTGGTCCGGTTCCGGCTCTTATCGTAGAGAATCTATCACTTACCTTCCCAGAACTTATTGATGATACGTGTAAAATAATAATCTGAAATTGCATGCAGATTTTAATGAATGTGTAAATTGTAACTGAAGCTGATGGATATGTCCTCAGCACTTGAACCGCCTCCCTATTGTCACCATGGAAACCCCTCCCGTTCTTATAAACTCCTTAATGTAATAAATAAAAAACGTCTTGTAATTATCCAGCGAGTGAGTAAATATCTTACTGACACTCTCTCACCCAGTGAAACATAACAATAATAATTTTCCTAATTGTTAATACCTTGTGAAATTGCGACCCGGAATTTCCATTGAACTGCCATCTGCAGGTGCAGTCCACCTAGAAATTGTATTCCATATATAAATATTAAAATTCATTAAACACAAATATTCAAATATTCCGTTCCATCTCAACAAAAGGTCTCGGAAAATCAAATTTTTATATTTTCTTCTGTTTCAAAGTTTTAATGTCTTCAGCACGAAAACCCAAATATAAATTCTGTTCTATCTTTGAACATTTCAATAGATTACCTAAAAGGTTATTCAGTTCGTCAACATTGTATCCGGCCTAGAAAATTGTAGAGAACGAAAATGTTATCAAATATATAAAAGTCAGCAAATAAAAAAGCATTTCTCACTCTTGACATTATAGCCAGTGCTAAGTGTTTTGCCTCGAAATCCTGGAACATTTTGTGGGGGAAAACCAATCTGGCCCATACAACAAACACTGTAAACAAGTTGATGAAAAATGCGAAATGAAATGCTGGCACCGCACTCCAAATCATAAAACAAAATAGATTCGTCCCCATGGAAATGGATAAAAGTCGCGTCAGTTGTTCTTGCTAAAGGATTTAATTCTTTAAATTTATTATTCATAGAATGTTTCACTTCATTTTTCAGATGAAAACGGGCAAATTCGCAGGCAATTAGAAACGCCAGTTGGTGATCGTTCCTAGCTATCTTTATCATCCCGCTCGTTATGTGGAATTGTAAAAGCTATTGTATTATTTTATATGAATTTTATTAAGCTCATTGAATACTTCAGAATTCGAGGAAGAAAATACCTTTGCCGCTCCTTTATTCTTCTCAATGGTTAAAAACCATCTTTTGCTGAGGTTTGGATAAACTTTGACATTCGACCGATATATTTTATCAATGATATTTTTCAACACTTCATAATAAGGATGATAAACCGACAAAATTCTCGGCTTGCTTTCATAACACTTGAAAGTAGCTTTAATTAATGATAAACAAATATATGAAACATTATTATAATCCCTAGGATCCGATGAGGAGGAACGTAGAGTTTTGGCTGACTTCGCCAGCCAATTGATTGAATTTAGCAAGATGATTGGGAAGCAATTGCAAATGAAAGAGTTCGAAAGTGAGCAAAAAATCTAAATCTGTAAAAATAAGGGGGAAAAGTTGAAAAATATTTTCACTTTAAGTACAAGTTTAGCTCGTCTAAAAAAATGTTTACAAACCTTTTTGTCCAGTAGACCCTATTGAGCGGATTTTCTGTTTTAGATAGAGCCCCTAATTTCCTAAAATAGCACATCTGCAAAAGCATCAAAAACTAATTACACGGAAACTTTCATTTTGGTAGTCTGTTCTACAGAACAGCAATTTTCAAAATTTATGCTACTACGCCTCCCTAAAGCCAATTTTTTCCATCGCCTCCCCACCTTAATTTTGTTGTAGACGTAATAATATAAACACGTTTTAAATTCTAATTGGAAAAGTTATGATATGAAAATAAGTTTTATTAAAATGCTTGGGAACCGCTGCTATAGAATGAAACTTTAAACTGAAAATGTGTGTAATTTTTTAAGTATGCATATATTAAATCAACCAAAGTGGAAATCGATAATCATTATCATAAAATAGATACACGGAAAAATCAATTTTTTTAATTAATGTCTTTAATTTAGTTAAATACAAATTTAAATCACTTTGGAGAGTAATTTTCAACTTGTTTCTACTTCTTTTGTAATGTGATTTACAACCAAATTGAAACTCTTTTCCATGATAGGTGCAGACATTCCCGACTCCAACTTTTGTATAATTTCTTATCTTTGATTCTTTTCCGTTTGTCCATCTCTAAAAAGTAGGATTGCGAAAATTTAAATCTATTTACTGGAGTACCCTAAAAAGAAGAAAATTACTGCAATCACATGTTAAATTTTAAGAATTATTTGTGAAAGCATTTTAAAAAATAATTTTTAAATCTATTTAAATAAAATTTTATAAAATCTTACTTTTTTGAAAACGAATCACAAATCACAAAATCAAAATCAATAAAAAAATAAATTTTAATAAAAATATTATTTAATGAAAAATACAACTTTTAACTTACCATTTGCCCATAATATTTGTCTTTGTTGCATATGATTTATGTTAACTGCTACAGAACGTAAATATATCAGTCAAATCCCAGCAAACCAAAAATAAATAAATAAATAAATAACAACTAACTAATTAAATCATGAAATAATTAATTAAATTAAACAAGAAAAAATTACTTAGTAAGAAAATTAATAAAAATAATTAAATAATTTATTAAATTAAATAATCAAATAATTATGTAAAAATAAAAATAATTAATTAAAAAAAAATAATAAAACAAATAATCAAGTAATGTAATAAAAAATCATTAAATATTTAATAAAAAATAATAAAATAAATAATTTAATTAGATAACCAAATAATTAGTCAAATAATAAAATAATTATTTAAATAATCAATCTATTAATTAAATTAAATAATAAAATAATTAATTAAATTAAATAATCAATTAATTAATTAAATAATGAAATAATTATTCAAATAATGAATCTATTAATTAAATTAAATAATGAAATAAAAATTAATGATAAAGTAGTAATAAAATCAATAAAAATAATCAAATAATTAGTTAAATAATAAGATAATTTATAAAAATAATTAATTAAATAATGAAATTATTAATTAAAAAATAATAATCAAAAATTTAGTCAAATAATAAAAAATAATGAAATTATTATTTAAATAAAATAATAAAATAACTAATCAAATAGTAAAATAATGTAATATTAAAATCATTAAAAAATGGAATAATTAATTAAATAATAAAATAATAAATCATATATTAAAATAATCAATAAAAATTATTTAATTTTTCAAATATTAAAATTTACTAATTAATTAAATTAATTCATTCATTTTAGAATAAATATTCAGTTTATTTCATTAATTATTTTATTAATTATTTTGCTATTTCATTTTCTTTGAAAAATTATTTCATTTAGATTTATAGTAATTATTAGTAATCAATAAATTGCCGGTTCACATTTGTTATAAAGTAGGATTAATTTTTGTTAGAAAATTTTCCAAGTATAATAATTAATTTTAAAAAATATTTATAAAATTTGTAAATATACAGTAAAATATGTGACTAATATTATCATATTACTAACATTATTTATAATTTAATAAACACTGTAATATGATTGGTCAATCTAGTGCGCATTCCGCTCTTCGTTAGCGATAAAATAAACATTTAAAAACCAAACTTAAACGGGAAAAAGGACGGCTTACTTCATAACACTGTTTAAAATCTACTTGATATTTATCTTCCTTAATTTCTTTTATTTCGTCACATTCTTTATGTAAACTGCAGGAACATCTCTTGGGATATTTTTCGAAAAAAAGATATTTTCTTCGCCCTATAAATTGGAAATTTTTCAATTGGTGATTAAATATCCAAGCTTGAGTATAAATTGCAGTCACAGCTAATAATGTTAAAATGAGACTGCGGTCAGCAATTTCCATGATTAAATCATGTCTATAATCTTCCGACAGATTTTGCCAAACGTCATTGCAATATCTGAAAGGATTTTAAATCCGAATTTTCATGGTATTATCAGATATCTTTCATACCTGCCGAAATACATTGATCCAATCCCTAGACATATGTTAAACTTTGTAATAGAAAATATGAAGGAATTATGGATGTCTTTCGTTTCTTCAGACTTTCCCGAGGAAGAATTTCTAAATATGTAAAGTTATACATATATTCTTTATTTTAAAGCTAACAATTCTAATTGTTTCCTCAGTGTTTTAGCTATAAAACCTTCTCTTTTTCTTTTTATTCTTAGAGTATTTTGTGGAATTTCTGTTTCTTCTTTCAACTTTTCTCGGTAGGTTTTATTCCCATTATTGCAATAAACACCAATCCATTTTGACATAAATATTTGTCTTTTCCCTTTACGCAACACCGATTCAGCGAACTTATACTGAAAGCAACAAATTTTTAATAATTTATAATAAATCGGATATTATAAAAAATTATTATTTAAAAATAATGAATTTTCATTTTCGCGCCATTTTATGTTTTCATTAACCAGTTCTTATTATGATAACATTTTAATCTAGGTCAAGTTTAAAGTTATAATCCAGGTTAACTATATAGTGTGACATTTTCAAATGGTAAATTTTTAATTAATAAACAATTATTGAAATAATTAAAAATTCAATTAACTTTTATTACCAAGATTTAAGAAACTCAGACTAATTCATAAGGAATTTTTAAAATTGAAATAATAATAATATAACAACTAATAATTAAATAGCTAAAATCATTTGTTCACCGCCACTATACTGTGAAATGTTTATTAATGTACTGGTAGGTTTTGTATACATATCACATACTTTTTCGTGATGAAAGAGGGGCATCATGACACAATGATACTACTCTCGAGTTTAATTCTATTCATTTAATTATCATTGCAATATCAGTATTGTTGGGCCAGCACTGGATTTTGTTTAAATGAATTGGAAATAGCACGCAAAGACAACATGCAGATTTAAAATCAGACCCATAAATACCAAATAAACAACCTTAAAATGTGAGAAAGATATAATTAAAATATAAAATCAAAAACATTAAAATAATTTAAAATAATAACAACGTGCACCAAGATTAGCATGAAACTAACATTAAAATAACAAAATACCATAAGGATTTGACCGAAAAATGACAATTTACGTAAAAGCAAAGAATTAATGGAAAAATTGAATAAAAATAAATTAATTTTAATTGGAAAGAATTCAACTAAAAATTTAAGAAAGAAATTGTCAAAGTAAATCAAAAAAATAATAAAAATTAAAGTTAGATAACTGTTGGGCCAGAACACGGACGGCCTTGTAAATGTTTAAATGAATCGGTAACACACATGCAAATATAACAAGCAGATTTAAACTCAAACCTATTGAAACACCAAGTAACCCTACCAAATGTGAGAAAGAGAACAGTTAAATACAAAATTATAAACACAAAAATAAATTAAAATAATAACAAAGTGCAACAAGACTCACACGAATTAAACATAAACATAACACGAAAACCCAACAAGTTGATCGAATTTGACAATTTATATAAAAATGCGAAATTTCATAAAAATGAAATGAAATTCAAATAATTTGAATTAGAAATAATTCAATTGAAAATTCAAAAGAAAAATTGTCAAATAAAATTTCAAAATAATAAAATTAAAGATTAGAATATACCAGAAAATTCCACGGTCAAATTTTGTTTTACTAAATCAAAAAGAACTCGCAAGGTTAGGGTCGTACAATAGGTATATATTGTTGGGCTTAGAGCCAAAATTAAAACAAAAATTACAAAACCAATTTAAACAAAAAGGTAAAAATTGTATAAGTTAGAACAAAATAATTAATGTCGTTTGGAAATTGTCAATATGGCTGCCGTAACATAAACACGCACCGCAAGAAGATACCAAAAATAAATTAAAACATATTAATTAAAACAAATTAAAAATATAACAAAATTAAATAAAAACAAATAATTAATTAAAATTCGTAAAAAGCCTACAGCTGCAGAAAAAAACATACGAAAAATAAAACAAACTGCCAAAACCTTTCAAAATAAGGTTTAGAAAAAACACAGGCAGAAGAGGCGACCAGAAAACAAAAAATTGGGGTTAAAAAATAATATTGTAAGAAAATAATAATAAAAATAAAATCCAACAATAAAATATTAATATATCAAAAAATAAAGAAAAATATATAAAAAATTACAAAAATATTTCGAAATAAATAAAATAATTAAAAAGCCCTAAAAATGGCGAAAAATCGCCCATTGGTCGCACACAGGCACAAAAATACTATATATACGGCAGTCATTTTCATAATTTCTAACAGTCTAACCGAATTTTAGAAAACAGAATAACAGAATTACAGACTTACAGACTTACAGAATTTTTAGACATTCTTAGATAAACAGTGAATCACTTGTAGTCAAAATTTTTATGCCAATTTATGCCAATTTTTCAAATCTGGTTGAATGACTGTGGATTGTAAGTACTGTTATTTTTTGTATAAATATATATTTCGGTGTTAAAGTTTTGATTTTATTCTGTATGGTCGTGGAATCTTTTGGTGCCACTGACAGATCCCCCTAAAATCTTATTTATAATACGTATTTCAATAGCTCTCAATGGGACGGATCGTGTGCCGGCTGGTGGATTAAGTTCTCTAGTTGTGCTCGTGGGTTGTGTTCCATTGAAACCTCGGTCGTACGCAGTAGGGTCTTGCAATTGCACAGGACCTCCACGCAGTGCATCGTTGAACGCCTCGTAGCGGCTACTGAAAAGTGGCCGGAACGAGCAGAAGTTAAAATCATGGGAAGTGCGACTTTAGTTAAGAGAGAATAAAGTTTTGTAGGGAAAATTTAAAACATCTTCAGGAAATTAATTAGAAAATCAAGTAGGAAAGGATAGGATAGTGCAGGAATGTAAAGTTGAAAGTATTTTTCCAAAAGTTGAATAGTATAATCTGACAGAAGAGAAAAATGTTCATTGAAGTGACCATAGAGGGTTGTAACTACTTAAAATCATGGGAAATGTACCGGGAGTTAAGGAATTGTTAATCAAATTTTTAATATAGGGAAAGCTAAAGGTAAATTAGGAAAAATGTAGTCGATACCGGGATTAAACAAATGAAATAGGAAATTTACCAAAAAATAAGGGAGGAACGCTGCCCAAATTTTTGAAGGATACATTTATAAAAAACGCGTAAAGATGACAAATAGGCATGGAAATTGTAGGAACAGACGAGTAAGAACCAGGATATAGAAAGAGAAAGACGTAAGACCTTCCATCGGCAGTCAAGAACCCGAAAGTGAAAATATCATGAGGAGTAGTTCTAGAAATGGAGCTCACCCGCTCATAAATTTTCAACCTCTATGTACAGTACCAACATGGCAATCGCTATGGGTACATAGGAGGGACAGAATAATAATCTTGCTGGCGTTTAGGGGGTAGATGCACAAAAACCCTAGAAAAAATAAATAAAAGCCAACAATATACCGATTTTTTTTACACTATTTTAATCAGTTTTTCATAAACTTGAAAGTTATTTTGAATCTTCGTTGAAACCAGTTTTAAATTACGATGTAAGTGAGAGTATTGTTCGAAACTCTCTCACACGTCGCATCCTCGCAACCTCGATTGAGCTCTGCTTGGATATCGGCGTGGGTGAGCGGTGTGTGATTTCTATGAATGTAATTATCGGTAATTTATATTTTAATAAATTATTTTAAATAGAAAGAAAACCTTGTTTTATTTGTCGAAATTTTTCCGGCCCACAGCCGAAACATACTACAAGATATTAAAATCCAACACACAATTCGAAATTGTGCAAGTGCGTGGAATATCGCCAATGATTCGTGCCCGTTGTTGGGCCAGAACACAAACGGCCTTGAAATGTTTAAATGAATCGGTAACACACATGCAAATATAACATGCTAATTTAAATTCAAACCTATACAAACATCAATTAAACCCTGTCAAATATGAGAAAAAGATAATTACATATAAAATAATAAACATAAAAATAAAATTAAAATAATAACAAAATGCACCAAGATCCGCACGAATTAAATATAAACATAACACGAAAACCCAATGATTTTGGCCAAAATTTGACAATTTATTAAAATACCAAATTTCATGAAAATGAAATAAAAATCAAATAATTTGAATTAGAAATAATTCAATTAAAAATCTAAAGAAAAAATTGTCATTTAAAATTTCAAAATAATAAAAATTAAGATTAGAATACACTAGAAAAATCCAAGGTCAAAATTTGTTTTACTAAATCAAAAAGAACACGCAAGGTTAGGGACAAAAAATAGGTATATATACCGATGCACTTTCACATAATGGTTAAGCAAATATCGTTTTTGAAATCATTAAACAGTTTTTAAAAATCTACTTTAGGTGAGTGAGAGTTTTATTTGGAAACTCTCTCCACTTCGCAACCTCGGTAGAGCTCTGCTTGGATGTCGACGTGGGGAGAGTATTATTTTGGTATGATGTCTATTATTGGGCAAGTAATTTGTTATATTGTTTTTTAATGTATCAATAAATATTTATAAAACATAAAATCAGTTTGTTTTTCATAAATTATTCGTTTTATTGTCGAAATTTTTCCGGCCCACAGCCAAAGGCGCACCGCAAGATAGTAAAATCAACATGTTCTTCAGATTCGTGTAAGTGCGTGGAATATCGCCGATGAACTGTGCCCGTGAAGACCCGGCTTGCGGAACGCAGGGATCGGAACGTCAATATTATTTCATATAGAAGAAGGGAGAAATAAGGAAGGAGTCTTTTGGCTGCTTCCTCGTTTCTCGATTTCTTTAAACTCGACCTAAATCATTTTACATACGGCTCAAAATCACCACACCGAGTAGTCCAGTGGGCACTCATTAATTATAATATGAACATAATGCGCCTAAGGTCAATTAAGGGAAGGTGACGGGTAATTAAAGAAAAAATGAAATCGTTGTTATGAACAAATATTAATTAGGAATTCAAATTGGTAACTATAAATTTCGATATATTAATATAGATTAAGGTGACCCTAAATCAGCACGCGACAGCCACGAACTTACGGTAATTAAATCATACTAAACCGGTTGCGATAAATTATAAATGCCCGTAGCCATTAGGAATTCGATAAGGGTGCTTTCAGGAAAACAAAGTGAGAAATTTTTATTAGTACCCTGCACTCACATCAATACCATAGTCGTTTACGAACATGTATTAATCCCTAGCAGAGATGATAAATTGAACCAGCGAATACCCAGTAACATTCAATTGGCATCAGTCAACGGCCAAATAGATTGATATAAGTAAATTAATGTAATAGAAACTCAAGACAGGAAAATGTAGGAGTAAAAATCCAGACTCGTCCAAAGTTTTCAAATCACCTTATAGAAACCCGACCTCAGCACAACTTGTAATCCCATAAAACCTCAAGAAATTAAAATCATAAACCCAAAACTAAAACGTCAAAAATACAATGATAAATCCGATAAAGTGTTAAAAGTCAAATTATAAACTCAGAAATCCGGAGCCATAAAACTTGAATTTCAGTTTCTCCAAATGGATAGAATTCCACACGTCCCGAAGGTGATAAGACTTCAACCCTGCCCATGTTTGATCTAAAATCACGAACTACTTCCATTGAAATGATAAAGTCAAAATACCCAATATTGAAATCATAATAATACTAGTTAATAGTAATCCACCTGAATAAAATAAAATTAACCTATTAACACCAATCTCAGAGAAACTAACCAACCTCCCATTACCAAATAAGCCCTCACGAATGGAGAAATAGACGGAGATTTCCAATATCGTCATCCATCCAACCGATGCCCACCACGAGTCTAATCTGAAGGAGAAATTATAAAGTTACCCATACTCTTCAACAATACCCATAGTATTTTCCTCCCAAAAATCAAGTATCGGACTTCAGTTGAGCAAGGGTGAACCTAAAATGAATAAAATAAAATTTAGATTGGAAATAATACAGATAAAAATCTTAGTAGTGATTAAACTATGAATTATTAACTTAACAAATCGATAAGTTGAACACAACAAAATTAAACAAACCTGGCTAGTAATCCCGATCGCACCACTACCCGGAGAGAGAGAGAAAAATCTGACGGGAACCAATTAAGATTAGGCGCTGACACACCTGGTAGATTTTCTAATACGCTGTCTCACCCCAAATCGATTTTTCATTTCCTGCTGGACAACTCCGCAATTAAGAAATTGAGAAAAAATCAATTACTTGCCTGCCATTATGACATTGAAATTTCTCACGGAAGTGACAGATATCGCGCACACTATCAGGTAAAGTGTGATTACACTAGTGGACAAGCACGGGACACACCCGCCCACAGCAGATTGAATATAAACACATCGATCAGTATTTTTGCAATAGTGCGTTAAATATGAACCCACAACAAGTTTCGCGTAAAAGAAATACCTCGACTAGAACATCTAGCAAAGGAATGGTACTGGATTCCGATCCACAAATTGCAGGTAACGATTTCATATGATTTTCTGTAATATACAAGTAGTTTCGCAGATTTGAAAAATCAAATTCTCGCAATTTAATCAATCATAAGTTTAATACATTTAACTTTAAATACGAATTTCTAATGAAAATTTTGATTGCCTACTAACCCTTTAAAGAATTTAGCCAATATTTACGCCACCGAAAAATCTAAATCCTGTTCACCGTTAATTAGCACGTTTTCCTAAACCCTTAAGTGAAATTAATCGACCACCCATGGTAGACTAAAATATTTTTGTCTCAACTCTACAAACTAAATTAAATCAGATGCTTCTTAAACAACTTCAAATATAATGCCGTATAAAGAGTCATGTTAAATGAAAGAGTAGAAGTCATAACAGCGGGAGGTTTATTTTACCAACATTAATCGGTGCGATGGGATGATAGATGACCAATCTAACAAGTTACCTATTATTGACCCAAATTTTATCATCATAATTGTAATAACAATCACGAAATGACAATGAGGTAAAGGGGAAAACCTTGGTTATCACAAATGTTAATAATTCGGGTACCACTAAGATGGGGTAAATAAAGTAATGCTATCGAACAAAAATCAAACCCGGTATCTTGTACCTCGTGAGTCCGAATAATCTATAAGAGATTATTATTTTTTTTGCAAAAACTCACAACTAACAGCATGACTGAAAAAAATTAATTATTTTGTTTTAACAAATATCAGGAACATTGTATAAAGTATTCTTTATTAAACCTTATCAAACTAGGTTCATTGAATTGTATTGCAACTTGCAATTTTGGGCCCTAATTTTGAGACTCAGCAATGAATGATTGTAATACCCTAACAGCTAGATACGCTGAGTCATGTAAAACAAAGGAGATTCATACATGAATTAAATTTTTATTAGTTGATAATTGTTTCAATATCAAAGGAATCCTTCTAATTATAACCTTATGTTGGGTTTTGGATTATTTCAAGTCGGTTCTCTCTGACTCCTGGTGTTCTTTAAATTAAAACAATGAACGACCCAACGTATATTGAAACAACAGGTTTACAATTTATTATCACGCTACAATGACCAATTAAAGTTTATACGATTCTCTGCTCGGCGTTGATGCTTTGCAAACAAACAATATTCACCTTTTGATCCTTTAGTTCTGTTGACTCTCGTTTTCCTCGGTTTCTGTTTGGTTTGATCCCTTTTCGCCTTTTCGTATTCTTAATTCTATTTCTTCTTTTCCCTACTTCCCTAATTCGTTTATCACTTTTCCTACTGTCTGATTCTTCGAACCCTAGCTGAGGCAGAATGCCGATTTTCTCTGATTTTCCCTTTGCTTATATACTCCTCAAAATCAGGATGACAAATGGTTATTGCCGAGCCAATCTTTCGTTTGACATTTTCTCCTACGTGTTTGCTTCGGCTGTCATCCATAATGGTCCAACGAATCCAGATAATTAATGGCCCTACCGGTCTTCCTACGCGCGCTATCTTATCCTTACTCTTTTCCCATTAATCATTGTGTCAAGCTAATGGGCCCAAATCTTCCTTTTGTTTGCCTTTCTTCTTGTTTACCCAGCTCGGGTTTCCTTCATCTCTCGGGTTCTCCATTGGCTCGGGTTTCCCATTGGCTCGGGTTTTCCATTAGCCAATTAATTAATTAATTAACGTTTTCTGTTTTCATACATTTGAATGTTTTTCAACCCTTTCTAACCCTTTTCTGATAAATCCCTAACCGTCATCTTGTTGACCATTAGCTAATCTATAACTGTCCCGTTTTTCCCATTCGATTTCGATGATTTTTCCATTTATTGATTTTTCTCGGATTTCCGGATTCTCGCCTTTCGTAATTGCTTTTTGCATTTTCTAATACTGTTTCCATCGCACTTTCATTTACTATTAATTCTGTGCACGATCCCGCTTTTATTTGCCTTTTTTCTTCGCTTACTTTCCATTTGAATTATTATCCTAAATTTTATTTAAATTTTTAATTTTAATTTACAGACCTCAACATATCTCCCCCCTTAAAAAAATTTTTTCGTCCTCGAAATCTATGTTTTGCTGTGATTATGTATTATTATCACTATTATTATTATAATTTTGATGGCGCATAGCGTATCAATAAATTTTAATCTTTTCAAGACCAAATGAAATGAAGGCTTAAGTTTGACTCATATCTGTTTTAATTTTTGACAATTTTCAAACTTTAATGTAGAAAAATTATCCAATATTTTGTTACTCTAAAATTGTTTTGTTAATTAAAAATTAACTTAAAATTGATGTTTTGTTTTTAAAGTTTTTAATTATTTTGTTACTCTAAAATTGTTTTGTTAATTAAAATTAACTTAAAATTGATGTTTTGTTTTTAAAGTTTTTAATTATTTTAAAATCAAACCAATTATTTATCTTATGTTTTTATATTTATGTTTCACAAGATGTTCAAAAAATTGTTGACTCTTATTTCAGTGGTTTTGTTAATATTTTTTATATCATATTTTTTTATTGATTTCTTCTGCATTTTGTAAAATATTTAAATGTAAATCGTCTGAAGAAAAAGGGAAAATTGTAGATTCAAATTACAATTATGGAGTTATAATTGATGCAGGTTTAATTTCTTATTTGTAGAAAAAGTTTTTTAGTTTTTGTAGGGAGCAGTGGTAGTAGATTGTTCATTTACTTTTGGCCACCACACACAGGAAATGGTGGCGAATTATTGCAAATGAAGCCACTTTTAGATAATAAAGGTAAGCCTATTGTAAAGAAAGTAAATCCTGGATTATCGTCCTTTGCGGATCAACCTGAAAATGCTATTTCATATATTAAACCACTACTGGAGCTTGCTGCAAGTAGCGTTCCAGTATCATTGCACAAAGAAACACCATTTTATTTAATGGCTACAGCTGGAATGAGAATGATCTCGAATGAGTAAATTTACGGATTTTTAGTTCAATTTATAATATTAAATAATAATTTATAAAATCATTTTTAATTTGTGTTAATTAAAATTTGCTGTGGTTTTTTGGTTTTTGATAACAATGATTGGCTGTTATTTTTAGCATCGCATCATATCATATAATAACAATAATAATAATAACAATAACAATAATAATAATAACAATAACAATAATAATATTAATAATAATAATAATAACAATAATAATAATAATAATAATGGAATAAGCAGCTCACTAAATGCTAATGCACATGGAACTAGATGCCATTCCATCCATTTTGTTCATTCATCAATACACATGCACATTTATTGTGAACCAGCATACCAAATTGTTGTGCGTGTGCACGCGCACACACACAGGTTGAGCCGACAATAAGCAAATCGATCGATTAGAACTGAGATGGATGAATATACACAAATATTTGTGTGTGTGTGAATATGTGTGTATGATGGAGAGAAATATTTAGCTAGACATTGTGAGAGAATAACTATTATCTGTTACAAATATTTGTGTGTGTGTGAATATGTGTGTATGATGGAGAGAAATATTTAGCTAGACATTGTGAGAGAATAACTATTATCTGTTGTCTGTCTTTTTTTTTTTCAGTAGCACAGGTGACAGAATCCAGAATTTCGGTCAATGTCTTACCCAAGGTTACTGATCAAATAGCCAATCAGCAAATGTCTAATATGTCATGCCAATATTTGCCATAATTTTTGCTTAGACAACGGCATACAAATTTAGAAATTATTTTGTGGCACGTAAACACTATATAAGTAAGTGTACTGAATCGAAATATTATTTCATTAACAAATTTGATCGAATTTTAAATCATGCCTCACAAGAGTAAAATTAATATTAATTTTTTTTTTTTTTTTGCTATATTTTTTTTTAAACATTTATTTAATTTAGAAATAGATGAAGCCAAATCGAAACTAAAGTCAGCCAAAGTCATTTTCGTTTTGGGGTAGTTTTTACACTTGAAATTATTTGGAATTAATTCGTCTTTAATTTTTTTATAAATTTCACAGTTTCAGATTTAAATTGTTAATATGGTCCGGGAAGTGGAAAAGGAAGGTGTGCGGTTGCTATGAGCTGCTATGTGTTGCTATAGTCGTGTTGTAAAGACGATCAATTAATTGATTTTTAAAAATAAATTTCGTTAATATTAATTAAATCTAGGTGGTCCGGGAAGTGGAAAAGGAACCCAATGTGAAAAAATAGTTAATAAATATGGTTTTAATCATTTGTCCAGCGGTGACTTATTACGAGAAGTAGAATCAGGCTCAGAAAGAGGAAATAAACTTAAAGAAATAATGGAAAAAGGAGAACTTGTTTCATTAGTGAGATATTTAATTTAATTTATGATTCTTAATGGAAAAAGGAGAACTTGTTTCATTAGTAAGATATTTAATTTAATTTATGATTCTAACTTATTGTATTAATTCTAATAAATTACGGAGAACTTGTTTCATTAGTAAGATATTTAATTTAATTTATGATTCTAACTTATTGTATTAATTTTAATAAATTACAATTTAAGTCTTGTGTAATATTATTCGCTGCAATATTAGTTTAAATTCTTTACTTTTAGAAATTTCAGCTTAGATTTTGTTCAGTTTTTTAAATATTTTGTTTTTTTTTTTTTTTTTTTTTTTGGACGATTTAAAACATTTATAAACAATGTATATTGTACGGTAATACTTTTATACTGAAAATGTCAGTTACTTTGTTGTTAGTGGCGTACCTAGAGTAAATGACGCCTATGGCAAACACCGATCTTGCGCCCTCTCCGATGATAGGTATTACCATTATTATTAATATTTAAAAATAATTTTCGTTATTAATAACTTATTAGTTTATTTCGCTCGCAGCATGGTAAAAAGGTAATCTCCCCCGCACCGACCGACTCATGATATCACTTTGTTTACTCAGCCTGCTAAGGTGAACATTAATATTCCGAATGAATTTTTTTACTCGTCCTGCGGTTTTTGACGTAGCTGATACTGATAGGCTCTATAATTAATTACCCTGTGGTTTCTTAACGTAGCCCGTGCTGATAAGCTTTCTAATTAATTACCCTGTGGTTTCTTAACGTCGCCCGTGCTGATAAGCTTTCTAATTAATTACCCTGTGGTTTGTTAACGTAGCCTGTACTGATAAGCGTTCTATATAAGTGTCTGCTTTACCACTTTTCGTTAGTTTTGTTTTGCCAATCTTGAAGTAAGCATTTTATATTTTATTTTTTTCATATATTTTTTTTTTTTTTTGAATTTTAGTAACGCCATCCCTCAATTACTATGGACGTAAGTGATTACTTGTTTTTTTTGTTTTTGTGACCATGCTGTCCTCAACTACCCTCATAGTAACCGAACACTTGCAATCGCTGTCCAGGGTAGCCAAACCCCGGTGATTGCAAGCGCTCGTGTTGCTTATTAAATTAACTTATTGATGCTTATTAAATTAACTTATTCACTGTTTAATTTTAGTTCGTTAATTTGTTTATGCAACTACCTATACCACACTCTGGGTCATATATTTTTGATTTTCTGATTTTGTATTTATACTAAAAGCAAACCTCTAATTACAGCTACTCGTATTTTTCTGACAATTTTAGCCGTATTTATACTTATTAATTTATTACGTAATTCTTAAAATCAATTACTTGCCTGCACTAATTATTTGTCGAGGGCGCCATGGTACGGAGTTTTACACAGTATTTATTTCATTTTTCTTTTCAACCCTTACTATTTTAGGTCCCAGAACCTAAGTTTGAGCATCTCGATGTTATGCAATGGTTATTTGACTGCCATACTACCAGGTTTTTTTTAAATTTCTTTTTCAGGGTCCCTTTGCCACCGCGCCGAAAGGGATTGAAACGTACCTTTGCCTGTGTGGATACAGGCAGTAGGTTTGAAAGACGCCCGCCTTGCAATGTACGCAGGGAATGGGACTGTGGCATCCAAAGTCCCGTTCTGTTGGACTCTGACGATGAATAAAAACGAATAAAACTTTGAATAAATGTTCAGCATACCTTTGTTTTTAATTTATGCTAGAAAGTGTGGGGTAATTGTGTCCCTCTTCGCGATTAGTCTTTGTTACTACTAATGTGAAATTATTCCTTACTTATTTATAATTTTGTTCTCTCGCCCCAGTGGGTTACCCATTGTTATATAGTTATGCTAATTCATTCATTACTACTCAGCCCTTTAATATTATTTATTTCTAATGTTAATTTAAGGTATCATTTCATTATTTGCAACATTTATTTGAGTTATTCTATTTGCTTTTGTTCATTTTTTATCTATTATTCATTTATTTAATTTATCACTTTTTTAATTATTTATTCATATCAATTTGTTTATTTATTTGATTATTTGTTAATTTACTTATATTTATTTACTATTATTTTTTTTCGAGGACGAAAAAACACTAACTGGGTCCGTTTAAATAATTTATTTTTTTAGTCTAATTGATTTATCTCACCATCGTCTTCCGATTCCTCTATTTCTTCTACTCTCATTCGAAACATCGCGAAATCGGCCTCGTGTTGAAACAATAAGATTTCCAAACGGTCCAACCGCCTTTTCAGACGGAAGTTTTCTTCCTCCAAATCTGTTATTCTGCCCTGCATGCTACGAAACTTTTGCTTTAGTTCTTGCGTACTTGTTTTACACTCTTTGCATGACATCTCCGAGGCTTCTTGCATTCTCTGAAATTAAATGATAGTAATTTTTTTTTGTATCACTCTTTATTCGCAAAGCATCAACATCTCGCTTCGAATCTCAAACAAATTACACCGTTCATCCTATGGTACTTATAAAACATGCACATTGTTAATATAAATGTAATATATTTTTATACTCCATTCATGCAGATCACAATTTATAGTCTTGTCTCATAATATGAATATGATGGTGGTTGAAGGATAGTTAGTTGTCTCTTCTTTACACATATCAAAATGGTGATGATTATGAATGTTATTGATAAGATGAGAAAACCTGTTATTAAAATGTAAATGAGATATTCACAATAGTTGACTGTCAAATCCGAATTTATCATCATTAGTTTATTTGAGTTAGGTTTTGTCGTCTCTTGGGTCGGTAATTGGGAAGGTGGTGTGGTTGTATCTGATTTTCGTTTCGATTCATTGATTGTCTTGACTTCCACGAAAACTGTTTGCCATCCGCCTGGTTCGGTTATCCATCGCTGATATTTAACTGTTAATTCCCATGCCGTCTCTAAATCAGAAGTGTAAAGTGTAAAAAATGATTACCGGCATCTAATATAGTCAGGGTTTTTGTTTGTAGATAATAACAACTCTTTCATCATTTCCTGATTTTCTATATATCGTTACCGGTCCATTTCCAACACTCAGGGTTATACGATTTGACTCGTCTCTGAGATAGATAGACTGGGTCTCACTCTTAAATCGTGACCATTGGTTTCTCACTACCGTTCCATTTTCGAGGCATATGTTCTCGTAGTAGTTTGCATTAACTGAATAATTTTGATTCATTTTCAATTTCTCGTAGCGGATAACTGATTTTCGCGAGTTAAGGGTGTCGACATTTAACCCTTGAAATGTGATTCGCACTTTCACCAAGTCCACTGGCTTCCAATATATATTGATTCCATTTATCTCTGGTTCTATTTCGATCAAGTTTCGCATCTCTTTTGTGTGCACTTCTATCGGAATTTGCGTGTACCACTTTGACATGTTCTGTCTCAACAGCCATTGGTATTTGAAATTTGGCTTTAACTTTCGTACCGCAAATATATCTTTATCATAATTCAGTTCTACCACTGGTGCCGTATTGTCTAGTAAATCAATAATTTCTATTTGGTCTGCGATCTCGCATTTACAGCTCCATACTATATTTGTTAGAGTGGAATATATATGTATTTTCTCCATTCCTCGGATTTTGCTTACCGCATATGGTAAGTCAATCTTTTTGCCGCTCGCAACTGTTACTAACATCAGCATTATTGCTACATATAATATCTTATTGAGGTAGCTGACTGGTGTTGGATTTTTCGTGAATTTCTGTTTCAATTTTGTTTGACCCGTTACTTTATTCTGCTTGGACCTTAAGGGGTATCTAGATTCATCTTCCTCTGGCACTAGTTTGCATCGATTTGCATGCACAATCATCGGGTTAGCCTTTTTACTCCTGAATGGTAATAACTTCAAATTGGTTTCGGTGGTGTCGCACACTTTGTAGGGTCCTTTAAATGGTCTTTGCAATTTAGGCGATAAACCTTTGAGAGGTTCCGGCCTGTTCAGATACACTAGATCTCCAATCTTTATGCCATGCGCATGTGCTTTTTTATCGTAGGTTTCTTTATATTTCTCTTGGTTATGCTTTATTGTCAAACCGGCTTTAGTCCATACTGACTGCATTTTTTCTTGCATCAATGCTTTATAATCGGGTATCTCCATATATTGAGAAATTGGTGGTTGGAATTTGAGATCAATCGGCATATTATTTTTCCTTAAATACATCAAGTAAAAAGGGGTCTCTCCTGTACTTTGATTTACTGCATTTCTGTAGGCAAATAGACACGGCTTTATGAAGTCGTCCCAATCTTTCTGTTTTCGATTCACATATGACGAGATCATATTTATCAGTGTCCCATTAAATCGTTCCACTAATCCATCAGTTTGTGGATGATATGGTGACGTATTCAATTTCCAAATTCCAAATAGGTCTGTGATTGATTTGAACATTTCGCTTTGAAAGTTCTTTCCTTGATCAGTTAACAATTTCTTTGGAGTACCATAGCGAAATATTATGTTTTCCACAAATATTCTAGCAATCGTGTCTGCTTTTTGGTTTGGAATAGCGTATGCTTCTGGCCATTTGGTAAAATAGTCACAAAAAACTACAATGTATTTGTTTCCTTTTGTTGTTTCCGGTAATGGTCCCAGAATATCCATTGCCGTCATCTCCATTGGTGCTGCGGGTACTGGCATCGGTTTTAATGGTACTTTAATCTTTTTACCAGTATTTCTGCGGGTGATGCATACTTTGCAACTGTTACACCAATTTTTCACGTCTTGTTCCATTGTTGGCCAAAAGTATTTCAATTTTAATCTCGATAGCGTCTTGCGCGTTGACAAATGACCTCCCAACGCTCCATCATGATACTGCATCAGTAATGCGTCTCTGTGCTTGGCTGGTATAATAATTAATGCTTCCCCATTTTTCCAAAATTTAAGTATTCCATTATGAATTACATATTTGCTGTTTGCATCTGTAAGTCGTTTCCAGTCTTGTTCTTTTCTTATTTTGACCGCTTGTTCCATAAATTGTTTTAATTCACTATCGTTTTCCTGATCATTTTGAAGTTCAGACATATTATTAACAGCTTTGATTGCAGCGAATATAGTACCTTCCACTTTTTCAGGTGTCCCCTCACTATTATTTTCTGGGATTCTTGACATTGCATCTGCGTTCGCGTTAGCTTTACCTGTCCGATATTTAATCTCAAAGTCGTATTCTTGGAGGGCAATCGACCATCGTATTAATTTACTGGCTGAATCTCTGTGTTTCATTAACCACTGTAATGGATTATGATCTGTATAAACAGTAAATTTTCTGCCCAATAAATATTGTCTAAAAGTAGTAATTCCATACACTAACGCTAACGTTTCCTTTTCAATCGTTGAGTAGTTTTTCTCGTGAGGCCTCAGTGATCGGCTTGCATAGGCTATTACGTGGTCCTTTTCACCTTCAAATTTTTGTCCTAACACCGCACCCAATGCAACGTTGCTTGCATCCGTCATCAAGATAAATTGTTTTGTAAAATCTGGACATCTTAATATAGGAGTTGTTACTAATTTCTCTTTTAATGTATTGAAAGCGTTTTGTTGCATTTGTCCCCAAATAAATTTATTGTTTTTCTTTAGTAACGTATTCAATGGTTGTGCGATGTGAGAGAAATCTTTTATAAATTTTCTGTAATAGCTCGCCAAACCTAAAAATTGTCTAACCTCATCGGCATCTTTTGGTACTGGGTACTCTTCCACTTTTTTGATGTTATCTGGATTAGTTTGTAACCCTCGCCGTGATATTATATGTCCTACATAAATCACTTCTGCTTTGCCCATTCACATTTCGATGGTTTGATTTTTAATTTTGCACTTTTGAGCCGTTTAAATACAGTTTCTACATCTTTCAAGTGTTCTTCGAAATCATTTGAAAATATTATTATATCGTCGATATATACCAATGCATGCCGAATACCTCGTAACACATAATTCATTCCTCGTTGGAATGTAGCTGGGGCTCCTGTTAATCCAAATGGTAACACATTGAACTCATACAGTCCTTTGCCATCCGAGAACGCCGTCTTTCCTCTATCTTCCTCTTTTACCCTAAATTGATTGTACCCTTTGTTTAAATCAATAACTGTGAAATATCGTGCCTCTCCCATTTGATCGAACATTTCTTGGGGTACTGGAATTGGATAAGTGTCTTTCCTCGTAACTTGATTTAGCTTCCGATAATCTACGCAAAATCGTAAGTCTCCATCTTTTTTCTTAACTATCACTATTGATGAGGAGAATGGTGACGCACTATCTCGAATTATTCCAAATTCCTTCATTGCTGTAATCTGTCTATCACTTTCATCTTGATGAACGTAGGGGATTCTGTATGGCTTTATTTTTATTGGAGTTTCGTCTAATAACGGTATTTCATGCTCAATTACATTGGTTAGACCTAAATCATATTCGTGTTTGGCAAAGATATCTCGGTATTTTCTCAGCAGTTTTGTGAATTCCTTTTTCTGCATCTCATTTAAATCATTGCTTACCACTTCAGGCTCCTTGTACACCTTGACGTTTCTTGGTATTTTACAATTTGTTTCAAGTGACATTTTCGATAATTTTCCCAATTTTGTTTTTGGGTGTAGCTGAACCGGTTTCTTACTGCTATTTGTTATATGGACTGGTACTATCTGATTTTCCACTTTGACAACTTCGTCACATATCGGTAAATCATATTTTTCGACTAGCGTTTGATTTGGTTCGAATATAAAATCACCATTATCCACACTCATGGTATTTGCACAATATACCATCTCCGATTGTGGTGGTATTGTCAATGTCTGATTCACAAACACTTCACCCGCCCTGTGAATTATTTTCCCTGTTTCTCCTGCTATCAAATTACCTGTCTTTAAATCAAGTGAGACTCCGTCCAGCTGCTCTAATATATCCATACCGATCAGACATTGTACTGGGCTTCCCTTCATTATGAGCGCATTATGCGCTATTATTCGGTCTCCAATATGGAATGTGACGTTAAGTTGTCCAATTATGTTTAATTCATTTTTTGATAATGACCTCACTATTTCGTCGGTAGGCTTTATTTGCATTTTCTCCTTCACGTTTAATACATTTTCCGATATTATTGTGTGACTAGATCCCGAATCAACCAAAGCTTCTACTTTATGTTTGTTCATTTGTATAAATATTCGGGGTTGCTTTCCTCTTTTTGTTAATGTCATCATTGAGTAGTTGCATGGTAAGCCTAACATATTCTTTCTCTCGATCTCTGCGCTAGAAGGCTCGATTCTCTCTCCTACCATTCCTTCACATTGTAATGCGATATTTTCTACTGGTTTCATCTCTCGTAATCGATCAACTGGATATACTGGTGCTGGTTGCATAAACGATTTTGGTATACACAATTTTGTAAACGTGTCTACGCTACTCGCATTTAACAGTGGCTCTTTTAAGATTTGATAGGTTCTCAACGCTTCTTTATTCGTTCCACTTAGTTCTTGATTGTCAACATATAACGGTGCACTATCACCCTCGTTGTCATTGTCATTATTCTCGTCCCTTGAAGGGGTTGTACTAGCGTAGCTCACCTTTTTCTTCTTTAATATTCGCGCTTTGAGTATCTCCAACTCCTGATATTGATGATGAGTAATGAAGAATCTAGCCAATAATGGTATGCAACCAATTACTAATTTCCACGACCAACCTGTGATCGCGTATAATCTGTGTGTTGATAGGACTTGCGATATTATTACTTTGATTACAACACATATTACATAAATTCCAATCAATCCGGCACACGCTTGTCCAATGAACATAAACTTTCCCCAGATCTTTTTCATTGTATTATACGTCGCTTTCTTGTAATGATCTGGAGTTAACAAATACTCGTAATTTACCTTCCCACTTCCGCTTGGGAGAATTGTATCTACCATCTCCATTATTACTCTTTCTTTCTTTGATGGAAATAACAAGTTTCTGCGGGCTTCCTCAATGTCTTCGCTCGAGTAAATTCCACTTTGTGATAATTTCTCTAATGACGTAAAATTTACCAGATATTGTAATTCTGTCAATTCTAAGTTTTCCGGTGTCTTTACTTCTCGATGATCTGGTAATGCAATCCAAGATTCTGGTGTTAGTCTGTATAGTGGTGCCAACAATCTATTACACTGTAATACTTTCGGTTTCACGTCCTCTTCCAGTAAGATTCGTGTTACAGGCTCCATAAATCGCAACTTTCCATTTAAGTTCACTGGTAACTCGTTGGTGCATTGGTCATACTTTGTCAGTTTAACTGGTACCGCTTTACATTTATAGCTATATAGTGCTTCACCGAAAATTCTGGCAAACACCCCATTTTCTGCAATTAACATTGGTGCTACCAAATTCGGATTGGTTATAGCCATTGCCATCCGATTTCGGAGTATTTCTTTGTTGAGATTGCAATCATTTATAATAACTTCTCGGTACACATTTTCAACAGTATTTTGACCAAAGTGAAATAAATAATCTATTTTGTTATTAAAGTAATTTGTCAACTTGATATCTCCGGCATGTATGTTTGTTTGGGCCTCTATAATCATTTTCTGAGATACATATATACCTTTATAATTTGTCTCATAGACATTTTGTCCACACTTTGTTTTAGTTTCTTTTCTCAGGAATCGCATCCCGTCTTCCTCTGAGGTTGACATTAACACTGTTGGAGTATCTTTCATCCGTAGAGGTGTGATTCTTGTTGTTGTACTCGTTGCTGGATCCATTCTTATTTTCTCGGGCTTTTCCCTGATCTGTTCTCCCGTTATTTCTTTAAAACTCATTGACTTCAATTGCACTAAATTGCACTTTTTGGTATCGACATCGTACACCAAAATTGATTCTCCTGTCTGACAGCTAGATTGTTTCATGTTGCAGAATGGATGTGTTTGTAGTTTACCAGTATCATCATCAAATGATCCATCAAATTCTCTTAATTCTGACATGTACTCTTCTACAACCACGGCTTTGTCAATTATAGCATCGTCTACTTTGTATGGCTCTCCTTGGCAATCACCATTCGACTTTATTATCCCTCGCACGGTTACAGTCTCACGGATTTTGTGGTTAAGCTTTGCTTGTAGTTTGATATCTGCATTAATTTTCAACTGTCCTGTTTGAAAGGCTGCCAAACAATTCTCCGGAATTATTTCTATCGGTCTAGGTATCGATTGCATTTTCACCATCGATGAGTGGCTCCATTTTCCACAATAAAATACAAAAGTAGTTCGTTTCACTGTACACTCTCTCACCTTTGATCTTCGAAACCCCGATTCTTGATATACATGATATTTTACTGGATTTGTCACTTTAAATTTTACTGGATATGCATCCGAACACTCTGCTACGTTTACCAACGAGTATACTCTTCCCATTTCGGTTTGGGAGCAGTCATATGCCACCAATGAATTCGTCGTATTTATTATTCCCAATAACATAATAATAGAAATCATCAACCATGGAAATGCAAGTTTTCCCTTTTTCCTCACTGTCTCTGTTTTTGGGCTCTCAGCCTTTTGTATTAACTCTTCCCATCCGCCATTGTTTGCGATCCACTTCATCAAATATTTATTCGTCATTTCAGTAGCTTTCTTTATCAATGATTTTGAATTGTCACTTTCCAGATAACCATAAGTACCAATCTCCAATATTATATAGGCTAGCACTGTCAATATTACATCTCGATCTAACTCAGTTCGTGTTAAGTCCTCAATTACTGCTTCCTCACAAAATTCCTTTTCTTCATAATTTCTTTTAATTATCGACGGTAATCTCCTCTTTAATTCCGTTGCCAATCTTTTTACAACTCTTTTCTCCCCCTCCGAAATATCATCTTCTGTTTCAGTCTCATCTAACAAATACAATTCCGTTACTAAACTTTTTAATATTCGCTCAGTTTCGCTTGATTCATCTAAGCGCTCAGTTTCGCTTGATTCCTCTAAACTCAAAGATTCAATTTCCGCATCATTCTGTTTTATCCCACATATCGCAATGTCATTTTTCGTCTCAACAAAGTTCTCTTCACTTTTCATCTCATCTATGCTCGGTAGTATCCTATTATCGGTGCTCCTTTCCTCAACATCCCTTGTAACTTCATTTTCTGATCTCATTTCCTCATTTTCCATTGTTTCTAATCTCTGCAATTCATTAATTTCTTGATCAATTTCTCCTGGGTCATCTACAACTTCAGTTTTAATCTCTACATTATCATTCTCCACTTCCTCATACAGAGGCCAAAACGGTACTATTACTGCATCTTCTTCCATTTCACCACTTTGTTTTGTTGCGTACACATTATTAATACAATTTGGGTTACATCCGTAGTTTAACAAATATTCGTCATCATCCAATTCTCGTCCTTTGAACGTCAACACGATAATTCCGTCATTACCTAATATCTCCGCTGCTTTTTGTCGTATTTTCTTTGCTTTTACACTCCAATGTTCCTGATAATATTCAATCCTTTGATCCGCAATATTTAACGCTATTATCAAAGACTTCGCACTATCGTCTGCCGCCTCATAATCATGTCCTAGTTTTCGAATTACCTCTTTTAACTTTGCCTGATAACTCGTCGGTTTATTCGTATACGGTACGATGCATTCAACCAACCCTTCTTTCATGTCTCGATCCATTTCGATGCTCATTATGAAGTCGATACTCACATTAATTTTATCTCTATTCCCTGCATACAGGGTATCCTGTAAATCTGCTAGAATCTTTTCCCAATTTTGTCTGTCTGAATTCAAAGTATTAACAGCATTAACAACTTTTACTTTATTTTTCCAGCCTGGTATCAGACCGCAATCTACTAAGTACTCCTCGTCTTCCAGACATCGATTCTCAAATTTTAGTTGCACTTGCCATCCACTGTATTGATGCAGTATTCGCTCCTTTAGGTCTTTGATTTGTCCGTAGGCCTTTACACGGAATTGGCACTTCACATTATCAAGTCCCGTCGTTTCCACTATGATATCATCTAAATCCCTTGTTGACCGCAAAGCCTTGCCAAACTTTTGCATTTGCTTAAGTATCTCATCATCTCTGTTTCCTTTGAATAACTTTGCACATAAATTTATGGCTCTCTTTAGTTCGCTTTGGGTTAGTGACATCACACTGAGTTCTGCGATCCATCGTTTCAACTGGGAGTTGTCAGTTTCCATTTTCTCAAGCAATTTTTCAACTCGGGCTAACAGTGCAGTCGGATTCTCATCTGATGCGATCTTTCGCACTTTCGGGGCAGGTTTTCCCTCACCTTCTGACACGGTTCTAATTATCATATGAGATTCAGTTTCTTCATCTGATTCGAATTTAGCCACTAGTTTGTTCAGCTTCTGTCGCATTTCTCGAAATTCCTTTTCCATTTTGTCTTGAAATTCCTCTCTCTGAGCATATGTCATGTTACTGGTGTTTGGCATATCTTCTTGGAATCTGATTGATTTCTTTAAAATAGGTCTGCTGAATCTCTCTGAGTTCCTTGGGCATGATCGCGCCATGTGGCCGTATCCCTTGCACGAATGACATTGTATCTGTCCATTTGTATTCACTTTGTCCCTTTGTGGTGAAGGTGACGCTGACGATGATCTTGATCTGGTAAAACAGTTTCTGCTAATATGCCCTTTCTTTCCGCATCGATAGCATTCGACATCACTGCTGATCCTTTTGTTTTCTGTGAATCTCTTGTTAGGGCTGGGATTTTTCCCATATTTGAACCAACATTGATTTGAGTAGTGTCCAGACTTTTTGCAATGTTCGCATTGAGGATTATTTACCTGTCCATTTGATTGTACACTCATCGCTGATCTACCGGCTTGAAATCTAGTATTTGGTCTTAAAATTGGACTACTGATTTGATTTATTTTCTTTTCATCCCATGGTGCTCTCACAGGCGTAATTGACCGCTCACGTCTCTCCACATTAACTCCAAAAGCATCCGATCTTTTTGCACTTTTTAAATTCAGCTCTATCTTCATGGCTTTCTTCACGAGCTCATCGAAATTGGAAAAATCCACATAACATAGGGCCTTTTTGATTTCGGAGTGGACTCCGGTTATAAACTGATCTTCTAACAGCTCTTTAACCTGCTTGGCCATATCTACTTGATCGGGTTTGACTTCGAAGGCTTTATCTGCTAAAGTGGTCAGATGATAAGCAAACTCACTGACCGATTCATCTGGACCTTGAACTCGATTATAAAATTTCTGTCGCATGATTCTTTTGATATCTCCACCAACCAGTTTCAGTGCCATTGCATCCTTCAATTTTGTCCAATCATTGCCAACATTTCGTTTGTCGACTTGCTGCCAGGCTTCTCTTGCCGCACCCTTCAGATAGAGTGGGAATCTCTGAACCATAATGGCTTGTGTCCATCCGTATGCTGAGGCGTACATATAATAATCTCCCATGAAATCTGCAAATTCAACAGGGTCTCCCCCATATTGATTGACGGGTAATTTCTGACAACTTGCGAAATCAATCATCTCTCTATTGAGAGGCATAACAGCATTATCATTTGCCATTTGGACTTGTTTCTGACTTCTGAGGTTGTATCGGTTCACTTTGAGCTAAACTTCAAGCGTTAAACAATAATTTAAAATTACTTTTCAACTTCTTTTAAATCTCCCAATAATAGCCTTTTATAATCTCGTTAACACTATTTTCAAACTTCTAAGCCGACTTTCACTCACGTCAGTACTAATTCTTTTTATAACTCCTTTTTCACTAGCTTCCAATAATTTCCCTCCGACTTTCAATCACGTCGGTACTATTTTTTTTTTTTTTTCAATAATTATTTTTTCACTAACTTTCAATAATTTTCCGCCGACTTGCAATCACGTCGGTACTATTTTTTTTTTCAATAATTATTTTTCCACTAACTTTCAATAATTTTCCGCCGACTTTCAATCACGTCGGGCTCACCAGAATATATGTTGGGTTTTGGATTATTTCAAGTCGGTTCTCTCTGACTCCTGGTGTTCTTTAAATTAAAACAATGAACGACCCAACGTATATTGAAACAACAGGTTTACAATTTATTATCACGCTACAATGACCAATTAAAGTTTATACGATTCTCTGCTCGGCGTTGATGCTTTGCAAACAAACAATATTCACCTTTTGATCCTTTAGTTCTGTTGACTCTCGTTTTCCTCGGTTTCTGTTTGGTTTGATCCCTTTTCGCCTTTTCGTATTCTTAATTCTATTTCTTCTTTTCCCTACTTCCCTAATTCGTTTATCACTTTTCCTACTGTCTGATTCTTCGAACCCTAGCTGAGGCAGAATGCCGATTTTCTCTGATTTTCCCTTTGCTTATATACTCCTCAAAATCAGGATGACAAATGGTTATTGCCGAGCCAATCTTTCGTTTGACATTTTCTCCTACGTGTTTGCTTCGGCTGTCATCCATAATGGTCCAACGAATCCAGATAATTAATGGCCCTACCGGTCTTCCTACGCGCGCTATCTTATCCTTACTCTTTTCCCATTAATCATTGTGTCAAGCTAATGGGCCCAAATCTTCCTTTTGTTTGCCTTTCTTCTTGTTTACCCAGCTCGGGTTTCCTTCATCTCTCGGGTTCTCCATTGGCTCGGGTTTCCCATTGGCTCGGGTTTTCCATTAGCCAATTAATTAATTAATTAACGTTTTCTGTTTTCATACATTTGAATGTTTTTCAACCCTTTCTAACCCTTTTCTGATAAATCCCTAACCGTCATCTTGTTGACCATTAGCTAATCTATAACTGTCCCGTTTTTCCCATTCGATTTCGATGATTTTTCCATTTATTGATTTTTCTCGGATTTCCGGATTCTCGCCTTTCGTAATTGCTTTTTGCATTTTCTAATACTGTTTCCATCGCACTTTCATTTACTATTAATTCTGTGCACGATCCCGCTTTTATTTGCCTTTTTTCTTCGCTTACTTTCCATTTGAATTATTATCCTAAATTTTATTTAAATTTTTAATTTTAATTTACAGACCTCAACACTTATTAAGAACGATCAGGACTGACTTATGTCCCCACTCGGGTTGCCGATCGATGGAGGCAAGCGTGGATGTGGTTTCGACAAGAAAGATGTCCCGAGTTTCCCCAACTCGAACCCCGACAGCTCAGTGGACGATCGGAAAAAAATAACCGAAACCTCGAGTTATCGGAACAACTATGGGAGGAATGGAGTCCGGCTCATAAGATCCACGAGCACGCCCGTCACCTCCTCGATCGCCTCCTAAACCATCGAAGACAAGTGGATCTACAGGTGGTCTGAGCCCGTCAATGTCTGGCGAACGTTGAGGAGGATATCGAAGCTGGCCGAATCGCTGCCGCCTATAACCACCCACTACCGCGTAGACCGATGCACGGCTGTACTAATGAGGAAATGGGCGAGTACCAAGAGAACCCCCAGATGGCCAAGGTTAACCGGGTTCGTAACACAAAACGACCCGTAATCATCATTTCAAACTGCTCTCCGGAGGAATGGGTGGAGAGAGGTTTCACGGACCTCTTATTCCGTTACTTTGAGTTGACCTGTTTTGATTAATTTTTGTTTTGTCTAAAATAAATAATTAATTATGTTAGAAATCATTTTTGTTTTGCTTGGTGGTATAGCATTTTGTCTCAGAAGCTTATGTTTAATCACATTTATACTTATTAATTCTGTGATAATAACCAACCCTTTAATGTCACTAATTCTAGCAATGGACTCCCTACAAATATTACAGACGGAACTGGCCCGTGCACAGCAAACCAACAAGACCCTATATGACCAGATCATTCAGCTGACTCGAGAAGTACACCAAACCCGAGCCACCTGGGTGGATCCGGCTAAGATAAAACCACTACACCAGAGGCTCACAGATGCTCAAAAGGGATGGGCAGAAGAAAAGCAGATAAATCAAAATCTTCGAACGCAGATACGAGGACTGGAGGTTGCCCTGTCCGCCAGTCAGGAAGGAGCGGCCGTTACTTACCCTCTCGTTTTTGCACCGGCTCAGTTAGCTTACCGTGAGTCGGTGGCCACTCCAACATCGGTCCCAACCCCAGTGGCAACAGTAACCACTAACTATTGTCCAGGACGCAAAGAAAGAGCCAGGCGCCGAGTCGCTCGATTGTTAAATAAGCCTAAATAAAGTTCAAAGGCGTTGTAGTTCGTAAATAATACATGTTTTGTTGTATGATTGCATTAGTCTCATGTATATGGTAGTCCAAAATCATGGTGGAATTCCTGTTATTTCATATTAAACTCCAATATTAAAACTCATGACATAAGGGGACCAATCATCAGAAATCGAGCATGTGTCTTCTAACGACGGCTCGTTGGACCCAAGGATTGTCCGAGCAATTACAGCATTAGTAGTAGCGCTCACTTTTTGCGGACAATCCACCCACTCGAACACATTCCCAACGTTGCCTAGCAACGGGTGCCGAGTGGTAGCTAGAAAATATTTATATGGCGTTACCGGGGTAATCATACGAGCATTTAAACGAACATCGACACCCTGTAACCCACCACTGTGAAGGCTTCAGCGTGAGGAACGCATGAGCTGGAACGTCAATATCATTTCGTATAGGGGAAGAGGGGGAAGGGAAGTAGTCTTTTGGCTGTTTCCTCGTCTCCCAATTTCCATAAACTCGACCTAAATTATATTCACATACGGCTCATAATCATCAAACGAGTAGTCCGGTGGGCACTCAATAATTATAATATGAACACAATAGGCCGAAGGTTAATTTAAGGGAAGGTAACGGGGAAATAAGAAAAAGAAAAATGAAATCGTTGTTATGAACTTTGATATGTTTACTTTAATAGAAAATTAATGAAACTTAGCTATGGATTTTGAGACGTTATCTCGCTCTAAGTTTTAATAAACTAGATTGATATAAAACCCAATATAATGTAGAGAGTCAGAATTTACTTGACTGAAGATTAAAAATAGTTTAGTAGTTATAACGTCCTAAAATAATACTGAGGATCAAATAATTACTAAGGTGAACAGTAAAATAATATATTGAGTATGAGCCTCGGACAACATGTTTTAAAGCCAATGGAATTTCTTAAACTAAATGCGGTAGTTGTTAGTATAATGTTTGGAGTCAAATGAATTTAATAAGGAGGGAAAGGTAGAAAGACCTTAGTCGTTACAGCTTCTAGATACAACGTTTACAATAATAAAATTAAGATCAACGAAAATTGAGTTAAACGAAAATAAAATGATATAGATACAATAAACTCCAAAATTGCTGAAAAATCCATACAATTGCATAGCTGTAATGAAATCAATAAATTGAATATTATCGTTTGTATTACCGTACTTAAAATCAATAAAACCTAAGGGAAGCGAAGAATGAATGACGTCAGGTTTCCACTAAAGTACTTCGAGCTAGCTTTTAACTTCTGAAATCAGAATCAGAAAATCAATAAGGGATGAAGAGCTTCCAAATCCTTTTTAGTTTTATGGTCTAGAAATTAAAAATTCCAAATAAAACTTATAATTGCAGGGATTCCATTATAGAATTAAATAATAAATAAAATTCGAGCTATATCTGTGGCAATGGCAATAAAGAATTTCTTATAATCTAAATCCAATAACAAGTAAATTTTTCAAGAACAATTTTATTAAATAAATGAATTTAATCCACCATTGAAATTGCGCTAAGGAGGATCCCATTTAGACATAATAACCAGAGAATAATTCCCTAAAAAGCTAAAAGTCAATAACTTGAAAAATATAATTATATATTACTTGTTACGAACCAATTTAACTACCCATGAGTGTTTATCCACCAGAAATAGTGAAATAAATCAAGAAAGTAAATAACCCAACCTGAGAATATTTTATATACATACTCAACTTGACATTAACGTTTTGATCGGTCGATAACGATGTTTATTCTTACACACCCAACTACAATACAGGATGCGATAGGTGCACACAATTAGGGGTATTATGCATACAGACTTAACACAGAAATCCACATACAGATAGACGACGTGACCCGTGCAACACACCCTCTCACGGTGTTAGCTAATTCCATCCAGCAATGCTAATAATCGCACACATCCTCCCTTCATAGATTTACACACCCGACTATATAAGCAGTATCGCTAGGTCGAGACTGTCAGTTAGAGATTCAAAACCAATTGAAATGTACCACAGGCATGACATTTATGTATTGATTGATCGAATATTGATGCGTGGCTCGAACGACTTGACAGCACACCGGCATACAGTAAACGTGCGAGCTAAGGATATTGTACACCGCGGGTTTAACCAGTTGACACGACCTTTGTCTACGGTAGTTTTCTACCCCGATAATATCTCCACCCTATAAGTGTCACTGCTGACTCGACACCGATCAGTAATTTGCAATAATCTAAAATGCATCATCTATCAAACAACCAAAATCCTACAGTAAAATTTCCAGAGGACGTTGTGGCCCAAGAATCTAGAGCCGATACTTCAAGTAAATAAATTTTATTTTTTGATTATGTCTTAATTTTACAAGTCCTAGATAGCAGCCATAGAGTAATTATTCCCCACAACAACCTTCTAGAAATGGCCATAACTTAAGGATGCAATTAAATTCACAAAATACAAAGTGTTTAACCGAACACCTCGTTGAAGACTTTTTTGTTTAAATGATCCATTCGGGATAGACCAGCAACTCCAATTAGCATTGATATTACTCAAGACACCAGACGCCGACCCATCACTTCAACTATAACTGTCTGACATGTTCGATGAGAGAATAATCTGACTATGGACACATTACCAGCTTATATGATAAAATTATCGAATACCACGGAATACGTTTCCCTTCGAAAAATAAAACTTACGATTTGTCGGAATGGTTAGGTCAAGAGAACTCATGTTGTAGCATGTAATAAAAATCTGAGTGGTTAATGTGAAGTAAGATACGGTTTAAAATCCTATCCTAATGATATAAATAAAGAGAATAAGATTTGTTAAATAATTTTGATCAATGGTTAATGACTGTAACAATAAAGTAAATGCATGAATAAGGAACCATTAAATGATTTTGTAAATAATTTATTTAACCATCTTTTAGTAATAATTTAAACCTAAAGGTAGATTTTGTTAATAATGACTTATTTATTTATTTGATTAATTTTTGAATAGGATGATGAATGCACAATTAGAAATTTGTTAAACGATTGGGCTAGGAACTTATGTAATCGATTTCTTCAGCAACAACTTAAATTTATAAATGGGTTTTTGTTAGTTTTATTGATGTTCGTTTAGTAATCCATTCAGCAAGTCCCCTAAAATTGACGGAATATATGAGGAAGAGATTATGAAATGCTGTTATCCACGATTTTCTTAGGTGAGTCCCATAATAGTAATCAGAGTATTCAAAGAGTAAAGTACCAGCTAGTTTGCTAATGATTTGTTTAGCAAAACGATTTATGTAACAAGACTCTGTAGCAGTAGCTAAATGAAGGAGTGGAAGATTTATCAGTGTTATCGTTAAGGATTAAACTAACAACTCCTTTGGTAGTAGACCAGATCCATAAGGGGAACTCTCCTCCATGCTCTACTTATAATCGACATCACGGGTTCTTTGACAAGGGGTAATATACCGGCGTGGGGAATTGCTGAATGAGTTGTTTAATGATTGTCCTTTTACCATAAACTAAATAAAATCGATAGAGAAAATTAAGGCATATTTGATGATGACATGATTCTCTTGACAGTGACGAATTCCTTGAATAGCACGATAGAACGAACTAATACGACAGATTAAATAATTGAACAACAAATAATCGGTTCTGGGTAGAGTCGAACGACCTGTAGAAACTGGAATAGTTATCGAGATATCGCGAAAAATCAGAAACCTCTTTTGGAGACGATTATTGAAATGTCGGAGTCCTAACCATTGTGAACAACGAAATGCCTTAGTGACGTGGCTCCCCGAATCCAGGTTATCGCTGTATTAATAACTAGCACGCGCTAAGACGTCTAAATGTAATAATTAAAACAATACGAAATAATACGATGCGTAATTCTTACGGTTCTCTTTTGACCAATAAAATTTTTGATTTTAAATTGTTTTGGGTTGTTTTGCATTTATTTAATCGATTTCGCATTAACCATAGATAGCTATAATGTACTTCACCCTACGCTGTAAATGAACTTAAATATCCTTATCGAATTCATATAAGTATTCATTTTATTTTATTTTCATATTATTTTTTTTTATTATTTTAACTGGATAATGTAAAATAGTAGACCTACAGCTATATTACCAAGTTGCTACAAATACTCTGAATTTTCGGTACGATAATGTATACGAAATTATTAAAGTATAATTGCCTCGTTATGGGTCTTGACGAAAAGAACGCCTAGCCTTCCGGATATTCGGAAATTCTTGAGTATTTGTGGGAACTGCGAATCCAATGCTGTTATAGTCAATTACGAATTAGGGAAAATACCGCAATTTTTATGTGTAGTTATTAGGTTCGACAACCTGAAGACAACCAAATTTTTTTATTGAATTAACCGATTTAAGACAACATGAAATTTTGATTATATTCAACTTTACTTATGATTAGGAATTTCAATAAGGATTAATCTGTAAACAATTACTGGAGGTGGTTAGATTTGCCATCGACTTTGGTAACTAGAGTTTCGTTTCCGACGATATAAAATTTTTGCTCATAATTTGATTTAAACAACAATGGAGGAGATTAAATGCAAAAATCATATTACATTTTACTAACCCGAGAAAAATGTACTGAAAATTCCCACGCAGTTCACCTCTAGCTTTAGTTCTAATTGAGATAGTCCATAAATACCTTGTGAATCTAGTTACGCGTCCTAAATTGGATAGTCCGAAAAATGAATCGAATTGCAAACATCGTGTTTCAAAGTAGGGTAATGGAATGACTACACATTTGAAAACCATACAAAAATCTTGAAATCTGTGGCCACTATCTTAACTTCTCGACGGAAATATAGGGATTTCTTCTCCTCAAAGTGCACATAGAATACATAACAATTTTAAATCTAGTTTTTCTTGTAGATAATTCGTGGATTGATGAATCCCGAATCACAGTGCGTTTTCCCGCACACGCAGTAAACCGTTGCCGTCAGGCAATGTGAGATGCCGGCTTCACCATATCCCAAGTCAGAGAAGCCAGAGCTGGTGGTATGCAACAAACAACAGATGTCGAGCTCCCGTTCGTCGCGATAAAGCGGGAGTCAGAGCGAAACTCGGCCAGGGAGATCCGTGGCCAAGCTGAGTTCCTCCTCATGCGACTCGAGGAACATCAGCGTCAAACCAACGAACAAGTAAATCGGGCACGGCGCTACTTGGCTAATGTGGAAGACGACATTGCCGCGGGCCAGATTGCGAGTACGGACGGTATGCCCCGCCGTATAATACGTCGTACGATCTGGACGACGAAAGGTTGAATAATCGTTCTAAGGCCATCAACGTGGTCGTTCCCCAGAGGATCCTATCCCGACACATGAGGAGGGCGCAGCAGCCAGAAAGAGAACATCGGGAACATCCTTATGTTCGGCCGGCCACTGAGAAGAATGTCGATAGATATCGCCGAAACCACCATTATCACTAGTGGTGTTAACTAATGATAAATGTTTAGTTAGATAAAATTTGAAATAAATACCTAGTTGAATTCGATTTCTTATTTGTTCTAAAATCCTCCTATTTAACGATAACGCCTGTATTATTATATAACTGAAGTGAGACAAATAGACAAGATTTAAATCGCATTTTTTATAGATATGGAACCACTGAGAGCCCTGCAACAAGAACTAGAGCACGCACGCAGGGTCAACAAAAGCTTCTACGAGCAAATCATACAGTTATCAAAAGAAATCCAGCAAACAAAGGCCACATGGGTAGAGCCGAAGAATGTGAAGTCGCTCTATCAAAGGCTAACAGCCGCACAAAAGGGATGGACAGAAGAAAGACAATTAAATCAAAGCCTGAGGACTCAGATAAAGGAGCTAGAGGTGGCAGTGTCAGCCTGCCAGTAAGGAGCGGCTGTGACATATCCACTTGTCTTCGCTCCTGCTCAACTGGCGTACAGAGAGGCAACAACAGGTCCAAAGAATACACCGAAGTCTAGCGGTTACCAACCCAGGCGTAAAGAGCGGGCTAAGCGCCGAGCTGCTCGAACATCAACCAACGTATAGCTGCCATGCCTAAATATGTTGATTTATTTATGAAATATATGTTTGCTGTTGTTTAAACGTCATTTAGAGGATCTGATAAGTGTTAGGACGCATAAAGTAACATGAGAATATTGGAACACGTGAATGTGAAGTCTGCACGAAGACTATAAGATGAATAATGAAATTAACTGTATAAGGGGACCTAAAAAACGAAATCGAGCACAGGCCTTCTATTGGCGGCTCGTTGGACCCAGAGATCGTTCGGCCAATTATAGCATTAGTAATAGCGCTCACGTTTTGTGGACGATCTAACCACTCGAACACAGTTCCAACGTTGCTTAGCAACGGGTGCCGAGTGGTAAGCGAAAGAATATTTATATGGGGTTGTCTGTGTAACAACCATATAGTTTTAAATATCAACACCCAGTGACCCAATATAAAAAATAATTTCAAGGTCAAATTTTGTTTTATCACACTAAAATTAACACGCAAGGTTAAGGTCACGATCAGGTATATTGTGGGATTTATGGTTTTGACAACCTTGACCCCAGATGTAAATATTTGCTTGCCTCCAATGGTTACCCGTCGCCTAGCAACGTTGTTAATGCAACCATTGGTTTTGAGATCGACAAAGGTGAGCGCCACATAGGAACTACTCTGGCCCAACCTCAAACTGGGTTCAACGCACTATCATTGGTAGGTATATGTGCGATTTTTTTTCCCTGGTCCTTTACTGATGTATCTGATGTTTTCATTTCGTACTTGTAAGCACTTCTGATTTTAATCCGGGATCTTATTATTACTACAAGTTGCCTAAATCTCAAATGACAATCATTAATATTTATTAAACAACATAGCGAAATGGCTATAATAGGTTCACACGCCTTTAGTTTGAGCCGCTCGACGCTTAGCGAGCTCAGATTTTCCTGGTCGGCGCTTGGTTGGTCTGCTTATAGTCGTAGATGTAGCTGGCGCCTCCCTATAGGCTAGTTGCTCTGGGGCAAATACCAAGGGGTATGTCACCGCTGCCTCTTTTGGCATGCCGACAGCGCTACTTCTAAGCCCCGGATCTGCGTCTTTTGATTCTGAGTGAGCTGCGTTCTTAAACCCACCCTTTTTGCGCCGCCTCCATCTTTTAATATATAGCTTTCACTTTCTTCGGCTGAATCCACGTCGCCTTGATTTGTTGAATTTCTCGGGTTAACTGCAGGAGTTGCTGGTGCAGTTCCAAATTGGTTGCGTGAGCCTTATCTAAATCTTGTTGTAGTATGTGGTGTTGATGTAGCTGCATTTCTACAATAATAAATTATAATCAAAGTCATTTTACAGTTTACAAATAGTTTATCAATCCCTAGATGGGGTTTGTCATTAAGCTGCACTAGAAAGTTTGCTTATTTTTTGCCCAGTAAATTTCCATTGCAAATAATAATAAAAGAATGAAAACGATAAGCTTTATTCCAGATATTTATTCAAATCATGCGTTATTACACTAGGATGCAAATCTCTAATTCCATTTTTGGCTATATTGGTCGCGGGCATAAGGGTGGTCGCTGCGATTTCCTGTACCTCGGCCTTCATCCTGCAGACGTCTCGACAGGATTCGTCGTGGAATTACCACGTTAATATCAGCGATCCTTTCGCGTAGCTTCGGGTCGTCCAATTCATAGGAGACGTTATAGGGAGGGGCGTACCCATCAGTACTGGGTATCTTGCCAGCTACAATGTCTGCAATGATCTGCCTCAGGTATTGTCGGGCCTTTTCTACTTGCTTGTTAGTCTGTTTCTGGTGCTCTTTGAGACGAGCCAGCAAGAACTCGGCTTGGCCTCGCATTTCCCTGGCCGGATAACGACCTGGCTCCCTTTTGATCGTCACATAAGGGAGATCGATTTCGTCCGAATCTCGTTGCGTGCTAGATCTGGTTTCTCGCACTGGGGAGATGGAAAATCTCGCGTCCCACATCGCCTGCCTACATCTGACAGCCGAGTGAGCGGGAATCGGGCGTGTTTTCTAAAAGGAAAAGAAACATTAGGTAATAATTGGAATTTGCGTTTCATTTATTTTTCGGACCGATCAGTCTCAGATTTGGGGCACGTTGATCTAACCTACTCGGTTGGGATGTGTATGTGAGTCTAGTGAATACGCCTGAGTTAAACTCGTAGGAAAAACGTAGGCGTTTCGATTCGTCTAACAGGGCCATCAAAACTGCACATATCGTTGGCAGTGGTCAGGAGTTCAATCACGGTACTGATCTATTTGCGTCTTTCTCCGAGTAAATTGTTAAGGATAATAAAATCAACGATTCATTAGTTCGTCTCGTCTTAATAAATCACTGGTGATCAAATGTTTAATTAATATTTTGAATAAACTTTACTTTGCAAAAATCACTGATGATGGTTACATTTAATTTTTAATCTGAATTTTATTCTACTAACACTTACAGATATTTTCAAATAACCTTATTCGATCAACTACTCATGCCATATTGTTTTAAAAAAATAAAACTTTAATTCTATGACTACCAATGAATTTATTTAAGTAAGTTTTATTAATAGTATTTTAAATATTTTCATTTTATTGCTTGTTTCTGATAGTGATTAAACGACTTTATTCTAATAATTATTAAGAATATCTTTTAACTAGCGCTATCCCAATAGATACTAGTGGTACTTTCTAACCATCCTTACCCTAATAAACTATTAATGATAAGGTTGAATAGGCTTTACTTGATTAAGCTCTTGATAATATATTAAACTGTAAATAATAATTTTACATAAAAAATTACTTCATGCGCTATTAATGAGAATGTTGAACAGACTTTACTCTATTAACCCATTGGTAACGTATTAAACTATAAATACTAATTTTAATTAAACTTTACCTTATTACATTATTGATACTAAACATAAAATTTTACTCTAATAACGTGCTGACGCAAATACAGGATCAGCATTCAATCATATAAACACTTTAATTGGTGTGAGGTTTAATTAACTCGTGTAAGAATTAAGAATGTAACTTTTACTATCAAAATTAAAATTCTCAATCAAAAATTTGATTTACCCTTCCTTGATGAGTGTGGGTCTGACAAAATTAATACTAAGCATACAATTTCACATCAAATGTCCCATAGATTTATTTCATTTAAACTCCTTGCCTCCACCAACGATCTGCGAGAACGGATTTAGATCCTTACGCTTAGTGTAACGGTTAATTGAAGTTGATGGTTGGTCGTTCGATAGCCACTTGAATTAATCCATTTACTTTAAATTTATGCGCTATTTAATCCTTTGTAGAACGATTTAGGAAGTTCATCAGAAGCAAACAAATAAATCGGCTAAATGGGTATATTTATATCATATAACAGAGTTTGTCGTAATCTCCTGGCTGATCTTGTTATCGGGTCCTCACAGATGATGAATAGTTGGCTGGGTCACGTTTGGGTACTAGTGCTCGGGTATACAAATTAATGTTATGATCAATAAATTCCAAATACCTACCCTCAGGTGGAGTCCGGTTAGTGCTCATAGCAATAAGTCCCTCTTTTCCTTGCTCCTTAAGCTCTCTAGAAGTCTGCGAGTTTCTCCTTGACATATTAGCGATAAACTGAAGATTCCAAATATGTCGTCCGTTATATTGGGTAGGTGTGTGTGCAGGGGTAGGAAAAGGTTTGTGAGCTATCTACACACAGGAACCATCGAGGAGAGTTGTTGGGGAAATTCTGACAATTATTCTCGATTTGACCTCTATGAAGTGTCAATGCATTTATTATTAGTTGGGTGATATTGATTAGTATTTAACTCCGTGATCCATTTAAACAAATTTGTGTCTTGGCCCAACAATATATACCAATTCATTTTCACAGAATTTACACAGCTTAATTTTTGAAGAGTGTGAAAAATTTTGTGAGCAAATTCAAGCGGACAATCTCAATTATCGACAATTTTTCCTTACTATGTTTCAAGCAATCTCAAGTAAGCTCTACTTGAACGCATGTATGGGAAATACTTAATTAATGATGATGGTTAACTATGATGCCAACAATGTCTTATGAAATATATAAATTGAAATCGAGAAATGAATAAAATAGATAAGTTCCGGTGACAAAATTGAACCAAAAGATTTGACAAATAATACGCTTACTAAGAGCCAAGTCGAATGACCTTAGAGGAAACTTTAATCACCAGAATACCTTGGCTAGACATTGCTAACAAGATGTAGGAAAAATTCAGGCATAATGATATTTTCCCTCAACACAATCGAGATATCCAAATTTATCGTTTGAACGTCACAACAAATTTTCTTAATTTTAAATCCATGTATAGAATCATGTCTATTAGAATTCACTATAGTTGACGAATCCTGGATCAATGCGTCCCGAATTACGGTGCGTTTCCCAGCACGAATGGCTGCCAAATGCCGACAAGCTATGTGAGACACGGGACTTTCGATATCTCACCCTTCGATTCATCCAATGTCATTAATGCCGAATTCCATGACATACCGGGAATGCCAAAGAAATTCAAAGGTTCTAATCTATTATGAGTTATAGATTTCGCCGAAATTGTTGAAAAATTTGGCAAGCAAGAAAACATCCGATTTCAAATAAACCATAGTGTAATCCAATAAAGTGTTGCAGTTTGTTTCTTTCCATATTTTCTTTGCCTTTTGATATTCAACCAATTATTTCTCATTAAATAACATTATTTCTACCATCTTTTCACCCACTTATATCGATATCAATTCAAATAAATTCCTTTAAAAATATCATAAAATTTACTTCATCCAATCATTTCTCTTCAAATCACAATAACTCCCATTTTAATTCATTATTTTTTCATATTTTTCATACAATTTGCTACTATGTTGAAACTTTTTTTTAAAATTTCTATTCGAAGTACTAAAAACTTTTATTAAAGATCTATCAAAACTTGTCAAAAATTATAAAATCTTAGTAATTTTAATAAGTATTACTCAATAACTACTATTTTCTTACCAATTTGCTGAAGGTTTTATTTTAAAATTTCTTCAAAGTACTAAAATGATTTACAAATTAATCAGTTTTAAAATTTAACAACTTAAAATATTTCTCACAGCTTTAATCAAATTCTATTCACATCCTAATCATAATTTAAGAATAAATATTATTTTACAAAAACAATTAGTTTTCAACAATTAAACATACATATTTGGATTTTTAGTATATTTTATCGTTGTCTATCAGTACACAAGTACCTGTTCCATGTAGTTTTTTAAGCTTTGTTAGAAATTCAATTTATTTAGTGGTTGGTCGATAATCATTTAATTTCTAGAATTGTGGTAGATGATAATTATTTTATCTATTAACTTTATTCAATGATGTTTAGAAACTTAAAAATCTAATAATTTTCAATAAATATATGAAAATTTATTTCAAGTACTGTGAAAGTAATATATGTTTTGTAAAATTAATTTAAGAATATTTTTCTAATCAAGTTTCTTTTTACTATCAATTACAACCACTTATACTTACTAATTCATTTATCATTCAGTAAACAACAAGAGTTGGGGTGAAAAGAATAGAAAATGTGTAAAAATAAATTTAAGTAATTTTTTGAGCTGTTAGCAATTAATTTATTTTAGACTTAGGTGCATGTGAAAATTAAATGAAAAGGTTGACATTCATCTTTGAAAATAACTTTTAATAAATGTTCATTGTTGGATGCAATTAAAATTATTACAAAAATAGTAGAAAAATTTCAAAGTTTTTAAACAAAACTACTAACTTTTACAAAATAATTTCAATAAATTACATTTAAGACTGTAAACAAAGAAATAAATTTTTATTCAGAGAAAATATAACAGTTGATTAGGCTTCAATGATGATTATTTTTTTAATAGCAATCATGTAACTAAGCAACCAAACAATTTGGAGACATCAAGGATCGATAAAAGAGTGAAGAAGTTTAAAAAAATTGTAATTGAAATTGTATTTCTTTTGATTGATCAAATTTTTATGTGCTTTTATTTAAAGATTTCTTGGTCAGTAAACAATTTTTGATATTGATTTGTTCAGTAACTAGTTATTGATAACATATTGTGAGTGTGTGCATAGTGAATAACCAAGTATTTTAAGAGGAAATGATCGAGAGAACATTTTATTTTATTTTTAAGTGGGTTAATTTGGTTGAACATCGGTGTCAAAAGGCTAAATATTATTTAAACATGGAATTTTAATGAATAAAATACTTTATTATTCAATGCTTAGCATGTATATAGTGAGTTGTACAGTACTCAGTTATTTGTATACATTATCTAGTGATTGTTGATCAGTTATTAATCAGTGTATGAGTTATCAGTATTCAGAAGTTGATACCAAGTAAATATAACAATGGATTTGGTTTCAATGAATTTGATTAATTGTCGTTTGATAACAACCAGGTAACTAAGCAACCAAATAATTTACCAATTTGGAGACATCAATGATCGATAAAAGAGTAAATAATATTTTTATTAATAAAATTTGAATTTCAACTATTATTTCATTTGTTCAACCTGTTATGTGATTGATTTCAAAATTTGTTGGTCAGTAACCTATCATTAATATTTATTGGTTCAGTAACTAGTTTTCGGTAACATATTGGGTTTATAGTCAATTACCAAGTATTTTAAGGGGAAATCATCGATGAGGAACAAGTTTATTGATATTTTTAAAGGGTTGAGTCGGTTGAATATTGTTATTTAAAGGGTAAATACTATCTAAATGAATATTTTTATGAAAAATAACATTTAATAGAAGAATAATTTTTCAAACTTGGATAAGTTTCTTAAAAAAATAGTTGAAAAGTTTTTAACAAAACGTATTGACTTTTACAAAATAATTTCAATGATTTCAATAAAATACAATAATAAAATACAAAATTTTATTCAGAAAAGATGATTTTCCTTGCTAACTACTCTGTAATTAAACAACCAAGTGATTTACTGATATAGAGGCATTAATGATGTGAAAGAGAGTTAAGAAGATTTTATTAATAAATTTGTATTTTTACTTGCATTTATTGATTAACTTTTATTTAAAGTTTTGTTGGTAAGTAACCAAATATTTATATTTATTTATTTAGTAACTAGTTATCGGTTACCTAATATGTATACAAATAGACGGAATGAAGTTCCCAACTGGAAAACCTCAACATGTAGTGTATAGAAGCGGAAAGTATCCAATCTTATTCTTCAGGAGTGGAAAATGCAGAATGGTGGGTTTAAAGAGACCATTACATGAAGGCGATCTCAAGTATCAGATTCAAGATTTACAAATTCAATTATTATCTTTGAACTTTGACATGGGTTGTCGAATCAACTTGTATTATATGTCTACAAAAACAAAAAATATTTACGAACCGGAACTATTTCCTGCACTAAGACTTGTTAAGTATAATCCACTTTGTGTGAATGTATTTGCAAGCGGAAAAGTCATCGTCATGGGGATAAAAACACTGGAGTACAACACTCTAGTACAAGAAATATTTAATTTTATAAAACTTAAAATTAATAATCTTAATACCAACGAAGAAATACTAAATTATTTATTAAGCACCGATTGTGTTTAAATAGATAGATTTCTGGCGATTGTAAAAATTAAAAATGATCGACGAGCAAGAAGCATACGTATTTGAAACAATTCTGATGAAGATGGAAGAACTCTTTCCGAATATAAAGAACAAGCTTTCGTAATGTGCTCCTGAATTTTTGGCAACACGGATTTATCAAATGACAGGAATCAACATCGAAGAAATTGTACGGATGCATTACGAATCAGTTCAAGGATCTGGTTTGAAATGTTTAGATGACTGCATTGTTTGTGCAGATCCTTCAATGTTGACTTGACCATTTAGATGTAGATACTGCAGGGACTACAAGAAAAAAGAAGTTGTCCATATTTTGTTGGCAGAACTAAGAATAGCTTATTATAAGATTATTTGTGACGATGTAAATTAAATAAATTTTTAATTTGATCTTTTAACGTGTTTATTTTTATGCGTTTATTTTTATGTGTTTATTTGTTGAGAATCAATTTTTTATTAAGTTTTTAATTGGTTGAATTACTGTTATTGAAATACTTTTATTATTATTATTATTATTATTATTATTATTATTATTATTATTATTATTATTATTATTATTATTATTATTATTATTATTATTATTATTATTTTTATTTTTATTAAAATAATAATAAGCAAAATTTTAATCTAGTATAAATCCATTATGGAAAAAAATTAAATAATTGTTTGTTAATTTTTTTTATTTCTACTCTCTTTTTAAATGAATGAAGATATTTCAATAATATTTTTTCTTTTTCTCATTCTAGATTAAATAAATATATTATAGTTTAATCTTATTTTTAAATAAAAACAAGAAAGTACTATTGAAAACATATTTATTGACAATAAAATAAATTAAGATAAAAATTTAAAAACTAAAATCACTGAAAACTTTCGTTTCTTAACTATTTAAAAGATATTTGTTTTAATTTTTTACAAAAATGTTCTCTATATTTAAGTTATTCAACATTTATAAAAACATTCATTTTTAATAATATTGTCTTAGTTTGCCAAATAGCCTTCTACAAGTTATACAGTATTTTGTATAATTTATTATATTTTTACATCATAAAATAAATGAATTATAAAATAAAATAAATTGCTTTTCGAAATATACAGAATATTTATTGTTTTATTAAAATAAATTTTACTTTTTGGTTAAAAATACATTTTATTATATTTTCGTAAAATATTTTTCGATTCTTCTAATTTCTTTTAATTTTTCATATAATAAGTGCTTGAAACTAAATAACTAATGTCGACATCTTTCTGTCAATTGTGCAGCAGTTTGTTTGTCAATTAATATTTGGCTTTGATTGTCTTTTTCATTCAATTGAGTCTTAATAATACTCCAAAAATTTCTACTCTCTCATCACAAACTTCTCTGATTATTCCGATTGCGCAGCCTCAAGCGAAATATCACTAAAAATGAAAAAATCCAAAATTATTTAATTAAAAATGATTTTATTTGAAAATATGAAAACATTCTTACCTTGAAATCTGAGAATAAAAATTAAAAGTAATGGATGTTTTGTCCTATTTATAATAAACCTCCCTTTTACATACGAGATTACATATTAGTCGATGCAAAGTTTTATTAAATAATTCAAATTGTAAAATTACAATAGAAGTTTTACTTGACAGGATGTACGAAAAATGATGGCCAAAGTTGTTGGCATATAATTGAAAGAATTTCTATTTTTGACTATCAGATTTTATACTATAACAATATTTTACAACAATTTTAGCAAAAAAAATAAAAAAAATAATATATATATATATATATATATATATATATATATATATATATATATATATATATATGAGTGTCAATAAATATAATAAATAAATCTTATTTAATAAAAATTGTTACGATTAATATTATAAATTCATTACTTTATTATTTATTGGTGTTATCAAAATAAATTAATGTTAAAATAAATAAATTTTTGATTTTCCTAAATAAAGAATCGGAAAACATTTTTTATTACGCTTTATAATTCCTAGCGTAGACAACAAATTTCATAAAACGTAAAATTAAAAAAGTAAACTTATTAAAGAATTTGTATAAAATATATTTGTACAAAAAATCAAATATTACTTTTTATTTAGGGAAGTGGCTTAAATAATTTATTTTACATTTATTCTACTTAAATTTCGTAAATGATATCAGTTCGGTATTATACATAATACTGATCAGATTTGAAAAGAAAATAGACAAATAATGATATATACCTACCAGACTGTCCAACAAAAACAGTTTTCTGTACTGGTGGAAAACCGTCGGTGCGGGCAATACAAATTAATAAACCAAGATTATCCGCATCTGTAATGGTGAAATGATATTTATCTGATATTGATAGCAACGTCATTGATGAGTACGAGGACATTTGGGTATCTTTTTGAAGATTTCGAGGACCGATCAAATCAGGATTTGCCATGATTTCTTTTGATGAAAACTTTGATTTAATCCAAGTTATTTTAGCCGGAGGGTTTGAGTCCACCCGACAATCCAATGTTACAACATCACCAAGAAATGCAGCTTTGGTTTCAAGATTGAATCAAGAATTATAGGAGAATCTCTATTAAATTGATTTATTAATTGAAATTAAAAAGCGGATCATTGATCTACATTGCACTCGGAGAATTATTTGACTACAAAATTGCTATATTCTTCTTTATTAATAAGACTTAACTTCTAAGCAAGTCTAAAAAATTAAAAAAACTACTATTGTGTTTTTAATTTTAAAACAGACATAACAAACAAAGCATTTATAACGATTAGTATTAAACGGGAATGGTTGATGGAGTGAAGATTATAGAATTTTCAAAGCATGCTTTGAACAAATAAAATGACATATTTAAGGTTAAATAAAAAATAATAATTAGTAAATGAGGCACTGGTCCATGGTGCTGTCGAAAAATTTTCTACCGGTCCGCCAAACGGAAAAGTTTGAGAACCACTGTGCTATAGCACTCTTGCACAGCTAAAACTGACAGAACTTGGCATCGAATAAACATGTTATTTAAATCTCGTCTAACTTTTAATTTCAAAACTCCAGATCTATCGAAATATTTAATATTTGTAGTTGTTTTGGTAGTTGGATTGTATTTGATCCAGCTAAAATTTATTAACATTAATGTAGTAAAAAATAATTTTAATTTTAATAAAATTTTATCAATATTATTGTTATCATTAATTGTGCAACAAGTTTTTACAGTTCAAAAAATGTCTAAAATTTTGTAAAATTAATGGAATGAGAATTGATTTTTTGCACTTTTTACACGGTGAATTTGTTTTATAATAAAATTAATTATCTGTCAAAATTTAAACAAAAGAAAATCTGTGCAACTCTTTAAATTGCAATTTATTTCGATGTACTTGTTTCATTTATCCTTTTTCACATTTTCCAAACTGTGAAAGAGCGTTACACAATTATTGAAATGTGCTAATTAATTGTATGCGAATAAATACATATTTCATTTGTTTATCAGTTTCATTTGATTAAATTATTTTTCATGATCATTGTTAAATGTACATTTTCGTATATTTGATTTGTTTTAATGAAACCTTTATAATTTACTTTTGAAATAAAAAAACTTGCAATTTCAATTAAAACAAGAAGTACAACACAAAAGTAATTTTAAATTATACAAAACTACTGCATTTTTAATAAATCACAGAAAATAGACAATATATAAATAATTTACATTTAAAAAATTATAGAGAATAAAAAAATATAGAGAAAAATTTAAAGTTGTATAAACATAATATACTTTTCATAAAGTTTAACTAGAAAAATATAAAAGTCAACCACTAAATTAATATAGGACAATTCATTCATGTTCCAAAGAATCCAGAGAGAGAAATGAACATTCTGGAATTTTACGTTTATAGTTTTGTTGTAATATTTCATATGATTTATTTTATTTATTTTATGAGGGTTAAACTGTTTAACAATATTCTGGCATTATTTTAATCCTATTCAACTCACGTTGCGGACCGGTAATTTATGGTTCGCACACTGGTGCTGGTCCACGGACCACTACTTTGAGAACAACTGATCTAAAACATTGTTCAATAACCAACATTATATAAAATATTATTATTGAATGATGAAATAATATAAAATAATTATTATTAATTGAATACTTTTAATTTGTTTTTCGATAATTTTATTAGTTCATAAAATAAAATACATAAAATGCAACTAGATACATAACAAATTTTGCACTCTGGGACCTGAAAGGATTGTGGCAAAAACTTTTTATTATAGAATCGAGCTTCACAAAAGTTCACAAAACTAAAAATCCAACATTGAACGGCGAGTGCCACAGAGTCAACGACTTCTGGACCTTTAAAATATTCTAAGTCAATTCTATGGCAATTAGATATATGTAAAACTTAAAATTTTTTTTCAAAAACATGGCAATAAATAAAAAATCTTATTTATTATATTGCTATGATCATATACTTAACACATATTTACCAAACCATCAAAATTTTTCCTATATTCACATAAATATCAATCAAATAATTACGATAATTTAAACACAAGGTTTTGGTCTGAATGCTCGTCAAAATAAGACATCATCAAAAGATTTAAAATAATATATTTAATGTTAATTTAATGCTAGCTAATATTAATTAATGTTAAGCAAAATCTACCCTACAAAAGGATTTATTGTTAGATTTTAATTTTTTTAATAGTTATATATATATATATATATATATAAGGTGACCAACTATACTCATTTACTGAGTTTTGTACTCTTTTATCGCAAAACCGTCTTCTTTTCAAATCCTGTACTCTGAAAGTCTCATTTGTATAATTTTATACTCATATGTATTTCTAAAACATTTTTATAGATTATTTTATTTCAATTTTATTAATTAAATATTTAAAATTATTTTGACAGTGATTTGAATTTCACGCGCGCATATTGCTTAATATCAGATTATAATATCTATTTAAAATCAAAATCAAAAATATATTACTAATATAATTTTTAGATTATTAATACAAATATGAGCGATAACAAAAGAAGGAAAAATCGTTTAAATGAAAATTTAAAAAATGAGTTTCCGTTCAGTGTAGTTAAAAGTCGAAATGATGACTTCTTGGTTAAATGCACAATCTGCAATAGTAAGGTGACCAACTATACTCATTTACTGAGTTTTGTACTCTTTTTTTCGCAAACCGTACTCTTCTTTTTTACAACTATGAAATACTTGCAAAGTGTACTCTTTTTGAACAAAAAATAGTTGGTCACTTAATATATATATATATATATATATATATATATATATATATATATATATATATATAAACCACTCAGAAAATTATTTTTATGAAACAAAATGAACAATTTAATTCACATTTCAGTAAAATGTATAAATTAAATTAACTCGATTAAAACAATACAGATTATTAAAAAACTAAAAGATTAAGCATTTTATTAATATATTTTTATATTACATACAATATTTGAATAAATCTAAGCAAAAATTAATTCATCCGATCAATTTATACTTTTATAAGCTTGGAAAATTATATTAAGCGAAATAATATTTTATTTTAATAGACAAAATTTGATAAAGTCTATGCACAAGTATTTCAAGAATGTAAATATAAACCCACTTGTGATTTTTTCTCTGAACAGTTAAAAGTATAAATTTTAAATAAATTTTTTATAAATTTTTTATTATTAAATTTCTTATTTAGGTTTTTTATTATTTCCTTTTTTCAATTACTTTGTTGGGCCAGAACACAAACGGCCTTGGAAAATGTTTAAATGGATCAGTAACACACATGCAAACACAACATGCAAATTCAAACTCAAACCTATTAAAACATCAATTAAACCCTATCAAATATGAGAAAAAAAGAGAATTACATATAAAATAATAAACATAAAAAAAAATTAAAATAATAACAAAATGCAACAAGATCCGCACGATACAAATACAAACATAACATGAAAACCCAACAAATTCGACCGAAATTCGATAAATCAATAAAATTTCATGAAAATGAAATTTAAATCAAGAATTTGAATTAGAAATAATTCAATAAAAATTTCAAATAAAAATTATCAAAATAAATTGAAAAAATAATAAAACTAAAGATTAGAATACACTAGAAAATAACAAGGTCGAATTTTGTTTTACTAAATCAAAATTAACACGCGAGGTTAGGGACAGAAAATAGGTATAAATACCGATACATTTTCACATAAAATTTAACCAATTTTGAAACAAAAGTTTTGCTAATTCTTAAAAATCTATTTTGAATTATTCTTTAGGTGAGCAGTAGTTTTATTTGGAAACTCTCTCCACGTCCCGTCCTCGCAACCTCGGTAGAGCTCTGCTTGGATGTCGGCGTGAGGGGAGATGTATTTTTATGATTTTATTGAATGATTTGGTCAAGTAATTTGTATCTTGTTTTTAATATGTTAATAAATATTTATAATGTTAAAATCGAATTTGTTTTTCATAATTAATTTATTTGTCGAAATTTTTCCGGCCCACAGCCAAGACACCTCACAAGTCAGTAAAATCGACATACAATTCAGATTCGTGTAAGTGCGTGGAATATCGCCAATGATCTGTGCCCGTGAAGACCCGGCGTGCGGAACGCAGGGATTGGAACGTCAATATTATCCCATATAGAAGAAAGGAGAAATAAGGAAGAGGTCTTTTGGCTTCTTCCTCGTTTCTCGTTTTCTTTAAATTCGACCTAAATTATTTCACACACGGCTCAAAATCATCACATCGAGTAGTCCAGTGGGCACTCATTAAATATAATATGAACACAATATGCGCCTAAGGCTTATTAAAGGGGAAAGGTACGGGGAAAAATGAATATGAAATTATTGCTATGAATTAACTTAATAAAATCAAATTACAATTTCTAAATTATTATTTATTAAATCACATACCCTGACAAAATAGAGAATGTATTCCGACCTAAATCCATACGACTGTTAGAGACATTTTTCTTTTTATATTTTGATTTAAAGATGTCGGCCATAAATTAATGTAGATCCCGCTTTAACCAAATCAGCCTAAATTAATAACTAAATCAAAGATATAGAATAAATTGTATCATAACGCAGATCTCCAACCCACTTGAATAATCAAATTAACTGTCCTATCTGTTTTACCCACCGTCATTTCTCCGTAGCTCCAACAAATAAATTTACGAAACACGTTCATTGATATTCGTTCCCTGAAGAATAAGGCGGTTAATATTGAGTTGACTACCCAACAAGTCCCTGATTTGTAACTGATTCCCAATCGCCAACTCGACCCATGTACGATATTTCGTAAATTAATGAACCCATTACTCCATTGATAATCCAATTTGAGACTCCAAAATTGAGGGACGAGAAGGATCTCACGACTTTTCTAACGCGATGATTAAATGCATTAAATAGAAAAATGAATGAGTTAAAATATTCCTGAAAAGGTCAATGTATTGAATGTTAATAAGAATATAAATATATTAAATAAATTAAATAAACCAGAAGTAGATTGGACTTAACGTGGGAACACCCGCCGTGACATCGTGAAGTTGACGATGAGACGAGCGAGTTTTCCGCCGTTATTACCCAAAGAGATAAAATAAAAACTCACCAAATTAAACCCGTCGAATTCGACATCCAAGTTTTGAAAATTCCGTGATCGGACAAGTTGTTTATTTAAATGAATAACAACCAGCATCCGATTGGACGAAAGTCCATTACCACGATTGAATCCAACCGTAAATACAGCGGATGCACACAACTCTAGGTTAGTCCTTTATATGATAGATTATCGATCCATTAGTTTATTACTTTGAAAAATGCAATTTGGAAATTCGAATCTTACGACTACGAGGCCGGGAGAAGAAACGCCAAGGGAATTGATTCCCACAACAGCTGGTAATTTGTCTTGAGAATTTATTTTTATTGTAAAAATTTTAATCTATAATCATTATGCTTGGTTTATTTATTGTATAATCGATTAAATTATCTGAACCTTAAATAATAAATAACTAAATTTCCAAATTTAAATAATTAATCCTCATTCTGTAAAACTTTTTTTTTGTTTTTCTTATCGTTTATTAGAAAAGTAGGAAGCTATGAACAACCGGCTCTCACATTTTGAATTAAGAATTTCAATCCATTTGATTTCGTACCATCATAACATCCCAAGATTTTGAAATTATGGAAGTAATGACACCGAGGGAAATGAAATTTTCTGATCAGCAGACCCCGAAAACTCGTGAAAGAGCCTTACGCATAAATTTGAGGTACCCCATTGAATATACAGGATTTTGTTACATAAATAGGAGATCTTAAAAGCCGAGCTGGAAAATACAGTGTATTAGTGTAGTGATTTTTTAGGGACAAATATCACATTATACACGCACCAGAGTGGAAGAAAGAAGATAACTGAATAATAACCATAATAATTTATAACTGTTTTCGTGGTCAAAATACTCATACTAATAATATTTATTTCAGTCATCAATTCAACAGACCAAGCATCAATTTCCCTCGCAGATCGATGGAGATGGGCCTGGGCCCAATATCGGCAGGAGAAATGTCCCGAATTCCCCCCGTCGAAGTTTCTCGACCGGAACAATCTGGGGATGGGAACGTCCACCCAATGGAACCCGACCGAAGAGATCTATCGGCAGGCCCGGCAGCGATTAGAAAATCTGGAAGCACACCAGCGCGACGTGGATCTACAGGTGATCCGAGCTTGCCAGCATCTGACGAATGTGAAAGAGGATTTACTGGCGGGTCGGATCGCCGACATATATTGGCATCCCCAACAAATCTCCCCGGTCCAGACCCCACCAACCACTGCAGCCCGAGCCCGCGACACAAAGAGACCGACTATGTCGATCTCAGGCTGTACACCCGAGGAGTGGGTAGCGAGCAGATTTCCATGAAGGAACATAAATCTCGATTAGTGACGATTTGACAACAATTGTGTTCTTTTAATTTTTTTTATTTGATTATTGATAATTAAAACTAAATTGGTGAATTTTTCTTTATTTTGTTTTTTCGCTTGACTAGAATTTTGTTATCATTAAATAATTTTATTAATTTGTTTGAAATAACTCTAACATGGTGCGATTACACCCTAATCGTAAATCACCCTATTACTTAATTTTATTTTTATTAGTCATGGAACCCACCCGAATATTACAAACGGAATTATCCCGAGCCCAGCAAGCCAATAAATCTCTATACGAGCAGATAATCCAGCTCACCAAGGAAGTTCAGCAGGTGAAATCTACCTGGGTGGATCCGGCCAAGCTCAAATCCATCCACCAACGCCTCACAGCCGCTCAAAATGGTTGGGCTGAGGAACGCCAACTCAATCAGAATCTCCGGACGCAAATCAGGGGATTGGAAGTCGCCCTGGCAGCCAGTCGTGAAGGGGAGGCGGTAACTTACCCGCTCATCTTCGCCCCATCTCAGTTGGCGTACCGGAATTCGGTCAGCAATTCCACATTAGTCGTGACTCCATCGGCAGCGCCGCCCAGCAATCACCGACCGGGACGCAAAGAACGCGCCCGACGCAGAGCTGCACGCCTAACAAGCCATTTGAACTAAATTGACCAATACCGTTTCAGCACTGAACTAACTTGCAGATATTATCTATTTTATTTAGTTTTCATGTTCTATGGAATAAAATTGTAACGGTTGGTAAACTAAATCAAAGTAGTATGTTGTGAGATGTAAATAATATAGCATTGTCGCCGAAAAGTCGTGAGTATTCACACTGCGTCACCGGAACCTCATTCTATTGCTACCGATCAACATGAGTCTGATCTTGAACTCTCTCACACAGGGGACATTATAAAGTGAGCATAGGTCTTCCATCGACAGCTCGTTGAACCCGAGGGTTGTCCGGGCAATTACATTATTAGTAATAGTGCTCATTTTTTGCGGACAATCCACCCACTCGAACACATTTCCAACGTTGCCTAGCAACGGGTGCCGAGTGGTAGTCAAAGTAATATTTATATGGCGTTACCGGGGTAACAATAAGATGATTTAAACAAATAGCGAAACCCTGTAACCCACCACCTTTAATCTTTATATTTTCATTTTGTTTTATATTGATTATTTGTTTTATATTGGATGAGACTAAAAATTTAGCGTCTACTTTTATGCAATAATACTTTATTATTAAAGATATCAAGATCAGAAATTGGATTCTGCTTTATAAAAATTGTTAATTAAATAAATGCATTTTGTAATTGAATATTTTCCAAGAAAAGACATGCATTTAAAAAATTGGTTTTGTGCTCCAAATCCTGATATTTTGGGATTTATTAAATTTGACTCTCTGAAATAATCATGTATTTTATCAAATTAATAAAAACTCTTTAAAAATATTTTGTTCATCTTTGGAAGAATGACAATTGTTTTTAAAAATCTAGTATTTATTAAAGACAAACAATTTTGCAGGATAAACTGAGAAACTTAGTATAATGGACGTCTAAGAATTATATATACTTTTTGATATAAAAGAAATGAAAGGGTGCTCGTGAATTTACTAGAGGATGAGTGTAACTTATGACCAAATTTAGTAACTGACAAAACCAGAGTAATATTACGATTATTCAAATGATTACATAGAGTTTTTAAATTACTTCATAATATCAATCATTACAGAAGACCTGACCAATAACTTTACACTACAGTATGCAAGATTTAATACATTATTTTTCTAAATAAAGTCAAAAAAGTTAGAAATTTCTATAACTTGAATAACTTCTAAGGTTTGTTAGTTTTAATACTTTTAGTATTTATAACATCCATAATTAAGTTCAAAAAATATTAATTAGATTTTAAAACAATATAATTTGTTTGCATTATTTAAACAACTCCATGAGCATTTTTATTCAACATTTAATAGATTTTTTAATCACCTTTGAATAGTGCTTGAACAGTGTTTATTATTATTATTATTATTATTATTATCATTATCATTATTATTATTATTATTATTATTATTATTATTATCATTATTATCATTAATATTATTATTTTGTAAAGTTCATTTTGTTAACTCTAAATTGCTTTGAAAAAATTTACTTTAAAATTTTACTTTATTAATTTACTTTAAAAATAAACTTTCAAAATTATATTTAAAATTATATTCAAATTTACTTTAATGATTATTCAAAATTTAAAATTAAACTTTAAAAATTTTACTTTTAAAATTTACTTTAAAATTTAAAATCAATTCATAAAAATTTAAAATAAATTCAAAAAAATTCTCTTCTAAATTTTAAAATATTACAATTGTTAATTTTACCTTTTGTTTTAATTTTGATCCTATTATTGTCAATATTCTCTTTTAAATCCTAAATTTTCACAAGTGTTCCACTTTTTATTCACAAAATTTCACAATTTATTTTCACCATCACAATTTATTAAATTTTCAATTAATTTCCTCTCGTAAACAATTTAACAATTTCACAATATCTTTTTGACTTTATTTCTTTATAAATACAAGTTCAATTTAAAATATTTTCTCAAACTTTTATCACTTTATATTTTCAATTCAATTTGACAATCTTTTTCCGACTTCGATTTCTTTTCAGGCTCACCAAAATGTTAAGTTAATATCGTTTAAAAGTCGGTTATCGCTGACTCCTTGTGTTCTTTATATATAAATGAAAACTCAACAGAGAACAACTTTATTCTCAATTCACCACAATTACAATTAGTTATTAATTTGCACGTTTCTTTATTTGACAATTTATTGTATGCTATCGTGAGGTAGAAGACCCAAGGGAAGACCACCTTTCTGGCACGATAATTTAGTAAACGTTTCACTTGTTTTACCTTTTGACCGCTCCTTTTCTGGTGTTGAACGTATTTCGTTATGAACTCTCTTTGACCAAATTGGCAATTTCTGGTTTCTGAGTTTTCCTTTTAGAGTTTTAATCAGGACATTATTAAACTACTATCTATCCTCTCGTCAACATTTGTCCTCTACTAACGCGGTTATCTACTGTGATAAACCTGAAATGCGATCATAATAACAATTTAATGTTTTACTTGGTGCCCATTTTGAGTTTCCATCTGCTCATTAATTACCCGGGTTTTCCATTATCTCTCGGGCTTCCTATTGACTCGGGCTTCCATTAGCTCGGGCTTTCCATTGACTCGGGTTTTCCATTAGCTTGGGCTTTCCATTAGTAATTAATTATTTTTTTAATTAATTTGTTTTTGCGATCTACATTTTTCTGGAGACCCCTAACTAAATTTTTATTAACATATTTTGATTCGTCTTTTGATTTGGCATTTAACAATACCACTTTCCCTCGATCAATATGTTGAGTAATAATTTTATTTGGTTCGGTAGAACTGTTTGCTCTGACTCCACGTGAATTTTTAATGATACTGGAATAACTCAACACAGGAAAACTTTTATACGATACCAACAATTTCACAACGATTCAAATGTTACTTTTACAATATTGGCAGGAATCCCCACCGGAAGCCGCCTTTTCAGCTACTAAAATATCCTTGACAAGTCTGATTAGTTTTCTTTTCCGATTACACGAATCTTTTCAACTTTCTTTTAATCGCAATTTTTTTAAACTATTTTGTGTCTCTGTTCTTGATTTGATACTCCCTTATATAGGGAATCTCTCCTCAAACAACTAATCCAATTGACGGCAATTTACATTGGACTCCCGGGAAACTAGTTAAACAATTTACTTTCATCTTTTGGCCACTTCGGCCGTTTCCCGGGAGAAGACTGCGAAATAAATTACATTAGGGAATAATTAGTTCCCTTCGTAATTAAATTTATCCAAATCGGAGAATTTCTATCTAATTCAATTTATTTGTTTTCGTAATTTTAATTAACTAATTAATTTGTATTTTCTTAATAATTTTTTCTAGGGGTCCAAAATTAATTTTATATTATTATTTTCGTACTCGTCTCGTCAATCGGCACATACCCATTTCCCCCGTAAATATTGATTTTGATTTTTTGATTTTTTTTTATTTAATTATTTTATTTTTCCAAATTTTGATTTATTATAATTTGTTGAAAATCACCTAACCCCAACAAATAATTAATTTTGCACTTTCGTTATTTTTGGTGATTTTTATTGATTTTAATTGTGTTTCATTATATAACCCCAAAATAAATATTACTTCGCAGCAAGGGCTTCTTTTGTTATTCATTTATCTGATATATTAATTTATGCTACTACCAAGGAATCACCTTTTAACTAGGTATTATATCAACATTTAACTTACCAAATTTAGTTTCTTCTCATTCAAATCTATGTGTTTTATCATCATAACCCATCTATTATCTTAATTGATATTCAAATTGTAAAGGTTTTGACAATGAAATTGATAGATCTTTTAATAATTCGTACCCAAATTATGAATTTTCTGTAAGTTTTACTAAATACTACTGTTGGGCTAAAACCAAATGGACTGGAAAATTGCTCAAATTTTGCGGTAAGACAACACTAAAAACTGGTGCACCAAGAGAAAATAAAATCATCAACAAAAAACATCAATTAACCAAATTAAAATCTCGGAAAATCCAAACCATAAAATAAGTAATAATTAATATTATTTTTATTATTATTATTACTTAACAGTTTCATTTTTTATCGATTTAAAAAGTAAATATTTTACTGTAAATTGTCAATAAAATTGCGTTTGGACCAATTGTTTTTCTTCCGCCCATCCCCTTTAAGCGGCGGTTAATCGCTGATACGTCTGCTTCACTCGCGACGGCTCAATCCAAGTCGTTTTGATTTTTTGTATCTTCCTGCTTATTTGTAGTAACTGAGTGTGTAATTCCGTGTTTTTTCGTCGATATCCTATTAGTTCTTTGCTCAGTACTCGAAGAGTATCCATATCTATAAATGAATTACCAGTTAAGTTTTTTAACTAAATTATAATTATTTAATAAAAGGTTTGTTCATGCAAATGCCTGTGCCGTTGGATTAAGCTTAGTCTACTTTTGGTTTTTCAAATTTTTAAATTATCGCTAGACCCTTTACTTTAGGTCGCTTATCTTACTCGGGTTTTTAGCGTCTTGATTATCTTTATTTTTATTGGGGTTGATAGAAACGATTCGCGTCTGATCTGAGATGCGCTATACAATTGTCAATAAATATAGTATTTCAGGTCGATTATGGATCTCGACAATTTCCTATTTGGTTTCTGCGGGTATAGCGATAGTCGGAAAAACCTCTCTCTGCCTTGACCCGGCTATCGTGGCATCCACACCGGGCTATTACTGGTTCTCCAGTCGTCAAGCGTCATGATTATCCTTGGGATTAATCTAAACTATAACTGAGTTTCATTTGTGATTCGATTTTTGGTCGTTGTATCTAAGTGGTGATTTGGTTGCACTTCATTGATATTATTTTCATTATTATTTTCTTATTTTCATTTTTGTTATTTGATACCATAGCTACATATTTTTAATCATCAATTTGAATTTTTATGTTTTCCCTATCTACTAAATGGTGCTGATTGTCCTTATTAACCCTCATTTACCCTTTAGACTTACCAAATATTAATTTAAGATTTTTATCTTTATTCTAGTTACTATTTACAATTACTACATATCCTTAATTAATATAAATATTTTATTTTATTCTATTTAGCCTTCTTCGCGATTCTTACATAATTCCAATTTTCTCTGAAGTTTTATTTTATTCTAGCTACTTTTACGATTACTGCATATTCCTAATTAATATAACTTTTATATTGTGTTATATATACTGTTTGCTCTTTACGGAATGATTCTAACTCATATGAAGTTCTCACTTAACTCTAGTTGTTCTCTATAGTTACTGAATATTTTCGATTAATTTTAAATTTCTTATTTTTGTCGATTTATATTTTTTTTATTACTAGATACTTTCAATTCGTTTAAGGTTTTCATTTTATTCCATTTACTGAATTTTTCGAATATAAATTAAATTTTATTTTTATCGTTGCAAAGATCTCGCTTGATTTCCCATTCACCCCCTTGGACATTTGATCTTAAGGTTGAACATATCGATGTTAAGATTTTACAAGTGCCCACTGGACTACTCGGTGTAATAGATTTTGAGCCGATGAGTAAGTAATATTTTAGATCGATTTTTCGGGAGATGGATGACTGAGTGTTAGCCATAAGATCCTCTATCTTCCCTCTGCCTCTATAAGCATTCGTAATTTACCTTTGGATCCACCATTATGCACGACTGGATCTTCACGGACACGAGATATTGGCTGATATACCGGCACTTACACATCTTGACTTGTATGCATATTCTAATGACTTGCAATAGGTCTTGGATGTTGGCCGGAAAAATTTCGACTTCATAACGCATTTTTAATATTCTGTAACATATAATTGATCATTATAACATTATTACATCATTTATCATTTCATCATTCTTCATTTACTTGGTAATATAAATCCACATGGTTAAATGAAATTGAATATTAGTTCTCTTAAGACTCCTTTCAGAAACTAGTATCTCTTTAGACGTAGTATTTTGTAAAGTCAAGTGATTTTTGCTGACCAAAAACGGTTAAAGCTTTTGCAAAGAAAACGTGATCGCTCACAAAGTGATAAAATTCTTGTGAAAATGAATCGGTATTTATACCTATTCTGTGACCCTAACCTTGTGTGTTCTTTTTGATATATTCAAACAAAATTTGACCTTGGTTTTAATTATAATATCTAAGTTTTAATTTTATAATTTTTCCACATTAAATGAGCAATCGATTTTATTTATTTTTAAATGGAAGATTTCTTATTGAAAATATTCTATTTTCTCTTTATATTATTTGTTACTTGTGTGTGGGTTCGTGGATTGTCTGACCTTGAACCCCTGACATACAACCTTTCGACCCTCGACTGGTTACCCGTTGCTAGGCAACGTTGATGATGCAACCAATGGTTCTGAGACCGCCAAAGGTGATCTTTATTTCTAAAAGGCCCGCCCTCCAGTTTGGTTCAGCGAGCTACCGTTAGTAGATATGTGCTCCACTTACGCTTTTCGGTCCCTAACTTTCACATCATATATTTTCTCTATCTCTCAGAATTTTAGAGCTTCATTGTTTACAAAATAAACAAATAACAAGAAAACCATAGCTATCATATTATTTAGCAAAACATTTAAATAAATTTTATTTCATGAAAACAGACTCCGAAGAGTCTGTGTGTCCTTTTAAGGGGACTAGCCCGACCATTAAGTAGGTCAGACTAAATCAGGAGTTTTGTTTTGTTTAATTTTTTCCCGTATCTTCTGTCCAATTGCAATAATCGGGCAAGCACTGCATCTTCATCCATCTCTAATCCCGTCTTAAGCTCAGGTCCAGCTCCATTCTCCATCCCAGTATTGTATTATTGGTGGTATTGGCAGTTTATTAGAATTTTCGTACGAATCATCTGTTAGGTCGGGCATCAGTTTAATTATTTCCATCAGGGTTCTCCAATTACATAGTATTCTTTATTTAGTATTTTGTTCCTTTCTAGAAATATTTTAACATCCCAGCCAATGAGGAAATCATGGTGAGCAGTACAGTACAAATTAGAAGAACCAAGAATAACCATAATTACGACACATGTAAGAATTTATAATAAAATTCGCAATATAGATAACATCAAAATAAATCAGCAGCAAAGTATTCTACATCTTTGTAAAAGAAAAACCCGATAAAAACAAGTGAGATAAAACAAAGCTGAATTAACATATATTCAACAATTATAAACCAAAGTGAAATAGTACACATAATATCACATAATAATACTCAAAAATAAAATAAAAGGGGGTCTTATTTTTAACAACTCAAAATAATAAAAATTATTAATAAGAATATTCCACAAATCAGAAAAGAAAAAAGACATAAAATCCGACATAAACAAAGACACAATAAAAAGATAAAATATAACCAACAGTAAATATGAGGTCACTTCAACAAGAGTATAACTATTATATAAAAAATACATATAATAGATAAAAATAGAAGTTATTTGTTATTAGTTACATGATTCATAAAGATCATGTAACTTGCCTCTATAGCCGCTTTAATGCACATTCTCGCCATCTCTCCTATTTCATTTACTCTTAATCCTAATTTTTGAAGATCCTTATTATTCTCTTTATCCCAGGACCCTAACGATCCAACTATGATAGTGTATACTGCTGCTTTGCAGTTGTTAACTTTACCAGTTTCAATAGCAAGGTTCCTATATTTATCAAGATTCTGTTTGCGTGCATTAATAAAATTTGTTTCATTATCATATGGCACTTTAATATCAATTAATGAAAGTTTTATTTTATTTTTGTCAGTTGTCTTAATAATAAGATTAGGTCTTAAGGTTGTATCAACATTAGGAGGCGATTTTTCTATGTCTATGTCAAAATTTTTACTTGCAAAAGAATTGTGTACAACTACAAGTACATGATTATGCTTGTTTCTCCTTGCATTTTGGGATAGGGTACAGTGGTTTAGTATGTCTTAGATCTTCTTTAGATATGTCTTTAGATCTTCTTTACCCGCTCAGGTTTGACCCAGGTTGATTTGATTTCCTGGTATTCTTTGCTGACCTGCAGTAACTGTTGGTGGAGATCTAGGTTGGCTTTGCGTAGACGGGATAATTCTTGGTTAATAACGTAAATAGCTTCCTTACCTGAAGTGAAAATATTAGTGAACTGTAATATGATGATTGATGTCGAAATTAAACATTCTTTTTGTTGGTAATATCGTAGTTTAAAGGACTTTGCGTAAAATTATGAATCCTATTTATTAAACTACAGTTGTTAATTTCGTACTAACACGTAAGGAATTTATAATTCAACGATTAAGTTCTAACTGACTTAAAACTTATTTAATAGGCCTTATAAAAGAGAATTCGTTTAATAAGAATTATGTATCAGAATTATTTGACTAAACTAAATTTTATTAGTCAAAACAACCATTTGTGATAGTTCATGATTTCACTATCAGTAAGGTTTTCCAGATCTTCGGTCCTGGAGTGGCTTCATACATTGATTTCGTTCCTTCTTAGTTGGCTGTTGGCATTGATAGGAGTGCTCATCTCTTCTGTCCCAGCGTCGTATTGAGCCGTTGAATAAGTTGACCGGGAGGACAATATTTGTAGGTGTTCGCATCCGTGTGAGTGCTGGATTTCTCAACTCAAATGAGACGCCATAGTCTGGCGCATATCCTTCCGTGCTGGGAATCTCACCTGAGGCAATTGTGGCGTTGATTTTTTTCAATCGTCTTCTTGCCATCTTTACCCTCCATTGAAATTTTAGAACCAGGGCTTTCAATCTATATAGTTAAAATTCTTCGCGCTGTCGCGCTTCTCGATCCGAATTTCGACCGGGTTACCGCTTGATAGCGAGGTTGGGTACCTCGGTCTCGTCCTGTCTGGAGCCTTCTCTGTTTGGCCAACTAACAGGCTGTAACAGGCGCCCCATAATGACTGTCTGTAGTGTACTGCCAGGTTGGGGACTAATCAAATGGCCACCCTGTCGTTGTTACTCCAGATCTCGGTTTCTGTTGGTCGATCATCTGCTGGAAAATAAAATAAAGGTAATATTTGGTTCCGTATTAAGTTTTCTTTATACAGCAATATAATTAGTATAATTGTATGTCCGCATGTTCTTGCGTCGTAATTATCCCTGGCTCATGCGAGTCAGTTATGTCCCTTCCACTGCATTTGTAGTGTTTGCATCTGGTCTTCATACTAGAATCGCGGTTCAATTATACGCTTGGTAGGTGGATATTTTACATAAATCTTATTAATGAATGGATCCTTACTTTCTTCGGAAAAGATCGTATTAGCATCCTGCTGGGGGTCGGAAAGTCGTGAGGAGTACACGTCGATTGGTTTATTTGCTCCCGTTGCTCGACCTCTCGCTTTTCTCATTGGCGTTTTCTTCTGGGTGTTCGATCCCTTCATGCTTTCGGTTTTATAACTGATTGATGCTAGAGTCATGTTATTTATACTATTAAGGCGTATCAATTGGTGTGGGTGACTGTTTCACTCTGGTTTATTTATTAAAATCCTATGCGAAGCAGTTTTATATTTTTTCTTAGTAAAAAATCTTTTGATTTACGTAGGGTATGTAGTGAGTCATGTGCAATGCTTTAATTTAATGTAATGATTAGTCGGACTGTGTGAGCAGCCTATACTTATTTATAATAATTTTAGGTTGGCTAGTCTACCACTCACAAAACTGCAATTGATCGTATACCAATATTATTCAAATTATATGAATATTTTATATTCATTGATTTTTCTCTTTCGTTCATGGAGTTTTTATGTTTCATCAATTTGCGATCTCGATGGATGCTATTGTTCTCTCGGGTGTCAGTTTTCGTGTTCGTTCTCATTCGCATATTGTCAAGTGAATCTTTTGCTATTCGATGGTTGGAAACTTTTAAATATTAGATCGGATTGTGCAAATGTCTAGGGCACTTCATGCGCTTTTCGTGATCGTGGGATTCGAAGATTCGTCGGTTTTTTGCTGATTTTTTCTCAATCAGTGTGCGTCACTCCAATTGTGTCTGGCGATATCATATTATTTTGTGGGTGAATAAAATTTTCATGTCTACGGAATATTCATTGCTGTAGTTTGATTGCAGGGTAAGAATTTAGTACTACTTTTTTATATTTTTTTTATTTTTATTGAGTGGAACGTTGGTTTTCATTATAATTTGTATAATTAGTAACCGTTGCTACTATCCGCACTTACGTATTTAATTTCTACTCCTTGCTTAGTCCTAAAGCTTTTCTATTTAGTATGAGCTATTCGCTTTTGTAATAAAAATTCGAATTTTTTGTCAATCAACTTGCTCATTTATTTGAGGTTTCGAGACATGGGTCGACCTTAGGTCAAATTATTTATTCTCAAGGTTACTAGGATTACGTTCTTATTTAATAGAGTTTACTTAACCTTTTTAATTTTAAGTTTAACGCTAGACACTAAAATTATCTCTAATATTCATTATTCATATTATTCATTTATATTCGTTGGACTAATTTCACGCTCTTCCCCCTCGCCCGTTTACCTAATTTTGATCTTAATGTTGAAATTGTGTTCATTTTCTAATTTTAAGAGTGCTCACTGAGCTACTCAGTGTTGATGATTTTAAGCCGATGTATCTAGTATTATTTCGGGTCAAATTTTCGGACAAAGGAAGAAAGTGGAGCAGCCAAAAGACAACAGCCCTATCTAACTAACGCCCCTATATGGAAATATTGATGTTCAGAATCCGTCGTTTCTCACGACATGGACCTTCACGAGAACAGATTATAGGCGGAGGAACCGCTCTTACAAAATTTGATAGTGTATATGATTTTAATTACTGGTGGTATGTGCTGGCTGTGGGCCGGAAATTTTCGACAAAATTAAAAGAAACCTGATTCATTGAAGCATATAATTTGGCATAAACAATATATTTCATTCATACACATCATACTTGCAGAGGACACACCCAAGCAGTGACTTACTTGTAATTTGCTTGAGTAAGTTTCGTGTAAGTTGAATCAAAAATTCTTCCGCCTTCCGTAAATGTTTCACAAGGAAAAAATTCTTTTCAGCGTTTCACAAAACAGAAGTGATTAAATTTATGTAAAAATGAATCGGTATTTATACCTATTTTGTGACCCTAACCTTGCGTGTTCTTTTTGATGCATTAAAACAAAATTTGACCTTGATTTTACTTGTACTATCTAATTTTAATTTTGTTATTTTTTTGCATTAAATAGATAATTTATTTTATTTATATTTTAATTGAATATTTCAGATTAGAAATATTTTTATTTTTAACCAGCTTTTTCCATCAAAACGCTGGTTTTATAAATTAATCTATTTTCGGTCAAATTTTCTTGTTAAATTGTTATTTTTGTATTAATTTCGTGCTGAATTTGATGCATATCTGTTATTATTTTAATTTACTTTTATATTTTTGATTTTATATTTAATTACATTTTCCTCATAGTTTAGGGTTGTTTACTTGGTGTTAATAGGTCTGATTTTAAATTTGCGTTACTGTGTTTGCATTTTATTTCCGATTCATTTAAACAAATCTTGTCTTAGCCCAACTTTATTAATATTATTATTACCATTAAAATGTAATTGATGTTCATAAACAGGCACTTGATTGTCATTGGAATGTATAAAGACGCCTTGCGTCGAAATAAAAATATTGCATTTAGCAGTTGAAGTGTTTAAACAATTGTTAGAAGACTTTGGAGACATAAGATTTATTATCTAAAACAAGTGAATAACTCCCAGGATGAAAATATTATATTGTAAGTAGACACCAGTTTCAGTTCATTAAAAACTTCTATAATAGAAGTTTTAATGAACATCCAACTACAATTATGATTAAGTTTATGAATTAGCCAATTTTAAAATGACTGACAGGTAAATTTTTTATTAAAGTATATTGTGATCTCGTATATTTATGAGATCATTATTCAAGCTCTTAAATAATACTTTTCATCAACGTGTATTTTAAATTTACTTTCATTAATTTTCTTTGGGTTTTTTTAAGGAATTTATGCCAAATTATGTAAATTAATGGAATTATTTTCGAATAAATCTAAGTCCGATTAATTGAAAACTAAAATTTATTAAAATAAAATTTATTATTAAAAAGTTTTTATATTCGAATAAACTATTTCTCTGTTCCTTGGAAATTCATTTTTGCTGCCATCTTTTTTACCTTTTGATAAATCCAAATTTTTTATATTTATTGATTTTATGAGGCTTTGGAAATTTCCGTTAATTTCCCAAATTTATTAAAATCTTCCCCATTTTTAATCGTATATTTTATACTTTATAAAAAACAATATTTTTAAACTTAAGTTATCGGAAAACTTATGTTTTCCGTTTTTTAAACTCTTCATTTGAAGGTTCTGGTTCCATTTCTCCTGGTAAATTGCAAATGAGGAAAAATGAATTTATTTTAAGTATAAGTTAAATATTACATTGTAATTTCTTCATCTCCTCAAAAACCTAGAGTTTCGATGGATATTTTTGAAATATCTGAAATGTTGTAAAAATATTAAATTGATTGAATTTCATGAAAAATCTTACGAAATTATTTCTTAATTTTCTCTACAACTCTAAGTAGAGTTATTGGTATTATTTGCAAACATTTTTGGCTTTGATTTAAAAAAATTGTCTAAAAGGTTACTAAAAATAGTTTTATATCGAGATTTTATTGATCTGAACCTTTCTACATTTTGAAAGTTTGCATGCATTATTTACTATGTATTATGTTTTTATGTTAAAAAAAATTTTCTTCAAATTCCTTCCTTCCTATTGTTGGGCTATAAGCCATAATTTAAACAAAATTGAGAAAATTGTGTAAATTAAAACAAAATAATTAATTTTGTTTGGAAATTGTCAATATGGCTGCTGTAACATAAGCACACACCGCAAGCAGAAATCAAAAATAAAATAAAACATAAAATAAAACAAAATAAAAAATAACAAAATTAAATGAAACAAATATTAATTAAAATCATTGAAAAGCCAATGATGCAGAAAGAAACACAAAAACAAAACATAAAACCGCCAAAACCTTCCAAAAGAAGGTTTAAAATATACATAGGCGGAAGCGGCGACCAAAAATTTAAATATCAAAGGGTAAAAAGAAAAACAATCAAAGAGAATGGTTAAATAATAAAAAAGATTTACGAAATATTGCGAAAATAATATCAAAAAATAGAGAAAAATAAGGAGGAAAATAAAATATTTAAAATAAAATAAAACCAATAAACCCCCCCCCGAAAAATAGCCGAAAAGGCTTAAAAATCTCTGATTGGTCGCACCTACGCATGAAAACACTATATATACAGCAGTCATTTTCATAATTTCAGACAGACACAAAATTTTTTAGACAAAATATTTAGACATTTATAGACACGATTGTTTAGAAAATTTGTATGCCAACTTATGACAAACTTGTGGATTGTAAGTATTGTTATCTTTCATAAATATATTTTTCGAAGTTAATGTTTTGTTATTTTAATTTTATTCTGGATGGTCCCGGCACCTTTTGGTGTTGTCGACAAGTTCCTTTAAAATCATATTTATATGTAGTAAGTATTGGAATAGAATTTCTGGGAGGTCGAATGGTGGCGCTACTCGATAGTTCAGTTTAACTGATGGAAGCGCTGTTTGACTATTCTAGATCCCTTGGTGATCGCGTCGGGTTCTGGCCATCGTGTACAGGTTCTGTTCCACAGGTCGATATTGTACTACCCTACTACGTCGGACGGAAACATCGGCCGGAGTAGGTACTATAAAATCCTGGAAGAGCGACTTTAGTTAAGGGGGAATAAAGTTTTGTTTATTGTATAGAAAATTTAAAATCTTAACGGGAGATTAATCGTAAAATTGAGTAGAAAGAGATAAGATAGTGTAGGAACGTAAAGACAAGAACATTTTCAAATAGTCGAAAGATGTAATGTGGCAGATGAGAGTAGTGTTTATTAAAGTGACCGCAGAAGGTTTTAATAATTTAAAATCATGGGAAGTGTACCAGGTGCTAAGGAACGGTGAATCAAATTTGAAATACAAGGAATAAATAAATATATATAGCGATTAAATAAATGAAATAGGAAATTTACCAAAAAATAAGGGCAAAACGCTGCTCAAATTTTTGAAAGATCCTTGGTAAATAATGGTTAAAGATGACAAATAGATATAGGAATTGTAGAAATCGACGATTAAAGACAAGGATATAGAAAGATAAAGACGTAAGACCTTCCATTGGCAGTCAAGAACCCGAAAGTAAAAATATCATGAGGAGTAGTTCTATAAATGGAGCTCACCTACTCATGGATTGTCAACCCCTATGACCAGTACCAACATAGCAATCACCATGGGTACATAGGAGGGATATAATAATAATCTTGATGGCTTTTAGGTAGGAGTCACACAAAAACCCTAAAAAAAATAAATAAAAATCAACCCTATTCGCCAACACTATAATATAAGTTTATATTCAGTTGAACAAATTAGATGCAGACACGAGTAAGTATGTGTGTCCCAATATTATAACATTATTGATTTTTTCATTTTAGTATAGCAATTTTTAATGAACTAAAACAGGTGTAATATTTTATTGAGGTTCATCGCAGCTTGATTGTTTGCAGCATCTCCAATCAATCGTTCTGTATCTGTAAATGCAACATAGGTGGATGTTGTGCGGTTACCTTGAGGTTTACACCAAGCGAAGTTAAGATAAATTCCACTTTAATGCAAGTTGAAACATAAATCAAATTATTGGAATTTATTTTATGTGAAAAATCAATGGATTTCAGCCATTTTTGAAATAGCTACAAAGTAAGTTTTTTTTTAAAGTTTTAAGAGTTGAGTTATGATTTTACAAGGAAATTAAATCATTATTCAAACTTATAATTATAATTTTGATCTACAAGCTCATGTATATTATTATTAGTAATGTTTATGAATATTCAGGAAATGATTTATTTTATGATAACTTATTTTTCTGAAATTATTCAAAAAAAAGTGAGTTAATTTATTTTTGAAGTTATAAAAATTATTAATTGCATTAAATAATTATATTTTTTATGCATCTTTTGAAAAAAATCTTCGAATATGTACACAAAATAATTGGGTTTATGATTATTTTTTAAAACTTACTAATATAATTTACAATTTATGCTTTTTTTTGGATTTCAGGTTTTGTTTTTTTTTGACAGAAATGTCTGAAAAATTAAATTAATTTTAGTTTTTAGGATAAATCTTATGAAGATACATCCTCATTAACTCAAAATTTCCTAGCAAAAACCTTAAAATTTAAATTAAAAATTTTTTCCGCCATTTTTCTTTCTAAAAAATATCTCAAAAATGTCTATAAGTTAATTTATTATAGGGTTTTTTTAACTTCTGATGGTTACATATTAAAAGTTTACATGTATGTTTCATTATGGGTTGTGTTAATGTGCATTATTTTATTTTTCTATCACTTTTTGATTTTCTATGGTGTAGAGTTTGTCTCATTGACTATTTTACAAACAATCTCAAGGTGAGTTGGTGTGTTTAGAAGTTATAAATGTATTGATTTTTGTTTTATATTATAGGTGATTTGTCTCAACGTGGCTTGGTTTAGCAATAATTTCAGCTTTTTCATGTTGAAATACACCAACACTCGAATAGGTAATACTAAATCAATACACATAGCGTTATCAGACATTTGGGATAAATATTCAGCAAAATCCAACAACAAAACTAAATTTTCAAAAATTTGTTATTTTCTCCACTATTCATAATAAAATCTACAAGCGCATAATTGAAGTGATCGAATAAACAAAATTATAAAACTCATAAATTCCACAATTAATAATTTACAAAAATCATATTCGAAGCATAATTTTCGAAACAAGAAAAAATTCCAATTGTTGGGCTCAGAGCTAAAATTAAAACAAAATTACATAACCAATTTAAACAAAAAGGTGAAAATTGTATAAATTAAAACAAAATAATTAATGCCGTTTGGAAATTGTCAATATGGCTGCTGTAACATAAGCACGCACCGCAAGAAGAGACCAAAAATAAAATAAAACATTAATTACAACAAATTAAAAATATAACAAAATTAAATAAAAACAAATAATTAATTAAAATCCTTGAAAAAGCCTACAGTTGCAGATAGAAACATACGAGAAAAGAAATAAACTGCCAATACCTTGCAAAATAAGGTTTAGATAAAAACACAGGCAGAAGAGGCTACCAGAAAACAAAATATTGGGGTTAAAAAATAATATTGTAAGAAAATAATAATAAAAATAAAATCAAACAATAAAATATTAATATATCAAAAAATAAAGAAAAAAAATAAAAAATTACAAAAATATTTCGAAATAAATAAAATAATTAAAAAGCCCTAAAAATCGCGAAAAATCGCCCATTGGTCGCACATAGGCACAAAAACACTATATATACTGCAGTCATTTTCATAATTTCTAACAGAATTTTAGACAGTTAGACTTAGACTTTCTTAGACAATTTTAGTCAGGCAAACAATTTGTAGAAATTTTTAGACATTCTTAGACGAACAGTGAGTCATTTTTAGACAAATTTTTTATGCCAATTTTTCCAATTTGGTTGCATGACTGTGGATTGTAAGTATTGTTTTCTTGTATAAATATATATTTTGAAGTTAAAGTTTTGTTATTTTGATTTTATTCTGGGTGGTCGTGGAATCTTTTGGTGCCACTGACAAGTCCCCCTAAAATCTTATCTATATATATGTATCGAAATAGTTCTCAGATAGGCAGATCGGCGAATCCGGCTGGTGGATTAAGTTCCCTAGTTGCGATCGCGGGTCGAACCTGTCTGAAATCTCGTCTGTCCGCGACTGGGCCTGCCAAAATGGCACAGGACCCTCCACGCAGGGCATCGTTAAACGACTCACAACGACTGATGGAAACGTCGGTCTAGGTGAGCAGTGAAAAATCTAAAATTCGAGAAGTGCGACTTTAGTTAAGGGGGAATAAAGTTTTGTATTGAAAATTTAAAGCATTGTCAGAAAATAAATCGGAAAATCAAGTAGAAAAGGATAAGATAGTGTAGGAACATAAAGTTGAAAGCATTTTTCCAATAGTTAAATGATATAATGTGGCAGGAGAGAGTAGTGTTTATTAAAGTGACCGCAGAGGGTTGTAACTACTTACAATTATGGGAAATGTACCGGGAGTGAAGGAACTGTTAATCAAATTTTAATAGGTAAAGATAAAAGGTAAACTAGGACGAAAATGTAGTCGATACCGTGATTAAACAAATGAAATAGGAAATTTTCCAAAAAATAAGGGAGGAACGCTGCTCAAATTTTTGAAGGATACCTTTATAAATAACGGGTAAAGATGACAAATAAGTATGGAAATTGTAGGAATAGACGAGTAAGAACAAGGATATAGAAAGAGAAAGACGTAAGACCTTCCATCGGCAGTCCAGAACCCGAAAATGAAAATATCATGAGGAGTAGTTCTAGAAATAGAGCTCATCTGCTCATGAATTTTCAACCCTATGTACAATACCAACATGGCAATCACCATGAGAACATAGGAGGGATAGAATAATAATCTTGATGGCGTTTAGGGGGTAGATGCACAAAAACCCTAGAAAAAATAAATAAAAATCCACCCTATTCGCCAACACAATATTGCTTCGCATGAACCCAAACAATCAAGAAACTACAATCGCACGTACAGATGTGAGACACAAAATTGACCATTAAGCTTGTTAAATTTATTTTTTCTTATTTATTATTATAATTTCGGCGTTTTATTCGTTAAATTATTTTTCTTGTTATAGATCTATACATAATTTCTTGTCGAACTTCTTGCGTTTTGATATTATATTTTCTGTTCACTTTTTGTATATTTTCTTGATTTTTACGTGTTTATGTTTGTGGGGTTAGTGGTTTCTAACCTTGACCCCTTTACATACAATGCTTTCCGCCCTCCAATGGTTACCTGTTGCTTGGCAACGTTGAAACTGTAACCACTGGTTATGAGACCGCCAAAGGTGAGCTCTACTGGAGAACTGCTAAGGCCCGGTCTCATGGTGGGTCCAACGCACTATCGATAGAAGGTCTATGTGTGATTTCTTATTTCGGGCCCTTCCGTTTGTATCCGATACTTTCGTGGACTAATTATTACGCAAACTCCACTCACATAATTTCAATTGAACAGATTTAATTACCCAAATCCATTATTTAACTTTTAAGTTAATGACAAAATAATTTATTTTATCCTCACACAAACAAATTGTTAAGCCAGCCAAATTTCAATGTTGGTCTTTGATTTGTTGCCCCGGTGTTTCGCACGTATTTGAATTTTCTGGGTTTGTCTTAGTTGTTTTTCCTCCGCCCATCACGCTGTGCAGCGGTCAATCGCTGGTAGATTTCTTTTACTTTTGTGGGTTCCACCCACGATGCACGAATCTTCTGAATCTCACGGGTCATTTGAAGTAACTGGCGGTGGAGTTCCGCGTTCTCCCTTCGTGATTTTGTTAACTCCTTGCTTAGCGTCCTGAGAGACTCCGTATCTATAATTAAATTATTCGTCAACAATTTTTCAGCTTTGATTTGGAAATTCTCATTATTTATTATTATATCGGTGCATTATTATTTGTCTAGGGTATGCTATTCAAAAATCTACTGGGTCTCTGCCTAAATGTACTACCTAAACTGTCATAAGTCACCATTTTTCGTCCGTTTTAAAGAATTTAGAATTATACATATAATTGATAATCCAAAGAACTAAGAGGTTCTAATTAAAAAAAAATTTTTATTACAAGCTTCTTATCTTCTCGGCTGGTTTTTGCGATATGAGTCCGAACCGAATCTAGACCAATTCCGAGCATAAGAATGCTCTTGCCATCTTGTAGGACTGTCGTCGAAGTCCTGCATGTTTCCTGGTAACAATTTTCTTGGAATTACTACGTTCACGGTCGTTGTAGGGTCTGCCAGAGTGGGATCATCCAATTCGTATGACACTCCATAAGATCCGAGATCCGTCTACAATAGTGAATTATAATAGACATGATTCTATACATGAGTTTAAAATTAATAAAATTTGCTGTGACTTTCATGCGAAATTTTGGTGGATCTCTATATTGTTTTGGGGAAATATCATTATGCTTGAGTTTTCCTACATCTAGTTAGTGATGTCTAGACAAGGTATTCTGGTGATTAAAGTTTTCTCTAAGGTCATTCGACTTGGCTCTTAGGATATTTCTATCTAGAAGTAACGAATGGCGAAATGGTAAGCGGGTTATTTGTTAAAGCCTTTGGTTCAATTTCGTCATCGGAACTTATCTATTTCGTAACAACCGTGCAATTGGAAAGATGATCACGAGTAATACGGGTCCTTGACTAGTATCGTGGCGAGCCATAATACGAATATAGTTCCAGCCAAAATCGTAGGGTATGGAGAGCCTACATTTGTATGCGTGGGGTTTCTTGATTATTGGCCTTGATGGTCATACATAGAAAATATTCAAAGCGGTTAAAGATTTATACGGCGAATTCATCCTTTGTTGGATAACTTATTGACTATAAACGAGTTTTGTTTGAAAGAGCTAGGTGAATGACTGGCACTCTGTATAATATGAAATGAGATAAGACAAATCGTTTCTTATTTGAAGATTTTATTTTGACATGATTGATACTCCTAAGAGAGCGTTAATAGATCCCTAAATTTTGAGCTCCTCGATGCTCATTCCTTGGGTATGTTTTTTGAAGTATTGCTCGTCAATTCGGGGCTCACATCAAATCCTCATGAATAAATGGTTAAAAGAAAATTTTCTATCAAAGTGTTGGTCGTACGGGAAAATTATTTGCTGACTCATCCCTGTCCTGATGGTATGCCTATCATCTTTATTTTCTAGGGTTACTTTCCCCAATACGCCGTATGATTTGAATTACCATTGCGTACCCATGATCGAAACCATGTTGGTAATGTACGCAACAGCCGAATGCCATTCGAGCAGGTGAGCGCTATTACTAGTGCTACTCCTCGAAGGGTCTTCGCTTTCCCGGTTATTGCTGCCGATAGAAGGACTTACGCACGTTATCCCGTAAATTGTACTACTACTGAACCCTTTGCATCTACACCATCTGAATTGGGAATCGTGAGGCACATTTATTCCTTTGAACGGTTTCGCTTTATACTATCCTAAGAATACATTATAAAACTATTGCCATTGTTTTATCTTTTTCCTCTATTTAAACTATTCACAGTTAAACCAAACGAAAACAAACTATAAAAATTCTATTAGTATAACTAGATTAGTTATTTGACAGCTAGAAAAAGAAACAGTGAAACAAAGCACACAATAATTTGTACATGAGTTCCTAAGTTTCATCAGATAGAAAGCGTTGCCACTTTAGAGTTAACACCAGGAAGCTTCGAAAGGGCGATCTGTTGATGTTATTCGTCTGCATCAATATCGGTGGGCAGACATCTGCGTTTCGCTGGCCTGTAAGGAGGAGGATTAGGATTGTGGGTGACTTCTGTCCGAGTGGAGGGTCCAGGTTCCTCGAATGAAGGGGGATTCCTGGGCACGTTGCCCGTGAGCACAGCAATTTCACCTATGTCCAGGCCCAACCGATCGAGGGCTTGATGGGCCGCAGGTACATCGCTTTCATCATCCACCAGATTGATGTGGATGGATCGAACCGGAGAATAAAACATTACCGAGGGTGCATAGAGCACATCGGGATCGAGCCCCGGAGTTTCGAACTCCTGGTAAGGGGGCGGGAGATCGTCGATCCGATACGGAGCGCTGGATGGCTCCGTCTCTTGGAGGAGGTCGGCCTCCGTGCGGCGACGCTCGCGACGACGACGATTTCGGTTGGGTCTTCGACAGGCCGCTTCTGAACGTGGTCCGACCACGGGAATTTGAGGTAGTATGATGATTTGAGGAGCTGATGTTGAGGGAGTTGGGATTGCTGTATCCATCGGAAGGTGTTGTTCCGGGATGATGTTTAGTTGACGAGCCCAGACGCTTCCCTGTATGCGGGCTCGAAGCTCGGCATCCGTGAAGATTTGGCGGAGCGTCGAGCTCTGCTCTTTGATCAATACTCGCTGGCTTCGAGATTCTGTGATTAATTCGTCTCGAGCGCGAGATAAGCGGGTTATCTTCTGATACAGGCCCTTGGCTGCCTCAAGGGAGGTCCAGGTGCCTTTTACACGATTATATTTGTTCTTTAGGGCTTCGTGTCTCCCTTCTAATTCTTCTAGCTTCTGTCGGAGCGCGATCACTGATGGGGAGAGTCGAGGGATTCTGGGAAGATTGTTCGGATCAGTCATGGAATTGGTATTCATTTCTAGAACAGGTATAGAGGAAGGTTAAAAACTGGGGAGTTATTTGGAGTAAGGTTGGGGGAGGTATCCAGTCAGAGAGAGATTCGATGGTAGTCAACCGGTGGAAACTTTGGAGTTAGGGGTTCTAATGAAGGTTTTATTCACATTAACAAGTACGTCATGGGGATCACCGATGTAAAATTGGGTAAGTTGAACAATGTTCGGGGGAGTACATAAATGAACATTGTTCTTCAGATTCGGTCAATGCTAACACTTGTTGATATTAAGTAAATTATAGTACCTATACAATTCATCGAGAGAATTTCTAAGGTTAAATAATGAAGTCCCTGTATTAATTATTAAGAGAAATTTTAACGCTAATAGAAATGCAAAACTTATATTAGTTATTAAGAAAATTATTAGAAATTGGACTTAATTATAGTAATGAGTAAGAGGGTTAATTAACATTAATATTATTAATAATATCCTTACTAACTACCTAGGAAGGTTGGGTACCAAAACATTAAGGTTTTCGCAATGGCTTTTAATACGTAATAGTATCACTACTACCAATAGTTGTAATGAGGAATATAATGTAACCATTTAAATAAGAGTGATAACTACGTCGATAATACTTATAATGAAATTAACAATAATGGTAACAATAACAACAAGATTAATGATAATTATAATGATAATAATATTAATAATATTAATAATAAGAATTATGTTAGTGGTAATCATAATAATGAATTTAATGATAATAATATAAATAATATTAATAATAATAATTACGTTAGTGGTAATAATAATAATGAATTTAATGATAATAATATCACCAGCAATAATAAATAATGATGATGTAATAACAATAATAATAACAATCATGGTAACCATGTTAATCAGTAATGACAAATGAAAATGATTATACTTAATAACCACGAAAAATTCAGTACTAATGAAACCGGCGATATTAAAAATGATGTGTCTAGTGATATTTGAAAAGATAAAAGGGTCGGTATTAGAGTAGTGAAATATATGACGATGCATTAGATAGTGTTGTCGATTTCTCTTACCGTTATCAGCACGATTACGCTAACTGGCTTGTTCTATGATTTTTATCAATATTTACGGTGTCTATAATGAAGTAGTTATTTCTGCAGCGATGGATTACAGCTGTAGTGAAAGGTGACACACACTAGTTAATTTTGGAGTGATGACATCACGGCCAGCGGTGTGTCAACTGTTCTTCATCTTATTGAGGTAACGTGGATGCATGGACATCGGTAAGTTTCGTAGCGATTTAGAGTAGCTTATTTATTATTTGTTTGCCTGTTGTAGGAGTGTAGTGACAATGACTGTTCATGTTACTGTCGTTCCTAACCCAGTGGAGTTAACTCCCTCATACGACAAAGAGATTCGGCTGTGGTTCCTGCTACTTGGACAGTTACAGCTTCAAGGATCTTGGTATCTGGCTAGCTATATAAATTGGTTGACAGTTTTACGCTCGTCTCGGCCATCATAGGAATTGATTGTGACAGAAATCGGATTACACAGGGAAGAGAGAAACAGCTTGGTTATGACCAAAAGATTAAGGCGCTTCTGAAGACAATGGTTGGGGATAAATTTCAGGCTCTGAATAATTACTTTCTTTATACCCATTGTAAATTGGGAGGACTTGGAGTATCCTCGTCCATAGATGAATATCTGATACAGAGCGTTACTGGAATAACGAGACTTTTTCATTCATACAACATTGACTTCAGAGAGATGATGAAGAAAGAACTCGCGCATGCTAGAGGAGAAGGAAACTTTGAGGCTGCGCTTAAGTGGATCAACTGCGACATTGACAAGCCTTTCAAAAACACCTCTTTCTTTGTGAAATTCCAGAAATCGGTATATGCTCTCAAACGAAAATTCGAAATATACATCAAATTGAAATTCGAAGATAATAACTTCAAATTAGAGATGAGATATAAAAATCGCATTTCATACATTGGTTATCGTAACCTCGGAACACTCTCAAAAGACCTACACGACTTTATAGGTCTTCACTATGCTGAGAAATGGTATGAAATGAGAGTGCAGGGACATATTGGAAACGCCATTGGAGACAGTATTACGGCTAAATACCTAATAGCCAGCGACATCCTTAATGATGCGCAATATTGTTTCTTGATAAAAGCTAGGAATAACCTGCTGAATTTGAATTACAATGCGTACCGCCTAAAATTCAGCCTAGACACAATGTGCAGACTGTGCCACCTGGATGCTGAGACCCAGGCACATGTATTTAACCACTGTCTAGCAAAACCAAATGCACGAAGAATTAAACATGAGAACGTTCTAATAAGCATAGTTGCCTTCCTAGAGAAAATTGGTTTTGAGATCGATGTAGAAAAATCTCCCAAATACATCGCAGTACCAACAAAGCTGAAGCCTGACATGGTAATTAGGTCCAATAGGAATAAAGAAATACACGTCCTGGACCTAAAAGTGCCCTATGACTCGGTGGAAGGCTTTGAAAAAGCGCGGGAAGACAACTATGTGAAATATAAGGATTTGGCAATTGAAATAGGTAAAGCATTTGGTGAAAAGGCTACAATATCCGCAGTGGTGATCGGATGCTTAGGTACATGGGACAAGAAAAACAATGCCCCATTATCGAAGATTGGCCTGTCTAAACCTGAGATTATGTCTCTTGCAAAGATAGCATGCTCCAGAGCGGTAATTGCGTGTTATCATATATACCGAGAGCACATATCATATACAAAGAGTACAATGGCACTACCATTTTCCATTTAAATCAGAATGTATACGAGGCAATACTGGTAATCGAATCGGTATTGCAGACTTGTGAGAGTATGATAAAAACACCATAGTGTGATTAAAATGCTGAGCCCCGCTCGCATATTAGCCGAAAGGCCGCTTTTGAGATAAAAACAAATTCTGGGAAAAAAAAAAAAAAAAAAAAAAAAAAAAAAAACGTATTTCATTCCCTTCGTGCCACTAGTGTCGCCCTTTAATGAATTCGTTTCCAAATCTCAACAAACCTATAGAGGCATTCTCGACACATGTATCGGAACTAGTGGACTTATAATTCGGGTCTATTCCTTATTCGATCGATGCCGATTCAAAAATTTACTCTACCCGAACAGTTCGCTCTTGCAGGGAAAGACTTCAATGAGGTTCGCGTATGGTGGTACAGATGCAGATTGTAGTGCATGCCAGTTTGGACTCAGCTGTTAGATGAATAAGTTGTTGAAATTTTATACTGATATCTCCTTGATGTTATATGTCATGTTGTGGAGCGGAATAAAATTACTGACAATTTTGGTTACTGGATTTAATTTTCTATGATATCGTCTATTTGTTTTGCCTTTTCCAATTTTGCTTATCCCTTCTACCCAGTTAGTTTTATTATTTTTATTCGAGGTTCAAAAATAATTATCATCCTGTGATTTTTACTAGTTCCCCTATCTGAGGTCGCCCTTCCCTTGATTTTGATTTCTGCTCGCCCAGGCCACTTTTCAGTAGCCGCTACGAGTCGTTCAACGATGCCCTGAGTGGAGGTCCTGTGCAAATTGCCAGACCCTACTGCGGACTACAGAGGTTTCAATGAGGCGCGACCCACGAGCACAACTAGGGAACTTAATCCACCATCCGGCCCTAGATCTGTCCCATTGATGGCTATTGAAATACTTTATTATATATAGATTTAAGGGACTCGAATATATAAATAATATATATGCATGTAAAATTATAAAACTGTTGGACGTACAGGAGTTTTAAACTAAGGTATTATTCATCTCACTGATCTGTCCTTCACTTGCAGGTTCTAGGGATAATTTACCTGACACGTCGCACGATTTTAATAACCATTGCGCACCCATGACCGAAATCATGTTGGAACTGTGCACAATAGCCGAATGCCATTCGAGCAGGTGAACGTTGCTACCAACACTACTCCTCGAAGGACCTTCGTCTTCCCGGATCATTAGCTGCCGCTAGAAGGACTTACGCTCCTACCTATTATCCCATATCTAATCCCTACCCTTCGCCGTGACTATGCGGAGGAAATCATGGGGAATGGTTATATTTAAATTTTTATCCGCGAAGTTTTCCGATGCCCATTGCTGTCCGATACCTCACCTCTCGTAAGATGAAATTGGGTAATGAAATTCTTAACAACCAAAACAAAACCAAAGAAAAATAAAATAAGATAGATTACGAATAAATTATATTGAGCGTCATACATATTTACATCGTTTTACAGCACAACCCACAATGGACGTCAAAATCACAAGGCTACTAGTGTACATTTTTGTCTGCCAGCGGGAGTCACACTTTTCATCTCAGTCTTCATCGGCGTCAATGTCCGTTGGCAGACGCCTTCTTTTCGCCGGCCGATACGGCGGAGGATTCACTTGGTAGTTACCCCCAGCACTCGTGGAGGGTCCCGCGATTTCACATGGAGATACCATATGGGACGCTTCTCCCGTAAGAATGGCTATCTCGTCAGAATCCAACCCCAGTCGATCAAGGGCTCGCACTACCTGAGGCGATCCAAGATCCTCATCCACCAGATTGATGTGGATGGATCTGGGAGGAGACGCGAAGATGACTCGGGGGGCGTAGCAGATGTCTGGGTCGAGCCCCGGAATCTCGAACTCCCGATAAGGGAGCGGCAAGTCGTTGATCTGGTAAGAGTCGTCAACGGGCTCTGCTTCTCGAAAGAGCTCCTCTTCTCGGCGCCGACGATCCCGGCGTCGCCTATTCCAATTTGGTCGGTGGCGAGCTGTGGTAGCGACTGGATTCGCCGTGGTTTCTGCTGGCGAAGGATTTAGAGTGGGTGGAGAAAAGATAGCTGATGAAGCTGGGAGGTCTTCGGCGTTGGGGAGATGATGGTCCGGAATGATGTTGAGCTGGCTGGCCCGGACGCTCCCTGGGACGTGAGCCCGGAGCTCCACGTCCGTGAAGACTCGTCGGAGCGCCGTTGATTGTTCGCGTATCAGCAGCCGTTGGCTGTGCGACTCGGCGATTAGTTCGTCACGCGCTTGGGTGAGCCGGATGATCTTTTGTCTTAATTCTCTCACGGTTTCTGGTGGGGCCCAAGTACCTTTAATTCTTTCATATTTAACTCTGAGCTCGTTGTGCTGTTGCTTCAAGTCTTCATATTGGTGTCGAACGGCCACTATGGATTGGGGAAGTCGGGGAATCCTCGGGAGGTTGTTCAATCCTGGATTATTATTGCTGCTCATTCTAAAGGAGAGAAAGAAAAAGGAAATTAAAAATTGGAAATTATTGAGAGGTGGGGTATGTAGACAGAGCATTACGGGAAGGGACTTTGAACATTTATTGAGTAAGTTGTCTCCTATTCTTAATAGCTTCCCGCCCTGACCCCCATTTTCTTATGACAAAGATATCGGATATTCAAAATTAGTGTATGGTAAATATTTTATGCTAATGTTATTGTAACCCGAAAGGTACTCGAAATTCACTAAAATATCGTATGGTGTACGTTTTAACTAAAAAAAAATCTTATAGTAGGTTAGTCGGATTTTATATAGTGAGTACTGGAATTAATAATTTATAATACTGAAATTATTTAAATGTAACTAAAGCCCTGCATAATATACATTTTTAACTAAAATATTTTTATGGTAGGTTGATCGGATTTTAGTATTTGGATTAATAAGAAATGTTTTATGCTAAGATTATCTAAAGGTGACTGAAGCCCCGTATAATGGGTGTTTTAATTAACAATTCTATAATAAGCGAGTCGAGTTCCTTGTGGATCGAATATTTGAAATTACAACTTTTTGACATTAACAATATTTAGGATTGAATGAAGTGTCAAGTAATATAGATTTTAATTAACACTGCTGTTTACCAGTAAATCGAAATTATTGTGCATTAGCAATTTGGGGTAATAGTTTTATATCACCAAAACAAACTAGTTCAGAATTAAGTAAAACGTTATATATTAAATGTTTTAATTAAAGATTTTAGGATAATTCAAACGTAAGTAGAAGTGAAGGTGAACGTTAAATCATTAATGATATTTATCAAAACTTTTAGGTAAAGGTAACCAGATATTAATCTTTACTACATTTATTTTGAAGGTAGTTAATAAGTATTTAATAAAAGCCATCTTAATAAGCTAAAATTACTTACAGTGGTTTCTAGTAACTCGAGAAGATTCCGGTAAGTTTGGTTGCAGATTTTTTGTGATATTGTCAGAAAATTTTATCGATTGGTGTATTGTGCTAACAAATTGGTAATTAACGATTTAGCACTTCATGCATGGGTAGGTACACTTTTATTGATTGCTATTTTATATTGTCGGATTTAGTCAACCGTGATTCTTCATTGTCAATCTACTGGAGTTTCATTTTTTCTAAATCACTAGAAGATCGTTATCCTCCTCCTTTATTTGCTAGGATCTACGCAGAATTTATATCTATGACATCGACAATCCTTATAAACGATTTTTAACCCCTGTCCTTGCTCCATCTGTGTCAGTTAATATTTTTTTTAAGCCTATTCTATTGCGGAATTTTTCTCTCATGGTGTCAGATCAGATTCAAATGGAATGCTATTGTTTGTTGAATCTATGTCAGTTATTTTTTGAACCTATTCCATCGTGGAATTCCTCTTTCATTGAGTCGCATCAGATTCAAGAAAAATTGGAATGTTATTGCTGCACTTCCCTACTGCAGAATATCTTGCCAATGGTGAGAAAGTTTTTAAATTGATTCTTATTCATTTTGACATTTATTTAAATAAATTTTTATACTTTTGTCTCATTTTCTACATTAATTTAGTTTTGATACAAATCTTTACTATTATTGTCTAAAACCTATCTCTGCTACCCGTTTCTTATTCATTAATTAGTCCGAAACAGAAAAAAAATTCTTTGATCAACCTGTGATCCTTCTTAATCTCCCCCTAACTAAAGTTTCTCGCACTTCCCTGGATTTTAAAACGACTCGCTCCGGCCACTTTTCAGCAGCCGCCTCGAGTATACAACTGCGCCCTGCGTAGCGGTCCTGTGCACAAGGCCAGACCCGACTGCGGACTGCCGAGGGGTTCACGAGGCATGACCCACGAGCTCAACTAAGGGTTTTCACCCACTAGCCGGCACGAGATCCGTCCCATGAACCGTTTATTGCCATACTGTATATATATAATTTAACGGGTTCGTACTATAAATGTAGATATGATATTATCAAATAATTTAACGAAACATTACACATCATAAAGTTGTAACTAGGCATAAAATTTACATTAACCTAATAAGCAGAAAACATAAACAAAAATCCTTACGTTCTATTTGAAATCAATAATATCGTAGAATTCAAAATTTTTGGTTAAAAGCATAAGTCAAAAATAATGAAATTCATCACTGTATATATACTAATTTCATGCGTGTGTGCGACCAATAGGCGATTTTTCGCCATTTTTAGAGCTTTTTAATTATTTTTTTACATTAAAATTATTTTTATTATTTTTTGTATATTTTTTTTCATTTTTTGATATATTTGAATTTTACTTTTATCACTATTTTCTTGTAATATTATTTTTAGCCCTTTTTATTTGTTTTCTGGCCGCCACTTCTGCCTGTGTTTTTTCTAAACCTTATTTTGCAAGGTTTTGACTGTTTATTTTATTTCTTTGTATGTCTCTTTTTGCTTCTGTAGGCATTTTCCGAACTTTAATTAATTATTTGTTTATTTAATTTTTGTTATATTTTTAATTTGTTTTTAATTAATATGTTTTTCATTGATTTTTGGTATCTTTGTGCGGTGCATGTTTATGTACAGTGATTCGTTCCATTACTTCCACTTTTTGACTTTAATTTTTAATTTTTATTTTTTGTTTAAATTGTGGCTCTGAGCCCAACAAAACATTAAATCGAGACATTATAACGATCATTATTATCAGAAACATATAAAGTTACATTACCAAAAATGACAAAAGCAAAATCCTTACTCAAAATTCGTAGCAAATAGTTTTCAAAATTGTAAAGTGATGATAATGTAACATTGAAAATAATGAAATTTGTCACTGCTTATATACTGTTTTTGTGCTTGTGTGCGATCAATGAGCGATTTTTCGCCATTTTTAGGGCTTTTTAATTATTTTATTAATCTTAAATTATTTTTATTATTTTTTCTACATTTTTTTCTAATTTTTAATATATAATTTACCTTATGGTTGAATTTCATTTTTTATCATTATTTTCTTATGATATTATTTTTAGCCCTTATCATTTGTTTTCTGGTCGCCACTTCTGCCTGTGTTTTTCTAAACCTTATTTTGCAAGGTTTTGGCAGTTTATTTTATTTTTCGTATGTCTCTATCTGCTGCTGTGGGCTTTTTAAGAATTTTAATTAATTATATGTTTTTATTTAATTTTGTTATGTTTTTAATTTGTTTTAATTAATGTTTTATTTCATTTTTGGTCTCATCTTGTGGTGCGTGTTTATGTACAGTGACTTGTTTCATTATTTTTTTGTTTTTTATTTTTATTTTTGTTTTAATTTTGGCTCTAAGCCCAACAAAAGGAAAACTGTACCTTCGGATTCATTCTCTCGTCTCCTTGCTTGCCCCTCTCTCCTGGCTTCGCCTCGTCGATAGACGTTGTGGTTGTCCTCCTTTATCTTCGGAGTCATAGTTATACTGTCCTCTGGTACCTTTATTTCTCGTTTAAAAATTTTATCGAAATCAAATGACTTCTTCTGCTTACGATTGACTATATATGTCTGTTCATATCAGCATGTCAATTAGTCGATATTGATCAAAAATAATTTCCTGCCCTCATGCGACGTCGCATTTAAATTTTCTCTCTACACAATGGTTTTATTTGTAGAATGTGCTATTTGTATACTCCTACTTATAGTTTAACACTCATTGTTTGCTGACGTGTCGTGACGTCATTCCATATTTAGTCACCTGATCTGTGATTTTATTCTTATTCATTCATATTGGAACAATTTCTATTTAGTTGTTATATTTCATTTTCCTGTTGTTCTACCCGTTGAAAACTCCAGTAAGTATTTTCTTTATATTCTCTCAGTTACTTATGTCTACTAGGTTTCAAGTCAACTGGATGCCGTAGCTCTATACAATTGTTGGGCCAGAACGTAAACGGCCTTGAGGAATGTTTAAATGGATCAGTAACACACACGCAAATATAACATGCAAATTTAAATAAACCTATTAAAACATCAATTAAACCCTATCAAATATGAGAAAAAAGAGAATTAAATATAAATTAATAAACATAAAAATAAATTAAAATAATAACAAAACGCACCAAGATTCGCACGATACAAACACAAACATAACAAGAAAACACAACAAATTCGACAAAATTGAAAAAATTAATAAAAGTTCATGAAAATGAAACTTAAATCAAAGAATTTGAATTAGTAATAATTCAATAAAAATTCTAAATAAAAAAATTATTAAAATAAATCAAAAATAATAAAATTAAAGAATAGAATTCACTAGAAAATAACAAGGTCGAATTTTGTTTTACTACATCAAATTTAACATGCGAGGTTAGGGACAGAAAATAGGTATAAATACTGATCCATTTTCACATTAAATTTAACCGTTTTTCAAACGAACACCGTTTTTGAACTTTAAAACCATTTTAAATACCATTTTTCAAATTACCTTGGAAATCTTATTTTTTAGGTGAGAAATGTTTATTTTGGAGCCCTCTCTCCACGTCACCTCCTTGCAACCTCGGTAGAGCTCTGCTTGGATGTCGGCGTGGGGAGAGAGGTATTTTTATTTTATTTTTTGCAATATTATGAAATTGTTATTTTTATGGATTGACATGGAGGGTAATTTATGTTTATTTGTTTATACTTAATAAATATTATTAATATTAAAAAACTGTTTTCTATGTTTCGTAAATAAATAATTCTGTCGAAATTTTTCCGGCCCACAGCCAACACATATTGCAAGATAGTAAAATCTACATAGTATAGATTCGTGTAAGAGCGCGGAAAATCGCCATTGATATGTACCCGTGAAGACCTAGCGTGCGGAACGCAGGGGTCGTAACGTCAATATTATCCGTATAGAAGAAACGAGAAATAAGGAAGAAGTCTCTGGCTGCTTCCTCGTTTCTCATTTCTGCAAAATCGACCTAAATTTATATTACACACGGCTCAAAATCATCACACCGAGTAGTCCAGTGGGCACTCAGTAAATATAATATAAACATAAAATGCGCCTAAGGTCTATTAAAGGGAAAGGGTAATGGAATCAATTAAAGTGAAATCGTTGATTTAACTACGTTGAATTAATATTTCGAAGTGAAATTAAATAAAAAGCATTGGTATAGTTAAATTGATTTCATATTTTGAACTAAATTAGTAGAAAATTATTAAATGAATAACCCAACGATTCGGTTAAATTAAATTATAGGTTAAATTAACTATTGATTAAAGAAACAATTAAAGTGACTTATGGCTTACAATTAGAGTAGTTATTGAGTAATTCATTCATCAAATTATTATAATTTAGTAAAAGTAAAGCGATTAGGTTATTATAATTATTGATAAACATTAAAGTAACAACAAGTAAATCAATGATCAAATTAGTTTTAATAAAGATGAAGTAACGATGAAGTAAACGCAAGTAATTGAATTAATACATTGATTAAGGAGAAAGTAATTATTGGTTAGAAATGAAGTAGCTTATTGAGTAACTAATTTCAGGATTAAAAAGGAAAATAATTTATTGATTAAAAATCGGGTAACTCTTTGACTACAACTAAGGTAATTCTTTGACTAGATGATAAAATAATTGATAAATTAATTCGTAGTTTAACATTAAAATAAAATGAATTAGTTCATTGAAAAATTGAATTAACTCCTAGTCATCGATTAAAAAAACTGAATTAACTGAATCATTGTTATAAAGTAAAGCTCGCATTATTAATAAATTAAATTTGTAGATAAATTACATCAACGGGATTAAATTTTAATTAATTAAATTCAAAGTAAGACGAAACAAAAATTTACTTAAGAAGTTGATGATTGCACTCATAATTTCAAGATCCAAACTAATAGGAGGAAATATATTCCGTAGATATCGTAAGGATGGAATAAAATAACTGAAAACCTTCGAAAATTCGAAAATCTATTCTTCCTTGCACAATAAATACTCCATCATCCAATAAATAGCGAATAACATCATCGATGAGCAATAAAGGATCATTCCAATAGTCAAGTAGAGAGTAGACTCTGAATCCCTACAATGACGTTAAACTCGTGCGAAACCGAATCACAAATTAAACTACCCACCATTTACTTGACCGTTGTACTACTATACTGAAAGATCACCCTTGATAAATACAATAGAAATGCTTGACGAAATTCTAAACGAATTAATAACATTAAAAACTAAGATATAAGGTACGAAACTTACCAGATCGCGGAATGTCGAATTTTCGACAATCGCCGAAAATTAATCATTAATTATTCAATGAACGGAAAGAGACAAATTCCACAGGATATACATTCAAAGTGTAAACAATGTCAATGTTATTGATAACCAAATCAGTTTACTTCGAATAATCAATATTTTCAGTATCCGGCGAATCAACTAAAACGATGGAAAATAATTCACATTCGGAGAAAGCAATTAAAGGGCCAGGAGCACTCTTGGAAGGAGAGGAACTGACCGAACTGGTCGCCATGCATAGTGGTAATTCATTTTTGAGTTTTATAATTATCACTTTTAATAATAATTCAACGATTTTAATTGTAAAACCTTTTGGTAACATTATTAGATAATTTGTAGTTTTTAACCAGCGTTAACTTTAATAAACTATTTACATCACAATGCTTCTTTCATGAGACGGCAGGGCCTAGTGCACAGTATCATCAACTCGGACGGTTCCGTAACAAGATTAATAACATGACGTCGAATTATGATTAAAAAGCATAGTTCTGTCGTTGAGTGCTCTGAGCTTCATTGAGGAAAGTGATAGCTAATGTTTATTTCCTAACGCTTACAATCTTGGTGTATAACTTTCAGATTAGACTGGTTATTTCAGTAACTAAATGAACTATCATGCGCCTATGAAATCAGCGATAGAATGAGATCTCTAAAATGTTACTCCTAGTTATATATTTAATGCTCACTAATAAACGTACTCAATTAATCAAGGAGATTATTGACATTGAAGAAGGGGATCTAATTGATAGGAATCATAAGGGTGTTTACAACAAAACAATACAATATGACTTCTTCTTGACCCATGATATGTTTAGTCACGAAACACCTTATCCAAGACCTTAATGATGAAACCCTATGACGTTAAATACCCGAAATATTTCAAGGGAAGTATTTTTCCAGCAACAACCTGAAATCACAACCCATATTAAATTCTATTAGCCGAAGTTCCAAGTAAAATAAAATCGATAATCGCATTTCTGAGGCTTCCCGGTAAGTGAATATTCGTTGACGATATTTAATTTCAGCTCTCAATGCTACACTCTCCCTCGCAGATCGCTGGAGATGGGCTTGGGCCCAACACCGCCAAGAGCGATGTCCGGAATTTCCGCCGTCGAAATTCCTCGACCGGGAAAATCTGGGAGTAGGCACATCTACGCAATGGAGCCCGTCAGAAGAGATACATCAACAGGCCCGACAGCAATTGGAAGACCTGTTGTCTCAACAACGAGACTTAGATTCGCAGGTGGCTCGAGCTCGACAGCATTTGGCAAATGTAGAGGAAGATTTGCTGGCGGGTCGGATTGCCAACTCATACTGGCACCCCCAACAGACCTCACCAAGCAGCACACGCAGTACTAAAAGGCCGACGATGGCCATTTCCGGCTTCACCCCTGAAGAGTGGGTGGTGAGCCAATTCCCTTAACAGTTGTGACAATCCTGTGTTGTTTTGAATCAATATTAGTAATTTGTGATTTCTCGTTATATTAACCTTAACGAATAAAATTTATAAACTTGCCGTTAGTTGTTTCTGCCAGGTAAAGTCCTTCCTCGTTGTATACGAATTTTGTTTAAATGAAAATTAATATGGTGTGCTTATACCCGTAATATGAATCTCTAGATTTAATTTTGTTTATAATAGCTATGAATCCAACTCAGTTATTACAACGGGAACTATCCCGAGCACAGCAGAACAATCGAACGCTTTATGGACAAATCATACAGCTGACCAAGGAGGTCCAGCAAGTGAAATCTACCTGGGCGGACCCGGCCAGGCAAAAATCCGTCTACCAACGCCTAACAGCGGCTCAAAGGGGCTGGGCAGAAGAGCGCCAGTTAAATCAAAGTCTCCGGACTCAAATCCGAGGGCTGGAAGTCGCCCTGGCAGCAAGTCGGGAGGGACAAGCGGTAACTTACCCGCTCATCTTCGCCCCATCCCAGTTATCCTACCAAACGCAGACCCACGACCCTGCACCCGCCAAAGATTCTCCGACCGTCCCATCCATCAGTCGTCGACCGGGACGCAAAGAACGTGCACGCCGCAAAGCCGAACAGCGATTGGACAGAAAACAATCTTGAATAATTAACTTGACAGATGAACTACGTGTTTCTTTGAAAATTTTAATTGTGATTAAACCAAAATTAACATGTCCTTGATATAATTAAACTAAAATGATCATCGGAAAGTCGTGAATACTCTCCGGATGTCGTCGGAAAATAGTCTCCTTCTCTTACTAGTCAGCATGAATTTTTAACGTCCACACAAAGGACCAAATGATTAAAAAGCGAGCACAGGTCTTCTATCGACAGCTCGTGAACCCGAGGGTTGTCCGAGCAATTACAGTACTAGCGATAATACTCAATTTTTGCGGGCAATCCACCACTTGAACACATTACCAACGTTGCCTAGCAACGGGTGCCAAGTGGCAGCTAGAATCATTTTGTATGGCGTTACTAGGGCAACCATAAGGATAAGCAAGATTCGAAACCCTGTAACCCACCACAATTCTATTCTCCATAAGACGTCCATGTACTCGAATTTCTCGAAGGTTATCAATGGTCGTTACTAGGTGATACGTAGCAAATTCATGCCTTCCCACAGAGTTATAGAAGAGAAAAATCTGTTACTTAGGATTAAATGTGTTATGACAGTAGCTCATTTACGAGATATTATGTCACAGTTCTGATTTATTCTTGACTCAATTATCAGAAAAATGCTCTATTTTTATGGATGATTTTTAGATCTATTTTTATTAATTATGTACAATGAAAATTATGCTCTCTATTATTAATTTCTTTGTTATTACCATGATTTGTATTTATGTATGACTCTCAGAAAAATTTAATACACGGGTATTTCTATTACCTTGTCCAATAGTGGATGGCTGAACTTATGGAATCTCACTCATGCTGGTATGATTGATATTATACGGTGTCATCTTGATTTACCTTATTTAAATTATTAGCAACGCTATTCTATTACTGTTAGAGTTTGGTATTATTATTTTTAATTTCGCCTTAGATTAATTATACTTTTAAATGTTATTCGGTTAGGTTTCCTTACTAATATTTTATAGATTACTCATTTTATGTTAATACTATCATTATGAAGGTCTTTAATTCAGAGTATTATTCATTTTTATTATTCACTTTTAAGATTTATTTTCAATGTTAACGTTATCGATATTAATGCTTTTAATTAGGGGTTTTATTTTCGGTTATTCAATTTTATGATTGATTTTTAACGTTAACATTATCGATTTTAAGGCTTTTAATTTGGAGTTTTATTCGCGATTATTCAATTTTATGATTGATTTTCAACGTTAATCTTATCGATATTAAAGCTTTCCACTTGGAGTTTCAATTTTAAAATTATTCATTTTGAATTTCGACGTAGCAACGATTATCTGCTCTTTTCCCACACTCACCTCCCTTATTTTATCTTAGGGTTAAATATGTTGATATTATGATATTACGAGTGCCCACTGGACTACTCGGTGTATATGATTTTGAGCCGATGAGAAACGTGATTTTTGGTTGAGTTTTCGGGAGATGAATGACGAAGAAGTAGCCAAAAGACTACCCCTCCCACTTCCATCTTCCCCTATGAACGGAATGTATTGACGTTTGGGTTCCTGCGTTACGCACTCAGGAACCTTCACGGGCACGAGATATTGGCGGATGGACCGCACTTACACATTTCGATAGGTATATAGATTTTACTGTCTTGTGGTGATGTTTCGGCTGTGGGCCGGAAAAATTTCGATGTAGTAGAACACTATCTGTCAAATTGTATATTTCATGAGACATTGCTGACATCATAGAAACTATCATCATTCATAAAACATTTCCCCATACATGCGTTCAAGTAGAGCTTACATGAGATTGCTTGAAAAATTGTCGATAATTGAAATTGTCCGCTTAAACTTGAATTTGCTCACAAAAGTTTGTAAACACTATTTATTAAGCTCTCTTCTTTTTTTTCTTCTTCCTCTCTCTCTCCTTTTTATTCTTCTGAAAATGAATTGGTATATATACCTGTTCTGTGACTCTATCCTTGCGTGTTGATTTTAGTGTGATAAAACAAAATTTGACCTTGAAATTATTTGTTATCTAACTTTAATTTTTATTATTTTTCTTGATTTACTTTGACAATTTCTTTCTTAAATTTTAATTGAATTCTTTCCAATTAAAATTAATTTATTTTTATTCAATCTTTCCATTAATTCTTTGCTTTTACGTAAATTGTCATTTTTCGGTCAAATCTTTATGTTATTTTGTTATTTTAATGTTAGTTTCATGCTAATCTTGGTGCACTTTGTTATTATTTTAATTTATTTTTATGTTTTTGATTTTATATTTTAATTGTATCTTTGGCTCTGATTTTAAATCTGTATGTTATATTTGCGTGCTATTTCCAATTCATTTAAACAAAATCCAGTGCTGGCCCAACATGTTCTATATTTTGATTTTGTGATGTATTTCTGATGCGTTTAACCAAACTCCAAGGTTATTTCTGTACAACCCTAATTGTAACAAAAGAAAATATTTGTTTTATTAAATTATTTTCTGTCGCAACTTATTTTAATAGCGAATAAAAATTAGTAATTCTTCGTCGAAACACGAAAATTTTCTTTAATAACTTTGGTTTAATTTAGAGTTTCCAACATTTATATTCTTGTGAATCATGAAACTTAATTGATTTTGTTTCTTAAGTGATTAATCGGCGTTGTGACCAATTGGATGAAATTCAAATGTCAGCGTGTATTTCCATTTGCATAGTGTGTGTGTGTCTTCTGATTCCGATTCCATTGAATGCTTCATTGAATGTACGTGATTTTATTGATTGGTTTACTGGAGATAATTCACCATTGCCCAATTTTCAAGTAATTTATCCGAGAAATGTACAAATGAAAAAATCAGCCATTATCAAAATTTTATTGCTTGTATTGACTTTATTGATGCTGTATAAGTTTAGCAAACAATTTTTATTAAATAAACATAAATGCAGATTTCGAACTTTAACTCGAATAATTCATCGCTCATGGAAAAACCAAATTATTCCAAAAGATTTTCAAAGATATTTTCCATCTTGGCAACAATGTTTCCCTGATTGGGAGCAAATGTTCTGGACGGATCAAGACAACAGAAATCTCATTGCAAAACACTATCCATGGTTTTTGTCTACTTATGAGAGTTTTCCGGCGGAAATATATCGCGCCGACGTATCGAGATATTTCTATCTGTATCATTATGGGGGAATATATACTGATATGGATAATGAATGTCTGGCTCCTTTTGAACATCTTTTAGTTAATTATACATTTGTATTTGGGACTATTGATAAAGTTAATCGAAAAACTCCACTTCCAGAGAATTATGTTCAGAATTCTTTCATGTATTCCCGGCCTGGACAACAATTCTGGTTGCAGTTAGTGAAACGTATAAAACGTTCTTCCAAATACAACAGACCAGATATAGTAACTGGACCGGAGCATCTTTGCAAAATGATACATCAGTATCGAAATCTACATCCAGAAGATCACGACATAAAGATCTACGATGCTTGGTATTTCAATCCAGTCAGTTGGGGTGGACATATTCAGTACAAATATTGCAAACCCCTTGGCAGAATGAGCGATTATCAATGGAAAAAATGCAGAACTGAGTTTATTAAAAATGGTTCGTTTGTTATTCAATATCATTCTCACATTTGGGAATAATTATGCTAATGAAATTTGGTCTGCCAAACTCCCTAAATTCGTAACATTTCCATAAGGATTTATAGTTTTTTAAAAAATATTTATTGAAAATATAAACTGATTTTTTGTTGCTCATTTCAGACATCAATGAAATATTTTTTGAAAATACGGGGAAAATCCACTGATAGACAAAGAAAACGTTTCAATTTTGTATAACTCTGCAATTTAGCATCAATAAATTATCCGAAAAATTTATTGTGTCAAAACAATAGCAATTAAATCCGATCAATTATTTAAAATGTTGAGTTAATATTATAAGGACTTTTTTTGTTTTTCTTCTTTATAAGTGACATAATATTTTCTGATTCATAGTGAAATTTTGTAGAAAATATTATGTTGAGTTTATGTTTAGGCGATAGTAAGAAACTCAACCCAATAAATTTTTTTGTATCACAACTTCAATTTTCGTTGATTTTCTCTTTTGTTTAATCGTTTTACTGGTTTCTTAGACCATTATGGCAATTCGTATGTTTTTTAATCTGATTTTGCTATCTTAGTCAATCATTCAAGTAATCTTTTGCAAGGTTTTGGCGGTTTTATATTTTTACTTTATTTTTCTATGTATATTGCGTGCGAAATTTATTAATTATTTGTTTTACTTAATTATGTTATTTTTTATTTTGTTTTATTTAATGTTTTTATTATATTTTTAATTTCTGTTTGCGGTGAGTGCTTGTGTTATAATAGCCATTCTCACAATTTTTCAACATGACTTTTTCATAGTCATTTTATTTTGTTTTAATGATGGCTTATAGCCCAACATTTGTTTAAATTATTTTGTGGTTACCCAGCTAACGCCATATAAATATTTCTTTGCTTACCACTCGGCACCCGTTGCTAAGCAACGTTAGAACTGTGTTCGAGTGGGTAGATCGTCCGCAAAAAGTGAGCGCTATTACTAATGCTGTAATTGACCGAACGATCTCTGGGTCCAACGAGCTGTCGATAGAAGACTTATGCTCGCTTTTGATTCTTAGGTCCCCTTATATCGTTACTAGTTTGTTAATTCCGTCTTTCCTATCCGAGAATTCTTATAATCGTCTCATCTCCACACGTCAATGCCCTCATATTACCTTTATAAATCAACATTTATCGCATTTATTAAATAACGTTTAAGAAGCAACAAATATATATATTCTATAAAATGAACAACACATTTTGAAAAGTCAATTATGTACTGTTTAATAATCGAGCGGCTCGGTGTTTAGCTCGTTCCTTACGCCCGGGTCGATACACGCTAGTCTTTGGTGTGGCCTTTGGATCAGTGGCCGTGGTCTCTCGGTAGGTCAGTTGGGCAGGGGCAAAGACAAGAGGATATGTTACTGCTGTCCCTTCCAGGCAGGTCGACAATGCGACCTCCAGTCCCCTTATCTGTGTTCTTAGGCTTTGGTTTAATTGTTTCTCGTCCACCCATCCCTTTTGGGCTGCTGTAAGCCTTTGGTAAAGCGCCTTTGCTTTCCTGGGCTCCATCCAGGCGGCCTTTGTTTGTTGAACTTCCGTTGATAGCTGGATGATCTGCTCGTAGAAATTCTTATTGATTTTCCGCGCATGCTCTAATTCTTTCTGTAGTATTTTCAGGGATTCCATCTCTGTAACAACGGAAATTAATTCTTGACTACAAAACTTAAATTATTTAATTTCTGAAACAAGCGTTAATATTATGGAAAAATAAAATTGAAAGAAGAAAAATTCTGAATGTCAGCTAATCATTTATTTAAAACGTAGTTTTGAGTGAGTTCAATGTAATTAATGTCCTTCTGAGGTCCACTGAGCATCAAAGCGCTCCCGATATACGAATACCGGTCGCTTCGTGTTTCTCGTACGGTTGGGGCTGGGTGGCGGCATATAATTGTAAGTGTCCGAGATCCTACCGCCCGCGATATCGTCTTCCACATTCGCCAGATATTGCCTGGCCCTGATCACATGGAAGTCGACCTGGCGCTGGTGGTCTTCGAGGCGTGCAAGGAGAGATCGGGCCTGATCAAGAATTTCTTGGGCCGGACTCTGACCACTTTTTCGTCCGTCCGACCCAAACGGTCTCCCATTATCTTCCAATGATTGTAAGGCGTTCCATTGGGGCTCTCTCGGTTGGGGCACCGTGTTGTATTTGTTCTGCCAGACCCGTTTCCAGGCTTGTCGCCATTGATCGGCAACCTGCGTGGAGACACGGACAATGGCTCCCGATCCATCTGAATTAAACTCCAATAAACATTTATTATCCAATTTTCTGGGTCATCTGACTATTCGGAAGTTAACTAGTGCGCATCGTTCGACGCATTTAGATATTGAGTAGGCCAGTCGAAGAATTTTTATGTGTGTATCTTCATTAACTTTTTCTTTACGCAAAATCGTCTATTATTTTAATTTCTTAGGAAATCTTGTATGCTTAGCAATAAAAGAAAAGAAAAAAATTTTTAATTTTTTGACACGCTACGACATCTTGCATTCGGATCCTTACGGTCATCATTTATTAAGACAGAGATAATCGAGTGGGAAAACCAGACAGTTGAACACCCTTTCAATCTATTTTCCCATAAATAAAACATATACTCTAATGTAAACCTATTTAATTCTAGTGGTCCATTTCATTATTTTGGCACATTGGTTTAACCTAATTCTAATAATAAATATCACTGTTTTATGCATTCATAAATCCAACTTAAATTTGTTTTAATTGAGCAATAAGTTACATTACCCTGGTGTATAAAATTAGTTTGATACTGATGGAACATTATGTTATTTGGTGCATTTACACATTTTACCCAAATTTTATTTAAGTCCCAATAATAAATTGTGTTACTTTGACGCACAAATTTAGTTTAATACTAATACAAAATTGTTAATTTTCGCATTTACCAATTTTACATAAATCTTAGTTAAATCGAGATACTAATTTATATTACCTTTGTGCATGAATTTAATTTACTACTAACGAGTAATTAGGTTATTTTGTGCATTTACCAATTTTGTATAAATTTTATTTAAATTTCAATGATAAATCATATTACCTTTGCGTATTCCCCCTTAAGTTTAAATTAATTTTATAGTAATATATCCCTTTACTTCTACATTTTACAGTCTAACTCGAGTTTGTTAAAGCTCAACAACCAATTACATTACCTTAGCTCTTTGTAATTCAACATAAGACGGATTTAACTCCAACTATAAATTATTCTATCGTCATTATGATCTGCAATGGAACACTAGGTTTGGGATAATTGATTATGGTGGGGTATTTCTATAGAGAACAAAAAAAGAATACGAAATTTTGGAATTAAATGATTTATTTATAATCGGAATGATGATTGTCTGAATTTTTCTCCTTAGTGAATGGTTGGGGGTAATCTGTGGATTTGGGGCACATCTGTCCTAACACTCAAAATTCGAAATTAAAATTGTGAATACAATTTCTAAGATAACTTACCCGTATGTAATACTTCGTTGCTGTGAGCCGGATTAGGCGCGTCGTGTCCGCATTGTTCTTCGGGGTCGTGATATATTAAAGTTTGAATGATACTGAACTGGTTTTTCAGTCGATCTAACTTATAGGAGATGCATGTCGATCGGGTTAGGAAATATTTTAGTGAATGCACCCCTTCTGGATCTGTGTCGATGTGCGCAGTCAAATGGTTTAGTCGACCTCCTCACTGTTTTTTTAATGGTGTGTATATCCGCCGTGACCTTACAGTCGTCGATTGATTAGTGGTGGGTGTACGTGCCATTTACAGTAAGTAGTAGAACTAACTAAATCTTATCGAGTGGTTCTTTAGGGATTTATGTGCACAGTGCATTTTCTCGTCTACTTCATCTAGGGACATTTGAAGAAAAAAAATCATGCTTATTTTTCCTTCCCATGGGTTTATTCATGGAAACATGTTTATTAAATTTCGCCATTTGCCTTCGAGTTAGATGAGATTTCACTATTGATGTTCCTATCGATCATAATTTCCTTTTAGCAGCAACTATCGGGAAACGGCCTAATTTGGAAATTGATACGCGACGGTAAAATAGCTTCACTATAAATCTTAAATTGTAAAAGTATTAATCCTAGGTCTGCTCCATTTGTTTCTGGATTTTTAGATTAATCAATCAAGTTACTGGAACTCTCCCTTACGGTAATTCGGGTATATTGGAGGATCAGTACGGTTGAAACAATAGTGATTGTGTTGGGATTTTTTATGTCGTCGTCGCGAATCTCATATAATATGGTTTTCAAGTGGAATCATTTATTTATTGACGTCTTTTCGATGAAGAAACTAATTTTGACTATTGTGGAGTCATTATGCATTTGATAAGTAAATTTATTTAATTTTTCTCTGTAAATTTTCGATTAACAGTATAGAATTAACCTGATGTATATGTGGAATTTGGCGTGTAATATATTTTCTCTTTTTGTTAATTTTTTTGTTATTATTTTATTCGGGTAATCGACATTTTATTGTTCATCTTATAGACAAGTGACTTTAGTAACTTCCTGAGTGGTGGTTTCATTGTATGGTGCTAGACTCTGGGATACTATTCACGTGATACTCTTGTTATTTATGGGTAGTGATTCGGGTTTTGTCTCGGAATTTAATACGTTAGCTAATGCGTTCTGAGAAAACTTGAACTCGGATGCACATTTGGATTTTTGGGATCTCTAGCGCTTTTATATGCTCCTTGGGAGGTTATCAAATTGGGAGTGAATTTTACCTAACAAACTCTTATCACTTTTCTGTGGAGGATCTTCATTTATTTACCATAAAATTGGATTAATGAGAGCGTTAGTTCCGTTAAGATTCTTCATCTTTTACTTTAGAGCTTATGATACTTTGGGATTTTATTTTTAGTATACCTAGTTATAATTTTAGTACGACATCTCGGAGTTTTATTCCTATTAAGGCTCTTTCAATGACTCTAGAAAGTTGAGTAAAATCTTTACATTTTAGATATGGCTTTTCGAGAGTTTGATTTTATAGACAACTCCTTAACTGGAATTTGTAGAATCTTTGTATTTTGATCCTCACCCTTTAGTTTTATTAACGCGTCCCTTTAGCAGAAATCATTGAGGGTAATTTAATTTATTTAATAGGTTCTTCAATGACTTTTAGTAAATATTTTTATAGTATTTAGTTTCATTAACAGGTCTCGTAATACTTTAGCGAAACTCTTTATTCTATGAGCATAGCATTTTAGTTTCGTTAATAAGTGTCAATATTTTTAGTAAAGTTCTTTATTTTATGAGCATAGCATCGATTTTATTATTGAAACTCCCGTCACCTTCACTAAATTGATCCTAAGCGCGTTTGTGTTTATGTTATAGTTAATGAGTGCCCACTGGACTACTCGTGTGATGATTTTTAGCCATATGTAAATATAGTTTACGTCCAGTTTATGGAAATTGAGAGACGAGGAAATAGCCAAAAGACCACTTCCTTATCCCTCTCTTCCCTTATACGGAATAATATTGAAGTTCCGACCCATGCGTTCCGCACGCCGGAGTCTTCACGGGCACGAAACATTGGCGATATTCCACGCACTTACACGAATTCGAATAGTATGTTAGATTTTAATAACTTGTAGTGTGTCTTTGGCAGTGGGCCGGAAAAATTTCGACAATATAAAAACAAGTTTATGCTATTTAAATATTTATTAAAATGAAAATAAAATTTACCGATATCTTCAACATAACAAAACATCATAAAAAACAAAAAACCGCTCTCCCCACGCCGACATCCAAGCAGAGCTCCATTGAGATTGCGAGGGTGCAACGTGGAGAGAGTTATTTAAATAAAAACTCTCACTTACATCGTAAATATAACGTTGAAAATGATTTCAAGTTTGAAAACCTGATTAAAATTGTGTAAAAATGAATCGGTATATATACCTATTGTACGACCCTAACCTTGCGTGTTCTTTTTGATTTAGTAAAACAAAATTTGACCATGGAATTTTCTGGTATATTCTAATCTTTAATTTTATTATTTTGAGATTTTATTTGACAATTTTTTCTTTAGATTTTTAATTGAATTATTTCTAATTCAAATTATTTGATTTTTATTTCATTTTCAAGAAATCTCGCATTTTTATAAATTGTCAAATTTCGGTCAAAATCGTTGGGTTTTCGTGTTATGTTTGTTGGGCCAGCACATAAATAGCCTTGAGAATTGTTTAAATACATCAGTAATACAGCACGAAAACTCAGCACCAAGAATACTTAAAATACAATATACAACACCAACTAAACATTTTAAAATCTGAGAGAATATAAATAAATATAAAATCAAAAACATAAAAGTAAAATAAAATAAATACAAAATGCATCAAGAACCGCACGAAATTTACATAAAAAATAACATAATAACAAGAATATTTGATCGTAAAATGACCATTTATATAAAAGTAAAAATTAATGAATTAAATGAATAAAAATAAAATATTTTTAGCTGAATAAATTTAATTAAAAATGTTAAAAATAAATTACCAATTTAAATTAAGAAATAAATAAAAATTTAATTTAGATAACACAAATAATTTCAAGGTCGAATTTTGTTTAATCGCAGTAAACCTAACACGCTAGGTTAAGGCCAAATTATAGGTATAAATACTGATGTGTTTTCACAAATTTTCAACTACTTTGTAGTATTAATTTCAACCAAAATTAAGTTGCACACGTTTTATCTTGCTTTACTGTGTGCTTTTCAACTACTTGGCAGCAATATTTTCAGGTCGTTAATCCATAGTTATGTTTTGCAGCAATATTTTCAGGTTATTAATCTATAGTTATGTTTTGCAGCAATATTTTTCAGGTCATTAATCTATAGTTATGTTTTGCAGCAATATTTTCAGTTATGTTATTTTGGTTTATATGCATCGATGCATGATTTAAAACTTGTTTATATGAATGCCAAATATACAGTTTATGCGTCGAGACTTTTGCTAATTCACCTGGTAATTTATTTTTCTATTATTTTTTTTGGTGGCCCACAGCCCAAACATAACGCAGGATAGAAAAATAAAACACACTATCGCAAATCGTGTAAGTGCGTGTATTATCGCCAATGATTTCGTGCCCGTGAAGGCTCCGGCGTGAGAACGCAGGAGCTGGTACGTAAATATTATCCGTAGATAGGGAAACTTGGAGGGTAAATGAGTAGTCCTTTGGCTGCTCCTTCATCATCCGTTTCCTGTAAAATTAACATAAATTTTTAACAACAATCGGCTCAAAATATTTAACACCGAGTAGTCCAGTGGGCACTCATTAATTATGAAATGAACATACATAGATCTTAAGGACAAAGAGAGGGAATGGGTAGTGGGGAAAATTGCGAAATCGTTGCAACAGTTAAAATGAATAGCCATCGGAAAAAGATTAATCCGAACGACCAAAAGCATAAAAAATAATGTTTTTAAATAAGAATTAAATAGATTTTGTTAAATTGAAACGGAAAATATGGTCAGAACGCTTTGCAAATTTTTGGAAATAGTTAAAACACTTATGATAATAAACTGTAAAATAAGGGCGGAACGCTGCTCAAATTTTCCGAATCAACTAAAATACTTATAGAAAATAGAAAAATAAAAGTGAAATGCGACTCAACGGTTGGTATAAGATTATTATGAAACTGAAAAATAAGGGCGGAACGCTGCAAAATTTTTCGAATTAACATAAATACTTTATCGAAAAACCGGAAAATACAGATGGATTACAGCTAAATTTTTATACAAGAAAAATATTTTATAAAGCGGAGGAATAATGAAGGATCCCTAGTAAAAACTTGATAATAATAATGATAATAGTAAGGATAATGGTAATTATAATAATAATAATAATAATAATAGTGCTAATAATCATAGTAGTAATAACAATAAATATAATGGTAGTTATAGTAATAAAAATAATAATAAAGGTAATAGTAGTAACAATTAATAAAGGTAATACATATAATAGTATCAATGATAAGGCAAGCAATAATACATAATAGGGAACAATGTGGTTATGATAGAGATAAGAGTAAGAGAGATACTGTGTGAATATTTAACATAACAAAGGGTGCACAGAATAATCATCAACACGGGCGACGATAAGAAGGACTATGGGAATGGACCTGACAATAAATGATATGAGAGTATAGGTTAACATTTGACAGAGATAGGAGATTAATGGGACCTAAGAATCGAAATCGAGCACAGGTCTTCTATCGGTAGCTCGTTGGACCCAGAGATCGTTCGGTCAATTATAGTATTAGCAATAGCGCTCACTTTTTGCGGACGATCTACCCACTCGAACACAGTTCTAACGTTGCTTAGCAACGGGTGCCGAGTGGTAAGCGAAAGATATTTGTATGGGGTTGTCTGGGTAACAACCATATAGTCTCAAATATCAAAACCCAGAAACCCACCATGTTTATATTTATTTCGTGCGGATCTTGTTGCATTTTGTTATTATTTTAATTTATTTTTGTGTTTATAATTTTATGTTTCACTGTTTTTTCTCTCATATTTTGTTAGGGTTAATTGATGTTTTAATAGGTTCGATTTTTAAATCTGCATGTTATATTTGCATGTGTGTTACCGATTCATTTAAAAATTTACAAGGCCGTTTATGTTCTGGCCCAACAATACGTTTTCCTTACTAGCGGATGTGGCAGTTTGTGAGAACGGCTTCTCCGCCGGATGTATGTATAAACCCGTTTTGGGCCAGAACACAAATGGCCTTGAAAATTAGAATATAAATAAATATAAAATCAAGAAACATAAAAGTAAAATAAAATAAATACAAAATGCATCAAGAACCGCACGAAATTAACATAAAAAATAACATAATGGTGGGTTTCTGGGTGTTGATATTTTGAAACTATATGGTTGTTACCCAGACAACCCAATACAAATATTCTTTCGCTTACCACTCGGCACCTGTTGCTTAGCAACGTTGGAACTGTGTTCGAGTGGGTAGATCGTCCGCAAAAAGTGAGCGCTATTGCTAATGCTATAATTGACCGAACGATCCTTGGGTCCAACGAGCTACCGATAGAAGGTCTGTGCTCGATTTCGATTTTTAGGTCCCATTATTCTCTTATCTCCTTCAAATGTTGGTCTATACTGTTATATCATTTATCATTATGTCTATTCCCATAGTTCTTCTTATCATTTTTCGTATTATCGATTTTTACTATGGCCTGTACACCCTTTATTATAATAAATATCATCACAGTATCTCCCGTGCCCTTATCCTTATTATAACTACTATGTTCCCTATTATTGTTACTAGTATTATCATCGTTACTGTTATATATATATATATATTACCTTTATTAATTGTTACCGCTATTACATTTATTATTATTCTTATTACTACCATTACCATTATATTTATTTTATTATTATTATTATTATTATTATTATTATTATTATTATTATTATTATTATTATTATTATTATTATTATTATTATTATCATTATTAAGTTTTTAGTAGGGATTCGTCCTTATTCCTTAGCTTTATAAAAATATTTTACTTATATAAAGATTTAGCCGTAATCCATCCTCAATTTTCAGTTTTCGATAAAGTATTTTCATTGATTTGGAAAATTTTAGCAGCGTACCACCCTTATTTTACAGTTTTATAAGAATATTATACTAGTAATTGAACGACATTCCACTTTTACTCTACTATTTTCGATGAGTATTTAGATTACTTCGAAAAATTTGAGCAGCGCTCCGCCCTTATTTTACAATTTTATGATAAATGTTTTAATTATTTCCGAAAGTTTGCGCAGCGTTCTGCCCATATTTTTCGTCTCAATTCAACATAATTTATTTAAATTCTTATATATTATTTAAAACATTATTTTTCATGATTTTAGTAGTTCGGATTAGTCTTTTTCCGATGGCTATTCATTTAAACTGTTGCAACGATTTCGCAATTTTCTCCCGCTACCCTTTCCCTCTCTTTGTCCTTATGATCTATTTATGTTCATATTATGTTTAATGAGTGCCCACTAGACTACTCGGTGTTAGTGATTTTCTGTCAATTGTTGTTTAAAAGTTTTATGTCGATTTTATCGAAACTGAGTGCAAGAAAGTTGAGCGAAAAGACCCACTCTCGAGCTACTCTCTTTCTCTATTTAGTTCAGTGATTTGACGTTCAAGTCCGTCGTTACCCACGACGAGATCTCTCACGGGCACGAGCTATTTGCGGACTTACACCGCCCTTACACGGCTCGATTATTATGTATAATTTTACTGACTTCCAATATGTTCTGGCTGTGGGCCGAAAAAGATGTAAAAATAAATGTTACCAAATGAATTTGGCAAAAGCTTCGATGCATAAATTGTATATTTGGCATTCATATTTCACATAAACATTGTCGATTCGCAGCATCACAAATCATTTAATCGATATCAGTAAATTCACATTCTCCAACTCATATAATTGCTCATATCTCGTGCTCACTTCGCTCGCTTCCAATACTCCTGTTAATAATACTACTGTTAATAATACTGTTAATAATAATACGAGACCGTTCCGGATGCTGGTGATCCAATACTGGTTTTTCTGTCAAAAAACGGAAGAGTTTATTGAGAGAAAAAGTGATCCCTCACCAGTGTTAAAATTCTGCAAAAATGAATCGGTATATATACCTATTCCGTGATCCTAACCTTGCATGTTAAATTTAATGCGATAAAAGAAAATTTGACCTTGAAATTATTTTTATAATCTAACTCTAATTTTTATTATTTTCTTGATTTAATTTGACAATTTACTCATTAACATTTTAATTAAATTTTTTCTAACCAAATTTATTTTATTTTAATTCAACTTTTTCACAAATTCTTTACTTTTACGAAAATTGTCAGTCAAATTTTAATGTTATTTTGTTATTTCTATGTTACTTTCGTGGGGATCTTGATGCATTTTGTTATTATTTTTATTTATATTCTCTCAGATTTTAAAGTGTTTAGTTGATGTTGTATGTTGTATTTTAAGTTATCTTGGTGCTAGGTTTTTGTTCTGTATTACTGATGCATTTAAACAATTTTCAAGGCTATTTGTGTTCTGGCCCAACAATTTACTTTTATGTTTTTTGATTTTGTTGGGCCAGAACAGAGTTTCGTTTAAATGAATCGGTTATAGCACGCAAACACCACACGCAGATTTAAAATCAGACCCATAAAACATCAACTAACCACTGAAAAATATGAGAAAAGAAATAATTAAAATATAAAATCAAAAACATAAAAATAAACTAAAATGATAACAGATGCAACAAGATCCGCATGAAATAAACACAGATATAACACGAAAACATGAAGATTTGACCGAAAATTGACAATTTTCAAGAAAAAGTAAGAGTTCATGAAAGTTAGAACTCAAATTAAAATAATTTGAATTGGAAACAATTCAATTAAAAGCTAAAAAATAGAATTGTCAAATTAAACTATGAAATTTAATAAAATTAGAGCTAGAATATACTAGAAATCACAAGGTCAAATCTTGTTTTACTACATCAAAATGAACACGCAAGGTTAGGGTCACCCAGTAAGTATATATACCGATTCATTTTCACAGAATTTTAACCAAATTTTGACAACAAAATTTTGAGAAGTAACACTCTCGTTTTTAACAGAAACCATACTTAAAGAAGAATCTGTTTTATTTGGTAAGCGGTCGATTTCTCGAGAACTTTCTCCACGCACCACACGAACCATCTCAAGAGAGCCCTGTTCGGGTGTCTGCGTGGGGAAAGGTATTATGTATTGAATGAAGGAATGATGAAGCCAACTATGAACTTATATGTATCAACTATGAATGTATTTGTACTATGACAATAAAGGCTTATGAAACGAATATGATATGTAGACATTTTTTCCGGCCCACAGCCGACACAGCACCGCAAGTAATCAAAATCTACACACACCAACCGAACTGTGTAAGTGCGTGTATAATCGCCAATAGTTCGTGCCCATGAAGGCTCCGGCGTGAGAACGCAGGAGCTGGAACGTCAATATCATCCGTTATAGGGGAAATTGGAAGATAGAGGGGTAGTCTTTTGGCTATTCCTTTGCCATCCATTTCCTAAAAAATCGACCTAAACTTACGAAAACCAATCGGCTTAAAATCTCAACACCGAGTAGTCCAGTGGACACTCATAATTTTCTAATATTGACATATTCAATCTTAAGGTCAAACAAGGAAAAGTAACGGGTTGAAAGAGCGTAAATCGTTGCTATGATAAAAATTTAATAAAACGACGTAAATCGTCAATAAAGCCAAAATCTAAATTCAAGCGAAACTATTAATATGAAAACACAAACTCGAAAAGCCACAGATAAATTATTAAACTAAAAATTTAAACTCAAAAAGAAAATAGGTTATTAAAGCGAAACCTAAAATGATGAAGATAAGTTAGCGTGAAAGGAACTCAAACTTAATAAGAAAGCTAAATATGAACGATTGAAATGAAAACTTAAAATGTAATAAGATAAGATAGGAATAATTTAACAAAACGAAACTAAAAATTCGATAAGAGATAACTAAACGCGAACTCAATGAGAGATTCTAGAATTAAAATACTACGAGGAAACCTAATACATTCAGAATCAATAGAGCTAAAACGCTGAGTAAGAACATGAAAATTGATAAGAACGTTGCCAACTCATAAAATAGCCCCTCATGATGAGCAGTTAATAGAAAATTAATAACAATTAAAAAATTTACCATTACTACTAATAATATGGAGAAAAATAGACCAATCTGTATTTCAAACAAATGAAATTACCCCGATTATCACATAGTAACATTTCGCGATAGACGCTCAAAAATATCAACGATAATACATTTAACATCCAATGTAAATAAGATAGATAACTATAAAGAAAAACTCTGACATAAATGATACAAAAAATAATTATCCAATAAATTGAAGCCAATACAAAAATCCAATTGAAACAGATCACATTGACAGATACTTTAGTTCTAACAGTTTGACCGTAGATCCCTCTAGCCAGAAATGGAAATCCACAAAAATGAGTGTAATTACAACTGCAAGAGTTAGACATAATAAACAACTAGAAAACAATAAATAAGGTACTCGCCCGATGTAGACCGAGCACGGAGAATACGCAGATTCCAATAAACCAGAAGAGCCGAATCACGACACAATTGGCACATTAACTCCGGAAAATAGCCCCACGGCAATCCGCTAAAGCGCGAGATTTAAGATGAAAGACAATATTTAGATTGCTGATTTTATTCGAATACATCACAATCAATACAATAATGATTCCATGATTGAATCTAACCAGCGTGGCCATTCATTGATAATTGTGAGTAAGTGGTGATTGAACAAATCACTGAAGCCACCACCAGATTATTGGCCAACGCAGAACATACCTCCATGAAGCGAGTAAGCCTCCTACTGAAGAGATGGTCCGAATTTGTGACCACCAACGTTCAACATAATATAGTAGGACGCACACATATAAACACCACACTAGGGTAATGGCGAATCAATTTTTATCAATTAACACGACATGGCTCAAGATCAGAAATGTTGGAAGAATCAGGAAGTTAACAAAGCCCGAGCTAGTGAGACGGACGGCCTCACCATGGGGAGGAAGGAGGAAGTATATCAGAGTAAGCTTATTACCCAATAATATTATCAATTTCATGATTGTGAACGAGTTAAGCTTTCAACGACACGACTCGCCGGCTTAGGACTCCTCACCGCCTCGAACAAGCCACTAAAATGTCCGCCAAGGACCGCAAGGAAACTATACATTATGTCGCTATTGTGAATTAACAAATAAAGCATATGATTACGATTTCTTTATACCTTTATAAAATGTGTTTTTCTTGTTTTATTTTTTGAACAAATGAATAAGCTAACCCCACCTCGCAATTCAGTAAACAACGAGGACAACTAGGAAATTGATTCGATTAGGATTGCTGAACGGATTGACCCGGATCTAGGAAAAATCAAACCACGCGAAATTCAGTTGGACATTTAGAGTCAGTTTCTCGTTCTGAATGTTCAACGTAACCAACAAAATGAAATGCATAGTAACGATAGACAATCACCACTAGGAAAGTGATAACGCAGGTTTAAACCTTGATATAAAACTACAATGATGGCGCTAGGATATCAATAAACGATCTACAACTACTAGACGCATCGCCCAACTTGATAAGAATAGGTTTTGTTTTGATAATAACTCCATGAGACTGAACGCCGAGGAAATCATAGCCAGCATTGACCAACCACGACCACCTTTCATCTACCAACAACCATAGGAATTATCTTATAAATGACCACTACCTAACGAAAATAAAGTGAATTCATCGTGAACAAAATAATTAATTTTTGAACCAATTTTTAGATAATTCATGGATAGATGCCTCACGAATTACGGTGCGATTCTCCGCACATTCGACTGCTAGATGCAAGTAGACCATGTGGAACGCAGGATTCACGATTGCACCCGCGCTAGAATCCAAGAATGGAATTCAAGAATATTACAGAGAGACTGATCTTTCGTTCATAACCACTAAGCGAGAGCCAGGTCGCAACCCCGCACGAGAACTCAGGGGACAGGCCGAGTATTTTTTGGCGCGTCTGGAGGAACATCAACGCAGACAAATCGACAAGTGGAGAAAGCTCGACGCCACTTAGCGAGGATCAACGCTGACATAGCGGCAGGCAGAATCCCGAGCACGGACGGGTATGCCCCTCCATACAATACATCATATAATCTGGACGACCCAAAGTTGAATGAAAGGACTGCTGCCCTCAATGTGGTAGTGCCATGGAGAATCCTCACCCGAGAGATGCGCCAGGAAAATAATTATTCAAATCGCAACCACGACTATTCTTATGCTCGTGAGAGATCCCGCCAAGAATACAATCGAAGACTAAGATATTAATATTCATAGCAAATAATTCTTGAAAATTTAAATGTGTTTGGTTTCATTTAATTCACTGTGTTTCTTTTTTTTTCTAAAATTAGTTAACTATAGAAAATCGAATTAGATAAAAAGATCTTTAACTTAGAAATTCAGATAAGATGAGTGATATCTAAAAGAAGTAATCAATTTAATAATGAATCCCTTCTTATAGACATGGAACCATGCAAGATCTTACAACGGGAATTGGACAAGACAAGGAAAATTAACGTGGGACTACACAAACAAATTGTATAGTTAGTCAAACAAATTCCGCAGGTGAAAGCCACCTGGATAGAGCCGAAGAAGGTAAAGGCTCTCTATCAAAAGATGACAGCCGCACAACGAGGTTGGACAGAGGAACGACAATTCAATCAAAGTCAAAAGACCCAAATTCGCAACCTAGAGGTTGCGTTATCGGTGTGCCAGGATGGCAGCGCAGTAACGTACCCGCTAGTATTTGCACCCGCACAACTAGCCTATAGAGAGGTGCCAGTGACTACCAAACTAGTCGAAAAACCTTCCAAGCATCGACCCGGTAGAAAAGAGAGGGCTAAACGACGTGCCGTTCAACCGAAAGAATAAAACATCTTTTTCATCTGTTGTTTAATAAATCATTTCTAATAGCTGAATTAAATTTTCGAATTGACCTTCTAAATAACTATTTCATATAGAAATTAATCAAGTCGAAATACAAGTAACGCAGAAATTAAATACAAACAAGAGGAGTATTAGCTGCACAGTAAGGGACCAGAAAAGGAAAAGCACACAGGAACCTCCTATCGGTAGTGTGTTGAACCCACCTTGAGATCAGGCCAGAGCAGTTCCTCGTAGCGCTCACCTTTGGCAATCTCAAAACAAATGGTTACATCACAGACGTTGCCTAGCAACGGGTAACTATTGGAGGGGAAGAAAAGTTCTATTTGGGGTTAAGGTCACACAAACCATAAACCCCACAATTTTATCTTTTTAATTATGTCTTTTCTCGTATTTTACGGTGGTTATTTGGTGTTTATGGGTCTGATTTCAAATCTGCATGTTGTATTTGTGTGTTATTTCCAATCCATTCAAACAAAGTTTAGTGTTAGCCCAACAAAACCAACACCCAGAAACCCACCAGTATAGGCTAGTGGTGAACACCAATATAGTTTACTATATTAATGAAACTCACAACCCACTAATATCAAGAACAGTGTAATCCTCGACCAGATTTGTAAGTTCAAAGCTTCTTATATATATAAATAGTGGTGGGTTACAGGGTTTCGTTATTTGTTTACCTTCATTGTTGCCCCAGTAACGCCATACAAAATATTACTCTGACTACCACTCGACACCCGTTGCTAGGCAACGTTAGAAATGTGCTCGAGCGGGTGGATTGTCCGCAAAAAGTGAGTGCTATCGCTAATACTGTAATTGCTCGGACAACCCTCGGGTCCAACGAGCCGTCGTTAGAAGAAATGTGCTCGATTTTTTGTAATTGGTCCCCTTATGTCATGTATTTATCATTTGAGTCTAATATATTACAGGAATTCTATTATGATTTTCAGGATTCTCTTACATGTGTTAACCAAAATCAAACTACGGAATGTATTTCAATCGTGAGAAACAATGTTTGCAATTTTGATTTGGATTAAGTTAGCAACTTGGCGGCACGACGCCTAGCTCTCTCCTTGCGTCCGGGACGGGAGTAGGTGTTTGCGGTTGCTGTAGGATTCGAGACCGAAGTTGAAGCAGCTGCCGACTCCCGGTAGGCTAACTGAGCCGGTGCGAATACGAGCGGATAGGTAACAGCCGCTCCCTCTTGACTGGCTGACAGGGCAACCTCCAGTCCTCGTATTTGCGTACGTAAACTCTGATTTATTTGTTTTTCTTCGGCCCATCCTTTCTGAGCAGCTGTGAGCCTCTGGTATAAGGGTTTGATTTTTGCTGGGTCTACCCAGGTGGCTCGAATTTGATGTACCTCTCGTGTTAGTTGGATCATCTGATCGTATAGGTTCTTGTTATTTTGTCGTGCTATGACTAGTTCTACTCTCAGGGATTGTAGGGAATCCATGTCTGGAATTGATAATATCAAAACAATAGTTGTTACCATAGAATTAACTAATTAAACAAAATTTCCTTAGATTGAATTGTTACAACATCAAAAAGAAACGAAATTAATATCTACTCGAACAAAATCTTTATTTTTGTAACAAATTTTAAACTAAATGAGATTCACAATATCATGTGTCCGTGAAGCCTCTTGCTACCCATTCCTCTGGGGAGCAGTTTAGAATGATCATTACTGGCCTTTTGGTGTTCCTAACCCGGTGGGATCCGTCATCTGCGAGTCTTCCCGGTGCACGCCCGTCTCTTTCCCGGTGTCTCCGTACAGGGATCCGCGTAGCCGTGGGTGATAGTAGGTCGCGGCAATCCGTCCGGTTTCGAGGTCCTCCTCAATGTTTGCCAAACATTGACGGGCCCGAGCCAATCGTAGGTCCACTTGTTGTTGGTGATCGAGAAGATCATCGAGTAGACTCCGTGCGTGTGCGTATATCTCTGCCGTGGGGTGCCACTCTTCCCAGAACGGTTCTGGTACCTCGGGAGTTCGGTTAAGGTACTCGGATCTGTTATTGATGCGTTGGAATTCGCGTGGGGATTTAGAATGCCAGTAAAGCTTCCAGGCTTCTCTCCATCGGTCGGAGAGTTGCATGGGAATGAGGTCTGGGTCTGCATTTCCTGAATGAAATCATAATTAACATACTTCCTTTAGGATACTGTATCGGTGATGTAAGTGTTTCTGCTATTCCGAAAGGGGTTTTAAATGACTTGACTACACTACGCGTTAAGAGTTCCTTACGTTTGGTGCTTTCTCATCTATGAGTGACGGGGTTAAAATCTACTGATTATGTCATTAATTCCAATGCCGTAGAGAAGAACTTTCAACCACTTAAACGTAAAGTGTTATTATCCTAGAGTTCTATTTCGAAATCTACTATAGCGTTTCGGTAGTAGGGTCGATACTGGAGCATTCACAAAAATGGTGATATCATTATGCTGCGTGTACATAATAGGATTTAAGTTTATTCATCATTATTTATACACAAAATCACTACCTGGGTGTTGTGGGTCAGGATCCGCTGTCGATCTTTCGCCGGTTGGGCTATTTGAAATAGTTCTCTTCCTATAATTCCGTTGTCGGTGCATTAGTAAGATCAATTTACTGCTATCGGGCGAGGGTTTATATACTATTGCTTGTTTACTCTATGTACTTTAATATAAGTATATGATCGCGCATCATTCGCCATTCGGCGGAAACGTGGACGTCGTTTAATTCAGTTTAGCATTTCTTAATCAAATTTTATTATATAATTTAGTTATATTAATAAATCGATCGTCAACTTTGTGAACTGAACGGATGTATCAAGGTTCAGGTTCGATTTGTGTTTACATAGCTATCACGGAAAATAATCGGCGTTTCAGGATGATTTAACGTTGGACGCGTGTTTCCGTGGTTGATAAATTTATCAATTTGTTTATTCGTGAGTTTCCGGTCAGCGTAAATTCTCATTTAAGTTTGTTTATTTTTCAGATTAAATCTTACTGAATTGATGTCGGTTTTGTAGAGAAAATATTATGGTTCGAGATATTGATGATGATGCCGACCTTCCGTACGGTTTCCTATTAACCAGTGAGTTAGTTTTTTATGAGGTTTACGTTATCTGGTTACTGAGATTTTCTTTCAGGAAAAATTTGGCTTATTGAGCGGCGATAATGGAAATCCTGGCGTCGATAAGTTGATTTCATTTCATTCCATCTCAGATTTATCGTGGGAAAGGACAGCTCACTCTCTCCAGCATCACTCGGACGAAGGCTATCCCTCGTTGGATTCAGAATGTTACTTATTGGAAGTACAGTGTCATGCGTTCACTTATTATTGGTGATCCCTAGCTTTATATTTAATGGATTTATTCTCGTCAATTTGATTTTCATGTACTTCTTACTCGTAGTATTGGACTATTAATTTGGATATTATCCATTTATGTTTTTGATTTTCGTAAGTGTTTGATTTTTTCGGTGATTTTGTGGGTTACTTCCTAATTTTTATTTATTACATGAACAATCTCTAATTAATATTGAGAATTATAATTTATACTTTACATGGTAATGATATTAATTTGTAGTTTTATTAACACTAGATACGCTTAAATAATATTGAAACATCCTAAATAATGATAGGGCTTAGAATTAATTTACGGATCGCATACTTAATCGTATAAAATGAATTTATAGTTAACAATTGAGAGTTAATGATAACTTGAATATATGAATTGAGAATTTATGATGGGAACTTGGAGTAAAGGTTTATAAGTGACAATGATATTTTATAATTAATAACATGAATTTGGATTTACGATTACGAAAATGAGTTTACCGTTAATAATGCGATTTTTTCATATAGTATTATAAAAGATTTACAATTATTTATTAACAAAAATGTTACAATTAAGGATATGAATTTACTATTACCAAAAGGATTTACAATTATTAATACGAATGTACCGTTAATGAAAAGGTTTACCATCAATAATGTGGATCTATAGTTAACAATATGAGTTTATCATTAATAAAAGATTTACCATTAGGAATATGAGTTTCCTATTACTAAAGGGATTTATAATGAATTATGTGAAATCTAAAGTTAATAACACGAGTTTATCATTAACAAAAGATGTACAATTAACAGTATAAATTAGTAATATGAATTTAATAATAACGATTTACTATAGATAATCTGAATTCCTGAACAATATTATGAATTTACAACATAACTTTAGGATGCATAGCATAGATTGATATCATGAGTTTATAATAAATAGCAACGACTTCATTTTTATTTAATTTCCCGTCACCTTCCCTTAATTGACCTTAGACGCATATTATGTTTATATTATAGTTAATGAGTGCCCACTGGACTACTCGGTGTGATGATTTTGAGCCGTGTGTAATATAAATTAAGTCGATTTTGCAGAAATGAGAAACGAGGAAGCAGCCCAAGACTTCTTCCTTATTTCTTGTTTCATCTATACGAATAATATTGACGTTACGACCCCTGCGTTCCGCACGCTAGGTCTTCACGGGTACATATCATTGGCGATTTTCCACGCACTTACATGAATCTGCACTGTGTAGATTTTACTATCTTGCAATATGTGTTGGCTGTGGGCCGGAAAAATTTCAACAGAATCCTTTATTTATTAAACATATAAAAACAATTTATTAATATTAATAATATTTATTAAGTATATAACAAATGAACATAAATTACCCTCCATTCCATTCCATACCAATAAAAATGTCATAATATTGCATATCAAAATTGAAATAAAAATACCTCTCCCCCCACGCCGACATCCAAGCAGACCTCTACCGAGGTTGCGAGGATGTGACGTGGAGAGAGGGCTCCAAAATAAAACATTTCTCACCTAAAAGTAAAGTTTAAACAAAGTTCAAAGATAATTTGAAAAAAATGGTTTTATGGTTTGAAACCGGTTTTTGGTTTTGAAAATGGTTAACTTTAATGTGAAAATGGATCAGTATTTATACCTATTTTCTGTCCCTAACCTCGCATGTTAAATTTGATGCAGTAAAACAAAATTCGACCTTGTTATTTTCTAGTGAATTCTATTCTTTAATTTTATTATTTTTCAATTTATTTTACTAATTTTTCATTTAGAATTTTTATTGAATTATTACTAATTCAAATTTTTTGATTTAAGTTTCATTTTCATGAACTCTTATTAATTTTTCAATTTTTGTCGAATTTGTTGTGTTTTCTTGTTATATTTGTGTTGGTATCGTGCGGATCTTGGTGCGTTTTGTTATTATTTTAATTTATTTTTATGTTTATTATTTTATATTGTTGGGCCAGAACGTAAACGGCCTTCAAAAATGTTTAAATGGATCAGAAACACACCCGCAGATACAACACGCAATTTAAAATAAAACATAAAAAACACCAATTAAACCATATAAAATCTAAGAAATAAAAGAATTAAATATAAAATAATAAACATAAAAATAAAAATAAAATAATAACAAAATGCACCAAGATCCGCACGATACCTACACAGATACAACAAGAAAACACGAAAAATTCGACGAAATTAGAAAAATCAATTAAAGTTCATTAAAGTGGAATTTAAATTGAAAAATTGAATTAGCAATAATTCAATAAAAATTTCAAATAAAAAATTATAAAAATAAATCAAGAAATATAAAAATTAAAAAATAGAATTTGCTAGAAAAGAACAAGGTCGAATTTTGTTTTACTGCATCAAATTTCACACGTCACACAATGAGGTATAAATACTGATCCATTTTCACATTAAAGTTAACCGTTTTGAAACCAAAAACCATTTTTTGTGAAAACAAAGAACCATTTTGAACAGTGTAAAACTTTAAAAACTATTTTGAAAATTTTCAACTATTTTTCAATTATTTGAACTATTTTACATACTTCGAATCTATTTCAAGCCGAATTTTTAGGTGAGAATTATTTATGTTGGAACCCTCTTTCCCCATCACGACCTTGCATCTCAATGGAGCTCTGCTCGGCGCTGATGTGGGAAGAGAGGTATTTATGCTGTTTTATGCTATATTTTATGATTTAATATATTATGGAATGGTCAAATGGGTAGATTTGTTTGTTTTATGATTAATAAATTTTATTACTATGTATAACCTCATTTATATGTTTTATAAAATTAAAATTTTCAAATGTCGAAATTTTTCCGGCCCACAGCCGACACATCACGCAAGTTAGTAAAATCAACATAGTGCAAATGCATGTAAGTGCGTGGAAGATCGCCAATGATATGCACCCGTGAAGACTCAGCGTGCGCAACGCAGCGGTCGGAACGTCAATATTTATCCCTATAGCTGAAGCGAGAAATAAGGAAGAAGTCTCTGGCTACTTCCTCGTTTCTCAACTCTGTAAAATCGACCTAAAATTATCTTACAAACGGCTTAAAATCACCACACCGAGTAGTCCAGTGGGCACTCAATAAATATAATATGAACATACTATGCCTTAAGGTCTATTAAAGGAAAAGGGTACGGGGACAACGTAAATTGAAATTGCTGATATAACCACTTTCGTATCAATGTCATAAAATGAATTTAATAAAGTTACGATTAATAGGAAATAAAATCTCAATTGTAAAGTGATTTGATATAGTATACGAGATATAAAAGAAAAATCTAGTTTGTAACGAAAAATTAGTAAAGTTTGATAAATAATCAAACCTTGTTTGTAATGTAAATTTAATAGAGTTTTCGATTAATAAAAAATTAAGATCTTATTGATAAAGCAAGTAAAGTTTATGATTAATACGAAAATAAAATCTTATTTGTGAAGTAAATCCGATACAGTTGACAAGTCATAGGGAATTAAAATCGTACCTACAAAGTAAATTTACTAAAGTATACGATTATCCCCAAATCGAGATCATGTCCGAAAGGTAAATAAAGGTTACGATCAATAATAAATTAAACTCTAATAGTACAGCGAAATAAATGAAGTTTATGATTAACAGCAAATAAGAAACCTCTGTTCGAAAAAGAAATCCGGAAAAATTTATGATCAACAATAAAATGAAACCTTATTTAGACAGCTTCGACAAGTTAAAGCTATGTTGTAATTAAGCAAAGCTTAAAAATTTACCAATAAATTAGAATCATGTTCTAGATAAATTAATTGAAATTTATAACGACTAATAAGCTGTGAATTAGACAGAGATTTTCCGAATTAACTCAACAGAATAAAGTTAGGAGCAAACTAAATTATGGTTTAACTGAAATTTAATCAACCGAGTAGCAAGACGCTAATTCAAGAAATATAATAATAAATAGATGACTGGGAATGAATAGGTAGTTATTAGATGGAGGTAAGTCTCGACCCAAGTGATTGTATTTGAAATAATATTAATAGTTTCCTCCATCCACTTTTCATGCTGCGTTCCGATGAGGCTAAAATGATCTCCCAACAAGAGAGGTACCACGTTAGTTGAAACCGATTACTCTAGTAAATGAGACGACATAGATGTGGCAAATTCAAATTGACAATAAACTCGACAACTTAATAGAAACGTTAGACCAGATAAAAATCCAAGTAATCGGATGTAACATGACTTGTAAACTGAACCATCATAAGATCTAAACAATTAGAAAAATAGTAAAAATCCATTTTCACCTCATAAAAAGTCGACTTTAAGAAATGTTTTATTAATAACAGCACACTGTAACACTCACCAAAGTTCGATAATATTGTAAAATGTCCTGACCCATTTAGGAGAAAAACCTCCATTCGAGGGAGTTAATAAATTCCAAAGATATGGGTATCCGAGCAATGCGACGAGATCCTCAAACGCTACGACGAATTGGTAAATATGTCCATGAGTAAACCGATTTTGGAATGTGACATTTAAAATTCCGAGACGGTCGAATTAATTGAATAGACGCATTAGACGAATTAATTAACCTAATCCACCAATCACGTCTAGAATTAACTAGCTAATGAGCACCCGCCGGTCGTTAACATAAACAAAACGATAAATATTTTACTACCATAGAAGTGACCAATTAAAATACCAATTTGAGTGACGAACTGGAACCCCGCATAAATAAAATTAAGGGACTGATCTTCACCATATTCACCCTTCACGACTCCCAGAGCGGATGGCAACATTCCCAAACGTTAAATCAGCTATCAACTCATACAAATATTTTTTGTTTCCTTAAAAGCCCCACAAACGACCCGAGTCTAGAAGAACCCCAATGTTAGTCGCTAAATACACCAAATCTTGGACCTATATAAACACTCTTTAACTAATACAACGAAGACCCTATTCCCCACATTATTATTTTCATAATTTAATTCCCAATTGTTGCAGAACATGTCCATCAATCAGACCACCGCTCAATCAACGGGGAAAAAGCGCTCGAGAATGATATTACGAGCCACCGACGCAATAGAAGGACCCCGGTCTCAGTGGCCTTATTCTATCCCTGGGAAAACACGGGATCCGAGTAGTGACCCTCTCGAACCAGTGAGACAACAATACCCAGCCGCTGAAATCTTTGCTAATGCGCAGGACCTCCTCACCAGTGGGAGCGGGTGCAGGAGCAGGTGGACTTGCAAGTAGTCAAGGCAAGGATGTACCTTGCAAACGTGCTGGATGACATCCTTGCCGGGCGGATCGCCGTCGCCCATCCACCTCGTCCGGTTCGAGACACTAGGCGACCCTACACGGTAGAAGCTCTCAAAAGAAGCCTAGAACGATACTGCCCGGACGAATGAACTGACAGACAAATCGTGATAGTGATTAGATAATAATTATAATTAGAACTGCGTGTATTTTTTTTCTTATATAACTGAAAATGAATTTCGAGTTGTTTGAAAAATCTTAAACATCTAGACCATAAATTGACGTGTAACAACCCATCTATTTTCAGTAATGTCCTCTCTACGGATCCTACAGACGGAACTAGATCGTGCGAGGCAGGCGAATACAGAATTACTTGGCCAGGTCCTGCAATTAACTCGAGAAATACAGCAGGTCAAAGCGACTTGTTTAGACCCTAAACGAACGAAGATCTTGTATCAACGGCTTACCGCAGCTCAAAAAGGCTGGGCCGAAGAACGTCAGCTCAATCGGAGTCTGCGTACTCAGGTTCGGGGACTCGAAGTCGCACTAGCAGTATGCAGAGAAGGTGAAGCGGTAACCTACCCGCTCATTTTCGCCCCTACTCAAATGCCGCAGGCAGCAACCAAGTCAGGAGAACAACCCATCGCCACCCACAATCGTCGACCGGGACGTAAGGAGCGTGCCCGACGTCGAGCAACCCAACTTCAAAATGTCAAACAGTAGATATTCCAAATGTGATTGATTTAAATAGAGTAGTTTTAGCCTTAGTTGAGTCGTTTTCTTTTGAAATTGCATACCAGTACGGTCACAAGTAACCCTATTACGTCTTAGTTTTCCACAGTCAATTAAGCATTAGTCGTGAATAATTATTTATGAGGGACAGAGAAAAGCGAGCATAGGTCTTCTATCGACAGCTCGTGAACCCGAGGGTTTTCCGAGCAACTACAGTACTAGCCAATGGTATTCAATTTTTGCGGGCAATCCACCACTTGAACACATTTCCAACGTTGCCTAGCAATGGGTGCCAAGTGGCGATCAGTATCTTTTTGTATGGCGTTACTAGGGTCACCAGGAAGATAAGCAAGATTTGAAACCCTGTAACCCACCATACAAATTTGGGGGCTCAGCCGGGATTGAAGCTTTGTCTATTGGAAAAACCAACCCAACCAAGTCAAGGAACAACAGAGAATTATGTCAGTACACCCTCAGCCGGGATTGAAGCTTTGTCTATTGGAAAAACCAACCCAACCAAGTCAAGGAACAACAGAGAATTATGTCAGTACACCCTCAGCCGGGATTGAAGCTTTGTCTATTGAAAAAACCAACCCAACCAAGTCAAGGAACAACAGAGAATTATGTCAGTACACCTTCAACCGGGATTTGAATGATTTTCGTGTGCAAACAAATCGATGAGAGAGTGTAAAGATCGAGGAAAAAATTGAAACAGCAATAAAAAACCTGACTACGAGGTACAAATTTGGGGGCTCATAAAGGATTGTTTTTACAAAGAACCCAAGGAAATATAAGCAAATGGTTAAAGCTTAAACAGAGATGTTGAGATGATATGTTGCAAACCCCAGAGAGATGAGAACGCCATGAAATAAAACCCAGAGAACAACTGTTGAAAAACAAGCAACCCGACTACAAATTAAGACGCCAAGACACCCAACATCCATCAATACTTGACGACATGACACCCTTGTAAGACACCAACAACAATAACAAGACGCATAAGTAATTAAAAGGGCAAAATTCGGGATAAAATGAAAGGGGGTAAGTAAGGGGAGTAATGATAAACAAGAGAAAGCAACGGAACCAAATAGAGGAAGCTAACGGTAATAGAATAAAGCACAACAGGTAATGAGAAAATAGTAGTAGATAAAATGAATCAAAATATATTAAAGAGGTGAATGAATTTAGTTAATTAGTATTTAGATAAATTTAAAGGGTAATTTGATAATTTTAGATGGAACCAGCAAAAATTATAGAAAAACTAAAGGGGATTCTAAACATCGAAAATGACAATCTTGAGGAACTAATTAATAAACAAAAGTTAATTAAAAGAGCCAAAGAGGATATATCAGCAATCACTAACCTTTACTCCGATGAACATTGCATATTAATAAAATTAATCGATATTGATAAAGACGTAACAACTGAAAGAATATATGAAATTCTATCTATGAGATTAGAGATAACCAAATTTGGGAAAAGATGGAACAAGTTAATGGAAAAAGTCAAAAATATTGAAGACGAGATTGCAACAACAATGAAAGAGCAAACCAAGGCTTATGTAGAATGTTATGCGTGCAAATTAGAGGAAGCACGAGTAATGGTGATACCTTGCGGACACCTGAGTTATTGTCATGGATGCGCACAAGAGTCGCACTGTATGTTATGTCAGCGAAAGATAAAGGAAAGACTAACGGTTTACTTTCCATGAATTGTTATGATGAAATGAAATAAATGTGTATTATGTATTACTTGAATCATTATATAAAAGAAATATGCAATGTTTGTAAATAATAAAACCACCTGATAACGATAAACAAAGGTAATAGACCAAAAACATAAAAGCCGAATTAGGGAAATAATCAAAACACATGCACAGAGACACAAAATATTGGACGGAAAAATTTCGACAACCGAGTTTCCTAGTGTATAATTCTTTTTGTTTTATTGATATTATATTTATTGATATTATATTGAGATAGGACGAGGAAAAATGGTTAACCTGAGCTATCTAATGATAGTACGCTCACCCAAGGGAAATCCTGATCAACCCTACTGAGAAAGGAACTGGTAGGCCAAGTCGCGTATGTCAGCAAGTAACCGGCGAGAGATTGATCACCTCTTTTGGGGAGCTTGCTGATGCGATTACCACAAATTTTGAAGGGGGGTGTGAAGAGATAGACCGAGAGGTGAGAGAAAGAGCGCGCACGGAACAGAATTAATAGTTTTGATTAAAGGTACCTAGAGACGACTTCTTTTTTCCCTAGCTGGTGGTGAGGCACCAGAGGACAGCTACGGACTGTCGTGCTCAGGTTGTTATCAGCCAAGGGACTGATGATGCTGAGCCGTTTGATACAAAAACCCGGATCACACACCGAGTATCGAACGATTCTTTTTTCGCTGGGAGGCACTCGATACAACAACCCGGATCCCACACCGAGTATCGGGGCCAAACGGTAGGTGAGATGTGAACTAACCGGTAAATGGTTCATACTCAAAATGTCCTACTAAAGCCAGATGAGAGCGGCTGAACGGAGCCGAGAAATCTGATGGAAGGAGCGGGCAGAGATTTGATAGTTTATTTCCCGCTCCCACTTTTGAGCACTTCCTTTTCTTTTCACTATTCGGGAAATCAAGTAAACCGCTTTTGGAACTTGATTGAACGTCTAGGCATTTCCATACTTTTATATTCTTCGAGGTACACAACCCGGATCCCACACCGAGTACCGAGGGAATGTTTTTTTATTGCCCAGCGAGGAGTTTGGTACAATAACCCGGATCCCACACCGAGTACCAAATATCCGAATGGCGGTGAGTAAAGCGTAACCGGAAGAATGCGCGGCCAAAAGACGCCATGGCTTGAGAGTCAGTGTGAGGCCTCAAACATACCCAAAAGTCACTGTTGAGCTCAAGTCCGATGAAATAATAAGAGATAATAGAGGGCCGGATGATTATAATCAGATACTTGAGGCAATAGAGGGCCGGATGATTATAATCAGATACTTGAGGCAATAGAGGGCCGGATGATTATAATCAGATACTTGAGGCAATAGAGGGCCGGATGATTATAATCAGATACTTGAGGCAATAGAGGGCCGGATGATTATAATCAGATACTTGAGGCAATAGAGGGCCGGATGATTATAATCAGATACTTGAGGCAATAGAGGGCCGGATGATTATGATCAGATACTAGAGGCAATAGAAGGCCGGATGATCATGATCAGATACTAGAGGCCATAGAGTACCAGATAAGATATGATAGGAGTAAAGATGAAAAATGATTATGAATAGATATTAAGGTCACAGATGACCAGTAAAAGAGTTAAAGCCGAAGGCCAAAGAGCTAACGGAAATCATAGAGGGCATAGAGCGCCAGCGATTGAGGATTAAGTAAATGAATTTTTTGGGGGACATAGGAAAAATAATTAATGGATTGAATGAGAGTATGAGTATGATGAGTTTATATTATTGATATTATGATATAGATAATTGATACGACTATATAGATAACTGATAAGACTATATAGATAATTGATATGAGATTAATAGATAATTATTACGAGGTATAGATAATTAAAAATGGACTTAAAATGAGGGGGGCGAGTCAGATAAAGAAGACCACCACGATAAATGCGAACAGGGGATGATAACATATATAGTATGGTAAACGGAGGAGAAATTAGTATAGAGTATAGAATATTGGAGTGTTATTTATTTTTAGGAATCGATAGTCAAGCAAAGCAATCCAAGTCAAGTGCAAAGCAAAGCAAAGGAGAAAATATTTCAGAGCAAACGACAAAGCAAAGTAATAACAAAGGAATTTGAATAAACGAGCAGAAAAGATTTTGAGTAGTCACAAACAGATAAGCAACCAGAAGTTTCAAAGCAACCAAAGCAAGAGAAGAGAAACCAGTCAAGCAGCCGAATAACCGTAAACATTGATAGCATCAGCAATCGCACGAGAAGCAAAAGCCAAGAGAATAGAGAAAAAAGTTTATTAAAAGCGGAAGAAAAGAGAAAAGTTCGCAACAGTAGAAGTGCCAAAACCGGAGTATCAATTACAGCAGCGACAGGAACCGGCACAGATAGTGGATTAACCGACGTTGAATTCAACAGTAGCGAGGAAAACGAAATAAACGATATAGAAAACCGGTTGCCAACAATAGAATCAGAGAACGAGGAAGAGAGATTAAAAAACTTAAACATTAACTCAAACATGGCAAATTCCACAAATTCCAACATGACTTCAATTCCGGATGCAAATGCAATGTTAAATAACAACAATGTGGTAGTAGGAGAGTTCAGAGAAAAGTTTAGAGGAGAACCGTTTGACGGTAGTCTCAACAAATTGGATACATTTATAAAGGAATTCGAAGTGTATAAAAATATCTGTCACTGGACAGATCAAAAGGTAAAAGAGCGACTACCCTTGTATTTGAAAGGGAGTGCACAAGATGTATTCGTAGAGGAAGCGAGAGACGATACGAAATTGACAACGTGGACAGAGATTAAAGAGTTCTTAATAAAGATATTCGGAATAGAGAAAAAGGGGGAATAGGAAGATATTGGACTTCCTACATCGAAAACAAAGACGAGATGAATCAAATGCAGTGTACGCATGTGAATTAAAGAAACTGTGTAAAGAAGCCTTCGGAGAACATGATTTGCCCGAAGATAAAATGGTAGACGTCTTCATAAGAGGAATCAAGAGGGAAGACATACGAGCCAACCTTGGATGCTTGGCACCAGAAACATTAGATAAAGCAGTAGCAATCGCAAACAGATGCGAAGCCCATCTAGGACTGGGATATCAAGTGGCAGTCTTGGCCACGGAACCAACAACATCAACAGTTAATGCCAACAATCAAAACAACAATACCAATCCAGCCATGAATCAATTCATTCCAAGAGCACAGCAGATGTTCAAGCCACCAGCAACGAGAAATCCGGAGGATAGAGGTAATAACCAAGTAAGTTATAATAATAATTTCAGGAACAATCCAAATACAAATGAAAAATGCTCCATATGCCAAAGAATAGGACATCGGTCAGAGAATTGTTTCCGAAATTACACTTGTCAAAAATGTGGTAGACGAGGGCATACTGAGAAAATATGTAGACAACCTAGTAACAAAGCATGTTACAATTGTGGACAACAAGGACATTTCGCAAGGCAATGTAACATAAGAAGAGAACCAAACCAATCAAGATTAAATAACTCTATGGGAAATCCACAAATTTAACGTGATGCAAGAGATAGACATGCTACGAGAAACATTACAACGAATGCCCATGGAATTAAAAGAGATGATGCAACAAATGCCCACCAATATACAACAACAACGAATCAACGTAATGAGAAGCAATGAGGAGATTCAAGAGCTGCGAACTAGGGAATATCAAGAGCAACAACAAGCTGAATGGCAAAGACTACAAACCGAGGAAGCCCAGGAAATCCAGCAAAGATGGGAAAATCGAAAACAAACCCCGAAGAGAATCAATATGATGAGAATGGAAATTCCAGATGAAACTCACACTGCGGAGCAGTGTGTTGAGAACGAAGAGGGAGGAGATATGATAACCGATAACGAGAAAACAGTTGAATTAAATACGATGGAGAAAATAGAGGCCATCAAAGAATTTACAGAGGAGGAAAAACAAAGACGTCGACAGTTAAAAGAAACGATAATGGAGAAACCGAATGAACCGGAAACTCAAGAGATTAAACGAGCAGAAATGATGATAACGGAGGATCAAAACGAGAAAACATTAGTGTACGAGATAAATGAACTCGAAAAAGAAATTATGACACAAAAGACAGAGAGTACACTCGAGAAAATAAAGCAAGAGGAAGCTTTAGAACAAGAGGAGGATCAATTAAAAGAAAAAGAAGCAATCCTGAAACAAGAGAAAGCGGAACTTAGAAAGAAGGCACTAATATTAAAAATAGACGGAGCGTTAAAACATCTAGAACAAGAACAAGCACTAGATCAAAAAATAGAAGCGATGGCAAAGAAAGTGCTATCGCAAGAAACGAAAGAGCCAGAATCGAGAGATGAACAGGAAGTATCAACGCCAGAAGGAAAAGAAAAGATATCAGAACCAATAATAACAAAAAATCGAATCCAGAGGATACTGCTACAAAAAATAGAAACAGGAATCAGAAAAGAAAAGCCCACGTGGAGTGAAACTCAAATCGAGAACAGAATAAAGGAGATATGGTTCCAAACAAAAGGACCAACAAGGATAATAAAAGAGGAGGAACAACCACAAATCAATATGTTGAGACAAATACCAGACGATCAAACAGACGAAGATGAAAGTGAAATAAGCAGTCTGGGTGGAGAAATATTTCAATCATGCGAGGAAAATAAACCATACAAAGATGAATCAAAATCCGAACTAGAAGAAATGGAAACGAACGTGCCAAGAGAAGATGAAACCGAGATATTAAAAGAAATCAACAAGATTGTGGAAGAAGTAGATCGAAACCAAATGTTCTTAAACCTCAGAGATACAACCGCATACAGCAGAATAATGAAATTAATTGCGAAAGGACATCAACAGGATAATGGTACATTTACGGCATCATGGAAAGATATGATAAAAAAGTACCAAGAGAATTTGAAAGAATATGATAGAGAAGAGTATCAGGTAATTATTGATTTTCCAGAGATACCAAGACAAATAATAGCAACCAGAGGCGAAAGCACAAACGAGTTGTATGATTGGGTAGTGAAAAAGCTAGGACCCAGCTACAAAAATAAACCCTTATATTATCAAGGAAGAAAAATAAAGCGAGATATACACCTCGCGGATGCTCTAATATGGCCAAAAGGAATAAATGTGGTAACATTAAACAAAAATGAAACCGAGGAAACGACAGCAGAAATATGGCAGAAAATTCAAATATTGTACAACAAAGAAATAAAACCTGGATTAGAAAAAGAGAGACAAAAGATAATGAGACAAAACCAGATTAAAATGACAGAACAAGCAATAGACCAGGCTAGAAAATATATTAATCGATTATCATTAACAAGACCGATCTCAATGAAAATATTTGTAGAAGCTGTACGAGACACAGACATTATGAGATTTGACAACGAGAGAACGGATGAGTTGATAGCCAAATATGGAGAGCACCAAAGAGAAATGAGAGGAGATGAACCAATAAAGATAAGAATAAAGCTACCAAATGATGAAATAAAAGAAATATTAGTGGACCCCGATTGTCAAATGCACGAATTATACCGACGGATAAACCGAGAAATTATCCAACCAATAATCGAAAGTAGTGACGACGGTATGGTAGAAGACGTGGCAATAATGTATCACAAACGACAAATAAGTCCGCGAGAACGAACCCCGATATACGAATTGGGTATATGGGAAGACGGACAAACCATTAATATCATAGCCATGGATGAACCAGAGAGGAAAAATACAACAAAAAGGGAACAACAGATCCAAGAATTTCAAGAGGAAATGAAAAGAAAAATGGATCAAATACTAACCATCTACCAGTTATGGAGACAAGATGCAAAGTTGAGTACAAAATTACAACCTATAGATGACTCGAGATGCCGATCAACACCATGGAAAAAGGTGTATGATGAAAAGACAAAAGAGTGCAAATGGAAAATGGAGAGAACCAAACCAAAATGGAGAAAATACATACCAGGGGAAGCGCCAGAAGATGCAGCTAACGAAACAACCTTGGAACTCTATGAAGATGAACCATACGAAAATTTACCAGAGGAAATGATAAACGAAATGGAATGGCAACCAGAAGAAGACGAGGAAATAAACGATAGAGCTCGACTAGCCCCATACACATGGAAGATAGGTGGATGGGCTGAAAAAGTAAAATCGGCTGAAGAAGAGAAAATCATCGGTATCACAAGTCATCAATTCTATACAGAAATCGGAGGATACCGGATGAAATTTGAGAGTGTACCCAAACGGAGATGGGGTAGGAAAAGGGAAATATCTATCAGTGTATTTTCTATTAGCAAGAGGCAGATATGACGGCAAGTTAGAATGGCCATTTAATCGAAAGGTCACAATTTCAATCGCCAAACCCGGAAAATGGGAAGAGCGACACAGCGAAAAATTGGGAGTAGACCCAAGATCTATGATAAGCCAAAAGCCAAAATCCACTGAAAATGTCGCAGGAGGAGTACCACAATTTCTGTTGAAAAAATATGTAACACCTCAATTCGTAAAAGATGATACGATATATATTACGATCGAAGTAGAAACAGAACGAGAAATGAAATTACGAATCCAACAAGAACAAGCGAGACCGCGAATCAGTGTACTCGAAAAACGAATTCCAGGAATAAAATATTTGCCCACAGATATAGACGATCCTGTGGAGGAAGGATTGACACGATTAACGGAAACGCAAAAATGTAGAGAGTTAGCAGCGATACTAAGAACCGGAGCAAAGAATCAAAGACGAACTGTAACAGATTTAGCAAATTGGATAATCGATTCTTGTAGCCGAGTGGAGAATCTGCGAAATATAGTAAAAGAAATAGAAGAGTATCGGAGAATGTATGCGTGGTACCCAGAGCAATTCCGAGAAATTATCCGAAAATGGAAACACACTGAATGGGCAGCCGAAGCGATAGAGAAGTATAGTTTAAAAATTATGATGCCAGATTTCGAACCAATCGAAAGAGAATTTTATATCACTGCCAAGGTGAGTGAAGTGAAAAAGAGAATACCGTATGAACCGCCATTTCATTTACAATACCAAGGACGATCATTAGACGACGATCTCGAAATCGGAGTTACGCAAATGCAATTGGGATTAATAAATGTATTAACAGTAGCAAAGATCGCGGGTAGAGAACTGAGCAAAAGAGAAATCAGAACGAAAACGCCAATAGGACGACAAGAGAGTCTAAACACACCAGAAGTTCCACCTGCAGCAGATGAAGTAATCGTCATCACAACAGGAGATGAAGAGATACTAAATGATCTAAATGACATTGTGGACGAAGAAACAACCAGGAGAATACCGGAATCAAGAGATTTGTTCATGACAGAAAACGAAGATGATATGATAACAGATGAACCAGACAAGCTGGTATGTGGTCAAAGACAGCCAGTCGAAATTATAGAGCCAGATACCGAAGAAGAAAATAAAAAGAAAGAGAGAAGACGCCGAAGCTCGACAGGAGACGAATGGGATAATTGGATAAATGAACGAGGAGCTACAACATCCAAAGAAACAACAGACGAACAACCCAAACGAAAAGAAACAGGCACGGCAATGGAAAAGAAATCCAGAGGACGACCAAAAATTGATAAACCAGCTCCAGAAAGGAAAACTAAAGAACAGATGCAGATGGATCAATTGACAACGAAATTGAACAAACTTAGTCAAGTGACAAAGCAGTTACAGGGAAAACTGAAAGGCCAAGAACAAGGAGCAAAATGGATCAACAGATTGATAACTGATATGCTGGGATTAGCAAACTCAGAAATAAAGAGAAATTTGAAACTCAATAATATCGGAACGGAAGCGAAACAGCTTTGGACAGCAATAAAACCAATAATAAATAAAATCATGGACAACAAGGTACGAACTACAACCAGAGATCCAGAGGAATTACTGTTGATAATAACCCACTTAACGAAACGATCCGATGACCCAAATAGATATTTGGTAGGAATGGCCTACCTGATGTATAATACGATAGTGATATACAGAAAGCGAACTCCAAGATACAACCCAAACGGATATGAATTTGCAATAACAGACATTATTAGGAAGGTAATCGAACCATTCATCCTGACTCAAGGTGGATGGCAAGCCTTTATAAATTTGGCAAGTAAAGATGACCAAACCGAGATGATGCAAGCGAAGTTAAAAGAGTTATTAACGGAATTCAAAACGACCATTAATGCAGCAATCCAAAAATAGCTAGAAAAGGATGAATACGATAATCACTACAATACTCATATGGATGATGTGCGTGAAAGGGTAGAAACCGGTTTGTAGTATATGATTGTGGATAATATAAAGATTGGTGAATAAAATTACTCACTAAAAGAACGGAAGAGTGCAAAGCGCAAACCCCGGGTAAACTTACAGAAACGGCAACAGCCAGTATCGATATAATGTATATCAAGAGTAGATTTCATTTTTAAAACGGAAATTAGATAATGCTCAGTGACAAGAAAAATTGTAGCATTTCATTGGGACATCACTTCACACTCAACAATTATAAGAAGCGGGTACGGAAACAACAGTCAGTATCAGTAACGAGGAGCGAATGTGAAGAGGATTCACGACAGGACGCTCGCAATAGACTGGAGAGTGATGAGCAGCCGGAAGAGGAAAGATTAAAAAACTACCGAGTATACGCTGTTAAGGAAGAAGAATAACGTCTGGAGACGGAACATGCCAAGGAGGAGAGTACACTCTATTGAATCAATTAGTCAAAGGGAGTAGTAGTGATTGAAAGCTTCAAGTAAGTGGGGAAATACCAGGATATTTCGATTCCAGACACGCAAGCAATGAAAAAGTACCTCATGTCTAGAACAGATAGATCATGAATACGGGAATGTCAACAATCGTTATTATTCACGCCGATACCGAGAACTTGTAGACTCACCTTAGTTGAAGAGTGCAATATTGAGTTGAAGTGCAAGGACAAGTGGCACAGAGAAACCAGAAACTAACACACAAAAAAGCGCATTAGAATGAAATACGGAAGAACCGGAAGAATCGGAAAAACCAACGATAACCACAACTATCGATCAGAGTCACGCCAACGGTTAGTATATCAACTGATACCCACTATACGGAATGAGATTTATAAAAGGACGACGAATGGTGAGGGCAAATGTGACGAAATGTAAGCGTACCAATTATAAAGGAATATTCTTATCGCGACAGCAATTACCAAACGCAAAAGCGCAAAAATAGACCCCAAAAGATGTAAAATATATATATGTACATAAATAACAAGTGGATTCTTATATCATAAAGGATTGGCAATCAACAGAGAAATATACTAGGATTTAGTTAAATGTTAGGTATCTGAACAGAGAAATAATAAAAACAAATGGAATGGCAATCACGAATAACCAGATAACGCATTACAATACATACCACTCCAAAAGAGGGAATATTTTGGAGAATACGTCGGAGAAGTTATGTTACATATAAATCGCAGAAAAAGACAATTGCGAAACTGCCAGAGATTCAACAATTCAGAGAGAATAAATGCATAAACGAATTAGAGATAATGCATAAAGGAAAATCAGGATTCGCTCAACCAGTAACAAGGATGAAAACCCAAGAGAGAAATTTGTACCCAACATGTTCAGTTGCAGTAATGATATATGGACCATTATTACGAAATAAGAGATGGAAGTTGGTTTACCAATTTCCAACCAGAGTAATGTTAGCACCACCAAAAATATTTTGGGACTGACGGATTGGCCAAGCGAAGCAGATTCATCAAACCAGTTGATATATCACAGAGTGGAATTACCAAACAAAAGATCTGGAACGAGGCCAGAGGACATATTATTATTTCCAGCACAAAGGCAGCAATATTATCAACAATATATATATAGAAGTAACAACTATGGGAGGAAACCCAACTACGATTGTTACTATCACCAGAATCATTTATCAACATGCTACAGCAAATTGATGCAAAGAAAACACTTGGGGAAGATTCTTAATTCGACAGATGATGGCAGGAATCTAGGAATAATTCTCATCATTCAATTGTAAGAGTAATCATGGGCAATGTTAGCATGTTTCCGATATCTTATAAAGAGAGAGAAAATCAACTGGAAACATTTGACCATGGATTCTTACCGTTTTAGCAAAGACCAATGGTATTTCACGGACATCAAAGATATTCATAAGATAAAAAGACTAGTAGGACATTCTAAACGAAATGAACGGTACCGATGAAGAAGTTGGACGGAAATTTTAAAGCGGTAATGAGATTAGAAGCCGAGAAACACCAGGAATGAGCGACAAAAGACGAGCAACTGGAAACGGACTGGATAAATTTCAGGAGATGATAGCAGTATAACAGCGGACAATGATGACGAACCAAGGAGGAACGCCCAGTTCGCTAACTCAGAACAACTTAAACAATGGGGAAAATCGAAAGGACCAAGACATAGTGGACATTCATAATCATCCCACCAGTATATGATGTTTAAAGAGAGCAACAAACATCAGCAGAGAGAAACATACAGTTGGAAACGAACGTTACCGATACCAAAATCAACAACATCTACGATATTTATCCAGTACCATACGAACCAAATTGGGGCAGATTTTAGTACCAAGAACTAGCCAAAGATCAGACAGCTGTGTCAGGATCCAGAAACTCGAAACTATAAGCTATGTTACAAACATTTAGCTGGACCAACACTAAACGGTACCCATAGAATAAATGGTGGGTAGAAATAAAGCATGATTGATACCGGAGCAAACATTACTCCAGCAATTAAAAATGGATAAAATACCGGAAGATTGTGGCCATGTATAGAAGAGAAAGCTTAACATGGAGGGATGTTGATAACGTGCGAGTAAAGAATCGCGTCGCAGTCATCGGAAAAATTTCTGTGTCTCAATAATTGAAATATAAAATGTAAAACTCAATACCGTATTTGGCAGTCCATCAGGAGATTGAGCGCAGACTGTATAATTGGAACAGATCTCATTGCCAGAATATATTAAAAAGATAATAATAGATTCTAGGCATCAATGGAGCCTGAGAGAAACAAAACCCGACAACGAATATGTATTGCTGAATCAGAAGTAGATGCTCAGAGAAATTAGAGTGCCGGGCGCACACAAATGATTGTTTACGTAAAAGAGTTAACGAGGAAACTAGAGGTGAAATGGTTTTTGAACTCTTAATCACAAATTTGAGAAAAAGTATAAGAACTGCCATTAGCCAGAAGATAGTGATGTAAACGACAACAGTGAAATTCCATCAATATCTACAAATTTCCGATGAGGAAGACAAAGTCATTTTACGAAAACGAAAGATTGGGAAAACTAACACCAATGATGGATATTGAACTTCCAACAGCAAAAACTGAAGGAACGGAGGAAGAATTATGGACAATCGACAGTCAGCTACTAAACGAAAGCGAGAAGAGCAACTACAAAAAACTGCTAGGGAATTCAAGATATACAGCACGACAGCCACAAGCGAGAACACCAACACCAACCAGCTAACGAGATACCCAAAAACTACACGGGCCTATCGATGGCCAAGAGCTGCAATCTGTAGCAGAAAAAGAAGTTCAAAAGAGGTTAGACGCCGAGAATCGAACCAAGTTGCTCGCCGCCCCATGGCAATTCCAGTGATATTGGTAAGAAAAAAGACGGAACACAACGGTTCTGTATAGATGATCGACGACTCAACGCGGTAACAAAACGGGATACATACCCGTTACCAGATATAAATGAGATGTTACAAACTCTACACGACTTCCTTACATCGAAAAACAAAGACGAGATGAATCAAATGCAGTGTACGCATGTGAATTAAAGAAACTGTTGTAAAAGAACCTTCGGAGAACATGATTTGCCCGAAGATAAAATGGTAGACGTCTTCATAAGAGGAATCAAGAGGGAAGACATACGAGCCAACTTGGATGCTGGCACAAACATTAGATAAAGCAGTAGCAATCGCAACAGATGCGAAAGCCCATCTAGGACGGGATATCAAGTGGCAGTCTTGGCCACGAACCAACAACATCAACAGTTAATGCGCAACAATCAAAAAACAATACCAATCCAGCCATGAATCAATTCATTCCAAGAGCACAGCAGATGTTCAGCCACCAGCAACGAGAAATCCGAGGATAGAGGTAATAACCAAGTAAGTTATAATAATAATTCAGGAACAATCCAAATACAAATGAAAAATGCTCCATATGCAAAGAATAGGACATCGGTCAGAGAATTGTTTCCGAAATTACACTTGTCAAAAATGTGGTAGACGAGGGCATACCTGAGAAAATATGTAGACAACTAGTAACAAAGCATGTTACAATTGACAAAAAGACATTTCGCAAGGCAATGTAACATAAGAGAGAACCAACCAATCAAGATTAAATAACTCTATGGGAAATCCACAAATTAACGTGATGCAAGAGATAGACATGCTACGAAGAAACATCAACGAATGCCCATGGAATTAAAGAGATGATGCAACAAATGCCCACCAATATACACAACCAACGAATCAACGTAATGAGAAGCAATGAGGAGATTCAAGAGCTGCGAACTAGGAATATCAAAGAGCAACAACAAGCTGAATGGCAAAGACTACAAACGAGGAAGCCAGGAAATCCAGCAAAGATGGGAAAATCGAAAACAAACCCCGAAGAGAATCAATATGATAGAATGGAAATCCAGATGAAACTCACACTGCGGAGCAGTGTGTTGAAACGGAAGAGGGAGAGATATGATAACCGATAACGAGAAACAGTTGAATTAAATACGATGAGAAAATAGAGGCCATCAAAAGAATTTACAGAAGGAGGAAAAACAAAGACGTCGACAGTTAAAAGAAACGATAATGGGAAACCGAATGAACCGAAACTAAGAGATTAAACGAGCAGAAAATGATGATAACGGAGGATCAAAACGAGGAAAACATTAGTGTACGAGATAAATGAACTCGAAAAAGAAATTATGACACAAAAGACAGAGAGTACACTCGAGAAAATAAAGCAAGAGGAAGCTTTAAACAAGAGGAGGATCAATTAAAAGAAAAAAGAAAGCAATCCTGAACAGAGAAAGCGGAACTTAGAAAGAGGCACTAATTATTAAAAATAGACGGAGCGTAAAATCATAGAACAAGAACAAGCACTAGATCAAAAAATATGAAGCGATGGCAAAGAAAGTGCTTCGCAAGAAACGAAAGAGCCAGAATCGAGAGATGAACAGAAGATCACGCCAGAAGGAAAGAAAAGATATCAGAACCAATAATAACAAAAAATCGAATCCAGAGGAAACTGCTACAAAAAATAGAAACAGGAATCAGAAAAGAAAAAGCCCACGTGGAGTGAACTCAAATCGAAAACAGAAAAAGGAGATATGGTTCAAACAAAAGGACCAACAAGGATAATAAAGAGAGGAACAACACAAATCAATATGTTGAGACAAATACCAGACGATCAAACAGACGAAGAGAAGTGAATAAGCAGTCTGGGTGGGAGAAATATTTCAATCATGCGAGAAAATAAACCATACAAAGATGAATCAAAATCCCGAACTAGAAGAAATGGAAACGAACGTGCCAAGAGAAGATGAAACGAGAATTAAAAGAAAATCAACAATGTGGAAGAAGTAGATCGAAACAAATGTTCTTAAACCTCAGAGATACAACCGCATACAGCAGATAATGAAATTAATTGCGAAAGGACATCAACAGGATAATGTACATTTACGCATTCATGGAAGATATGATAAAAAAGTACCAAGAGAATTGAAAGAATATGATAGAGAAGGAGTATCAGGTAATTATTGATTTTCCAGAGATACAAGACAAATAATAGCAACAGAGGCGAAAGCACAACGAGTTGTAATGATTGGGTAGTGAAAAAGCAGGACCCAGCTACAAAAATAAAAACCTTATATTTATCAAGGAGAAAAAATAAAGCGAGATATACAACTCGGCGGATGCTCTAATATGGCCAAAAGGAATAAATGTGGTAACATTAAACAAAATGAAACCGAGAAACGACAGCAGAATATGCAGAAAATTCAATATTGTTACAACAAAGAAATAAAACCTGGATTAGAAAAAGAGAGACAAAAGATAATGAGACAAAACAGATAAAATGACAGAACAAGCAATAGACCAGGCTAGAAAAATTATTAATCGATTATCATTAACAAGACCGATTCTCAATGAAAAATTTGTAGAAGCTGTACGAGACACAGACATTATGAGATTTGACAACGAGAGAACGGATGAAGTTGATAGCCAAATATGGAGAGCACCAAAGAGAAATGAGAGGAGATGAACCAATAAGATAAGAAATAAGCTACCAAATGATGAAATAAAAGAAAATTAGTGACCCGATTGTCAAATGCCGAATTATACCGACGATAAACCGAGAATTATCAACCAATAATCGAAAGTAGTGACGACGGTATGGTAAGACGTGGCAATAATGTATCACAACGACAAATAAGTCCGCGAGAACGAACCCGATATACGAATTGGGTATATGGGAAGACGGACAAACCATTAATATCATAGCCATGATGACCAGAGAGGAAAAATACAACAAAAAGGGAAAACAGATCCAAGAATTTCAAGAGGAAATGAAAAAAAATGGATCAAATACTAACCATCTACAGTTATGGAGACAGATGCAAAGTTGAGTACAAAAATACAACCTATAGATGACTCGAGATGCCGATCAACACCATGGAAAAAGGTGTTAGATGAAAAGACAAAAGAGTGCAAATGGAAAATGGAGAGAACCAAACCAAAATGGAGAAAATACATACCAGGGAAGCGCCAGAAGATGCAAGCTAACGAAACAACCTTGGAACTCTATGAAGATGAACATACGAAATTTTACCAGAGGAAATGATAAACGAAATGAATGGCAACCAGAAGAAGCGAGGAAATAACGATAGAGCTCGACTAGCCCATACACATGGAAGATAGGTGGATGGGCCTGAAAAAGTAAAATCGGCTGAAGAGAGAAATCATCGGTATCACAAGTCATCAATTCTATAAGAAATCGAGGATACGGATTGAAATGAGAGTACCCAAACGGAGATGGGGTAGGAAAAGGGAAATATCCTACAGTGTATTTCTATTAGCAAGAGGCAGATATGACGGCAAGTTAGAATGGCCATTTAATCGAAAGGTCACAATTTCAAATCGCCAAACCCGGAAAATGGGAAGAGCGAACAGCGAAAAATGGGAGTAGACCCAAGATCTATGATAAGCAAAAGCCAAAATCCACTGAAAAATGTCGCAGGAGGAGTACCACAATTTCTGTTGAAAAAATATGTAACACCTCAATTCGTAAAAGATGATACGATATATATTACGATCGAAGTAGAAACAGAAACGAGAAATGAAATTACGAATCCAACAAGAACAAGCGAGACCGCGAATCAGTGTACTCGAAAAACGAATTCGGAATAAAAATTTGCCCACAGATATAGACGATCCTGTGGAGGAAGGATTGACACGATTAACGGAAACGCAAAAATGTAGAGAGTTAGCAGCGATACTAAGAACCGGAGCAAAGAATCAAAGACGAACTGTAACAGATTTAGCAAATGGAATAATCGATTCTTGTAGCCGAGTGGAGAATCTGCGAAATATAGTAAAAGAAATAGAAGAGTATCGGAAATGTATGCGTGGTACCCAGAGCAATTCCGAGAAATTATCCGAAAAAATGGAAACACACTGAATTGGGCAGCCGAAAAGCGATAGAGAAGTATAGTTTTAAAATTATGATGCCAGATTTCGAACCAATCGAAAGAGAATTATATCATGCCAAGTGAGTGAAGTGAAAAAGAGAATACCGATGAACCGCCATTTCATTACAATACCAGGACGATCATTAGACGACGATCTCGAAATCGGAGTTTACGCAAATGCAATTGGGATTAATAAATGTATTAACAGTAGCAAAGATCGCGGGTAGAGAACTGAGCAAAAAGAGAAATCAGAACGAAAACGCCAATAGGACGACAGAGAGTCTAAACACACCAGAAGTTCACCTGCAGCAGATGGAAGTAATCGTCATCACAACAGGAGATGAAGAATACTAAATGATCTAAATGACATTGTGGACGAAGAACCAACCAGGAGAATAACCGGAATCAAGAGATTTGTTCTGACAGAAAAACGAAGATGATATTGATAACAGATGGAACCAGACAAGCTGGTATTGGTCAAAGACAGCCAGTCGAAATTATAGAGCAGATACGAAGAAGAAAATAAAAAAGAGAAGAAGAGCCGAAGCTCACAGAGACGAATGGGATAATTGGATAAATGAACGAGGAGCACAACATCAAAGAAACAACAGACGAACAACCCAAACGAAAAGAAACAGGCACGGCAATGGAAAAGAAATCCAGAGACGACCAAAAATTGATAAACCAGCTCCAGAAAGAAAACTAAAGAACAGATGCAGATGGATCAATTGACAACGAAATTTAAACAACTTAGTCAAGTGACAAAGCAGTTACAGGGAAAAACTGAAAAGGCCAAGAACAAGGAGCAAAATGGATCACAGATGATAACTGATATGCTGGGATTAGCAATCAGAAATAAAGAGAAATTGAAATTAATTAATATCGGAACGGAAGCGAAAACAGCTTTGGACAGCAATAAAACAATAATAAATAAATCATGGACAACAAGTACGAACTACAACCAGAGATCCAGAAGGAATTACTGTTGAATAACCCACTTAACGAAACGATCCGATGACCCAAATAGAATTTTGGTAGGAATGCTACCTGATGTATAATACGATAGTGATATTACAGAAAGCGAACTCCAAGATACAACCCAAACGGATATGAATTTGCAATAACAGACATTATTCAGGAAGGTATCGAACCATTCATCCTGACTCAAGGTGGATGGCAAGCCTTTATAAAATTTGGCAAGTAAGATGACCAAACCGAGATGATGCAAGCGAAGTTAAAAGAGTTATTAACGGAATTCAAAACGACCATTAATGCAAGCAATCCAAAAATAGCTTAGAAAAGGATGAAATACGATAATCACTACAATACTCATATGGATGATGTGGCGTGAAGAGTAGAACCGTTTGTAGTATATGATTGTGATAATATAAAGATTGGTGATAAATACTCACTAAAAGAAACGGAAGAGTGCAAAGCAGCAAACCCGGTAAACTACAGACACGGCAACAGCAGTATCGTATAATGTATATCAGAGGTAGATTTCATTAAAACGGAAATTAAAGAATGCTCATTGACAAGAAAAAATTGTAGCATTCATTGCGGACATCATCACACTCACAATTATAGAAGCGGGTACGAAACAACAGAGTATCAGTAACGAGGAGCGAATGGTGAAGAAGGATTCACGACAGGACGCATTCGCAATAGCTGGAAGAGTGAATGTAGCAGCCGAAGAAGGAAAGATAAAACTACCCGAGTATACGCTGCGGAAGAATAACGCTGGAGACGGAACATCCAAGAGAGAGTACACTCTATTGAATCAATTAGTCAAAGGATAGTAGTGATTGAAAGCTATCAAGTAAAGTGAGAAATACCAAGGATATTTCGATCCAGACACGCAAGCAATGAAAAAGTACCCTCCAATGTCTAGCAAACAGATAGATCATGCAATACGGGAATGTCAACAATCGTATATCACGCCGATACCAGAACTTGTAAGACTCACCTTATTGAAGAGTGCAATATTTGATGAAGTGCAAACAAGTGCACAGAGAAACAGAAACTACACACAAAAAAGCGCATTAGATGAAATACGGAGAACGGAAAGATCGAAAACCAACGATAACCACAACTTATCGGATCAGAGGTCACGCCACGGTAGTTAATATCAACTGATACCACTATCGGAATGAGATTTATAAAAGAGACGAATGGTGAGCAAATGTGGACGAAATGGTAAGCCAGTACCCAATTATAAAGGAATATTTCTTATGCGAACGCATACCAAACGCAAAAGCGCAAATAGACCCAAAGATGTAAAATTATATTGTAAAAATAACAAGATGGATTTCTTATATCCATAAAGGATTGCTTAAAGGTACCTAGAGACGACTTCTTTTTATCCCTAGACCTGGTGGTGAGGCACCGAACTACGCGGACTGTGTGCTAGGTCTGTTATCAGCCAAGGGGACTGATTGATTGATGAGCGTTTTGATACAAAAACCGGATCCACACACCGAGTATCTCGAACGATTCTTTTCTTCGCTGGGAGGGCGACTCGATACAGACAGAAGCGGATGCCGACAGCGGTATGGGGCAAACGGTAGGTGAGTATGTGAACTAACCGGTAATGGTTCATCTGCGCAGATGTCCTGCTAAAGCCAGATGAGAAGCGGCTGAATGGGAGCCCGAGAAATCTGATGGAAGGAGCGGGCAAAAATTTGATAGTTTATTTTCCGCTCCCACTTTTAATCGCTTCTTTTTCCTTTCATATTCGGGGAATCAAGTAACCGCTTTTGGAACTTGAATTGAACGTCTAGGGCATTTCCATATTTTATATTCTTCGAGTACTGGATCCACCACCGAGTACGAGGGAAGTTTTTTTATTGCCCGCGAGGAGTTTGGTTCACCAATAAACCGGATCCCACACCGTATAGTTACCAAATATCCGAATTGGCGGTGATAAAGCGTAACCGGAAGGGAAAGAATGGGCGCGGCAAATGACGCCATGGATTGAGAGTCTCAGGTGAGGCCTCAAACATACCCAAAAGTCACTGCTTGAGCTCAGTCGCGATGAAATATAAGACAGATATATAGGGCCGGATTGATTATAATCAGCATACTTGAGGCACTAGAGGGGGATGATTATAATCAAGTTACTGAGGGCCGGATGAATTATGATCAGATACTAGAGCAATAGAGGGCCGGATGAATTATGATCAGATACTAGAGGCAATAGAGGGCCGGATGATTAAATAATATCAAGAAGGTAAATAACTTGGAGGCAATTGAGGGCCGGATGATTATAATCAGTACTTGAGGCAATAGAGGGCCGGAGATTATATCAGTACTTGAGGGCAATAGAGGGCGTATGGATTTATGATACAGATACTGAGGCAATAGAGGCCGGATGATTCATGATCAGATAACTTAGAGGCCATAGGTACAGATAAGATATGATAGGAAGTAAAAGATGAAAATGATTATGAATAGATATTAAGGTACAGATGACAGTAAAAGAGTTAAGCCGAAGGCCAAAAGACAGCTAACGGAAATATAGGGGCATTGAAGCGCCAGGATTGAGGTATTAAGTAAATGAAATTTTTTGGGGGACATAGGAAAATATTAATGGATTGAATGAGAGTAATGAGTATGATGAGTTTATATTATTGTGATTATATGATATAGATAATTGTACGACACTATATAGATAACTGAAAGACTATATAGATAATTTGATATGAGATTATAGATAAATTATTACGAAAAAAAAAGGTTAAGATAATTTAAATGGACTTAATGAGGGGGGCGAGTCAGAAGAAGACCACCACGATAAATCGCGAACCAGGGGATATAACATATATTAGTATGGTTTAACGGAGGAGAAATTAGTTAGAGTTATAGAATATTGGAGTTGTTATTTATTTTAGGAATCGATAGTCAAGCAAGCAAATCCAAGTCAAGTGCAAAGCAAAGAATAGGAGAAAAATTTCAGAGCAAACGACAAAGCAAGTGATAACAAGAAACTTGAATAAACGAGTAGAAAAGAATTTGAATATGACGTCAATAGTTACGAAGCAGATTAAGGCAACAGAGTTTCAAGCACCAAAGCAAGAAATGAGAGAGAAACCAGTTCAACAGCCGAATAACCGTAAACATTTGATAGCATCAGCAATGCGGCCCACTGAGAGAAGCCAAAAGCCAATGAGAATACAGACAAAAAGTTTATTAAAAGCGCGCAGAAAAGATTGAAAAAGCGCAACAGTAGAAGTGCCAACCGGCAGTATCAATACTAGCAGGACAGGAACCGGCACAGCTAGTGGGATATTTTAACCGACGTTGAATTCAACAGTAGCGAGGAAACGAAATAAACGATATAGAAAACCGGTTGCCACAATAGAATGAGACGAGGAAGAGAGATTAAAAAACTTAACATTAACTCACACATGGCAAATTTCACAACTTCCAAACAATGAGCTTCAATTCCGGATGCAAATGCCAATAGGTTAAATAACTCAACCATGTGGTGAGTAGGAGAGTTCAGAGAAAGTTTAGAGGGAGAACCGTTTGACGGTAGTCTCACAAAATTGGGATTCATTCTATAAAGGAATTCGAAGTGTATAATATCTGATCCCAAAACTGGACAGATCAAAAAGGTAAAAGGAGCCTGACTACCCTTGTATTTTGAAAGGGAGTGCACCAAGGATGATATTCGTTGAGGGAAGCGAGAGACGATACGAAAATTGACAACGTGGACAGAGATAAAGAGTTTCTTAATAAAGATATTCGGTAAATAGGAGGAAGAATGGGGAATTTAGGAAGATATTGGATTCCCCATATCCGAAACAAGAACGAGATGAATCAATGAGTGTTACGGCATGTGAATTTAAAGAAACTGTGATAAGAAGCCTTCGGAACTGATTTGCCCGAAATAAAAATGTAGATATGACGTCTTCATAAGAGGAATCAAGAGGAAGACATACGAGCCAACTTGGATGTTCGGCACCAGAAACATTAGATAAGTCAGTTAGCAATCGCAACAGATGCGAGCCCATCTAGACTGTGGATATCAAGTGGCAGTACTTGGCCACGGAACCTAACAACATCAAACAGTTAATGCCAACATCAAAACAACAATACCAATCCAGCATGAATCAATTCATTCCAGGCACAGCAGATGTTCAAGCCACCAGCAACGGGAATCGGAGGATAGAGGTTAATAACAAGTTAAGTTATCATATAATTCAGGGAACAATCAATACAAATGAAAAATGCTCCATATGCAAGCCATAGGCACATCGGTCAGATGAATTGTTCCGAAATTCAACTGTCAAGAAAGTGGTAGACGGGGCATTACTGAGATAAATATGTAGACAACTAGTATACAAAGCATGTTACAATTGTGGACACAAGACATTTTCGCAAGGCAATGTACATAAAGAGAGAACCAACCAATTCAAGATTAAATAACTCTTGGGAAATCCACAAATTAACGTGATGCAAGAGATAGACATTGCTTACGAGAAACTTTACAACCGACCATGCCATGGGATTAAAAGAGATGATGAAACAAATGGCCACCAATATACAACAACAAGAATCAACGTAATGAGAACAAATGAGGAATTCAAAGAGCTGCGAACTAGGCATATCAAGCAACACAAGCTGAATTGGCAAAGACTACAAAACGAGGAGTAAGTCCCAGGAAATCCAGCAAAGATGGGAAATCGAAAACAACCCCGTAGAGAATCAATATGATGAAATGGAAATTCCAGATGAAAACTCACCTGCGGAGCAGGGTGTGTTGAGAACGAAGAGGAGGAGATATGATAACGATAACGAAGAAACAGATTGAATTAATACGATGGAGAATAGAGGCCATCCAAAGAATTTACAGCAGAGAAAAACAGACGTCGACAGCTTAAAAAAACGATAATGGAGAAACCGAATGAACCGGAAACTCAAGAGATTAAACGAGCAGAAATGGATAACGGAGGATCAACGAGAAACATTTAGTACGAGATAATGAACTCGAAAAGAATCTATGACACCACAAGACATAGAGTACATTCGAGGAAAATAAAGCAAGAGGAAGCTTTTGGAACAAGAGGAGATCAATTAACAAGAAAAGAGCAATCCTGACAAGAGAAAGGACTTAGAAAGAAGGCACTAATATTAAAATAGACGGAGGCGTTAAAACATCTGACAAGAACATAGGCCACTTAGAATCAAAAATCAGAGGCGATGGCAAAGAAGTGCTATCGCAAGACGAAAGAGCCAGAATCGAGAGTATGACAGGGAAGTATCAACGCCAGAGGAAAGAAAAAGATATCAGAACCTCATATACAAAAAATAGATCCCAAGAGGATACTGCTACAAAATAGAACAGGAATCAAAAAGAAAGGGCCCACGTGGGGTGTAAACTTCAAATCGAGACAGATAAAGGAATATGTTCCAAACAAAAGGCCCACCAACAAGGTAATAAAAGGGCGGAACAACCACAAATCAATATGTTGAGACAAATTACAGACGATCAAACAGACGAGAGAAAGTGAAATAGCAGTCTGGGTGGAGAAATATTTCAATCATTCCGACGGAAATAAACCATACAAAGATGAATCAAATCCGATAACTGAAAAATGGAACGAACGTGCCAAGAGAAGATGAAACCGAGATATTTGAAATAGACGAATCAACAAGATTGCTGGAGAAGTAGATCCGAAACCAAATGTTCTTAAACCTCAGAGATACAACGCAGCTACGCAGAATAATGAAATTAATTGCGAAAGGAGATCAACAGGATAATCGAGTAACATTCTACGGCATTCAATGGAAATTATAGTGATAAAAAGTACCACGAGATTTGAAAGGCATTAGTTGATAGAGAAGAGTATCAGGTAATTATTGATTTTCCAGAGATACAAGACAATAATTTCGAGCAACAGGGCGAAGCACCAAACGAGTTGTCATGATTTGGGTAGCTGAAAAAGCTAGACCAGTACAAAATAAACCTTTATATTATCAAGGAAGAAAATAAAGCGAGATATACAACCCTCGGCGGATGTTATATGAACAAGGAATAATGTGGTAACATTAAACAACAAAATGAACCGAGGAACGACAGCAGAATCATGGCAGAAATTCATTATTGTCACAAGAAATAAAACCTGGATTCAGAAAAGAGAGACAAAAGATAATTGAGACAAACCAGTATTAAAATGATCAGAAACGAGCAATAGACAGGGCTAGAAAATATATTAATCGTTATCATTAACAGACCGATCTCACATGAAAATATTTGTAGAAAGCTGTACGGAGACACAGACATTATGAGAATTTGAACGAATGAGACCGGATGAGTCTGATGAAATATGGGAGCACCAAAGAGAAATGGAGGAGATGGAACCAATAAGATAAGATAAAGCTACCAAATGGATGAAATAAAGAGAATATTAGTGGACCCGTTGTCAATGCCACCGAATTATACCGACGGTAACCTGAGAATGTATCCGCAACAATAATTCGGTCAAGTAGTGACGACGGATATGGTAGACAAGACGTGCAATAATGATATCCACAACGAAAATAAGTCGCAGACGAACCGATTATTAGATGTGAGGTATATGGGAAGCGGACAAACCATTAAATATCATAGCCATGGATGATCAGGAGAGGAAGGGGGGAAATACAAACAAAAAGGGAAACAACAGATCCAAGAATTTCAAGAGGAAATGAAAAGAAAAATGGATCAAATACTAACCATCTACCAGTTATGGAGACAAGATGCAAAGTTGAGTACAAAATTACAACCTATATATGACTCGAGATGCGATTCACACCATGAAAAACGGTGTATGGAGATAAGACAAAAGAGTGCAGATAGAAAATGGAGAGAACCAAACCAAAATGTGAGATACATACCAGGGGGAAGCGCCAGAAGATCAGCTCACGAAACAACTTGGAACTCTATGAAGATGAACATACGAAATTACAGAGGAAATGATAACTAAATGGAATGAGCAACCAGAAGAGACGAGGAAATAAACCGATTAGAGCTGACTGCCCCATACACATGGAAGATAGGTGGATGGGCTGAAAAAGTAAAATCGGCTGAAGAGAGAAAAAATCATCGGTATCACAAGTCATCAATTCTATACAGAAATCGGAGGATACCGGATTGACATTGGGTGTACCCAACAGGAGTGGGGGTAGGAAAAGGGAATATATCAGTGTATTTTCTATTGCAGGGCGTTGACGGCGCAAGTTTAGACCGAATGGCCATTTAATCGAAGGTCACAATTTCAATCGCCAAACCCGGAAAATGGGAGGCGACAAGCGAAAAGTTGGGGGAGTAGACCAAAGATCTTGATAAGCCAAAGCCAAAAATCCACTTGAAAATGTCGAGGAGGAGTACCACAATTTCTGTTTGAAAAAATATGTAACACCTTCAATTTCGTAAAGATGATCGATATATATTACGATCGAAGTAGAAACAGAACGAGACATGAAATCACGAATCCAACAAGAACAGCGAGGGACCCGCGAATCAGTGTACTCGAAAACGATCAGGAAATTAAAATATTTGCCCACAAGATATAGACGATCTGTGGGAGGGCAGGATTGACACGATTCGGAAACGAAAAGTTAGAGAGTTAGCAGCGATACTAAGAACTCGGAGCAAAGATCAAGACGGAACTGTAACAGATTTAGCAAATTGGGAGATAAATCGATTCTCTGTAGCCGAGTGGAGAATCTGCGAAATTTAATGTAACTAGCAAATAGAAGAAGTTATCGGAGTGTATGGGTGGTACCAGGCAGATTCCGAGAAATTATTCCGGAATGGAAATCACACCTTGAATGTGGCAGCCGAAAGGATAGAGAAGTATAGTTAAAAAATTATGATGGCCACGATTTCGAACCAATCGAAAGAGAATTTTCTAATCACTGCCAGGTGAGTGAGTTGAAAAGGCAATACCCGTGATAGAACCGCATTTCATTACCAATTACCAGGGACCGGATCATTAGACGACGATCTCGAATCGGAGTTTACGGCAATGCAATTGGGATTAATAAATGTTTTACAGTTAGCAAGATCGCGGGTAGAGACTGAGCAAAAGAGAAATTCAGAACGAACGCCAAATAGGACGACAGAGAGTCTAAAACAGAAGTTCACCTTGCTAGGCAGATGATAGTAAATCGTCATCACAACAGCGAGATGAAGAGTACTAAATGATTAATGACATTTTGGGACGAGAAAGAAACACCAGGAGGAAATACCGGATCAAGAGATTTGTTCATGACAAGAAAACGAAGATGATATGATAACAGATGAACCAGACAATGCTTGGTATGTTGGTCAAAGACAGCCAGTCGAAATTATAGAGCAGAACCGAAGAAGAAAATAAAAAGAAGATCGAGAAGACGCCGAGCTCGACAGGGAGACGAATGGATAATTGGTATAAATGACGGAGCTTACAACATCCAAAGACACACACAGACGAACAAAACCAAACGAAAGGAACAGGCACGGACAATGGGAAACGAATCCAGGAGGACGACAAAAATTGATTAAACAGCTCCAGAAAGGAAAATAAGAACAGATGCAGATGGTATCAATTGACAACGAATTGAACAAAACTTAGTTCAAGTGACAAGCAGTTCAGGGAAAACTGAAAGGGCAAGAAACAGGGAGCAAAATGGTATCAACAGAATTTGATAATATATGCTGGATTAGCAAACTCAGAACTAAAGAGAAATTTGAAAACTCAATAATATCGGAACGGAAGCGAAACAGCTTTGGACCGCATAACCAATAATAAATTAAAATCATGGATCAACAAGGTACGAACTAAACCAGAGATCCGAGAGGAATTAACTGTTGATAATAACCACCTTAACGGAAACGATCCTGATGCCCAAATAGAATATTTGTAGGAATTGCCCTACCTGATGTTAATACGATAGTGATATACAGAAAGCGGACTCCAAGATACAACCCAAACGGATATGAATTCGCAAATAACGACATTATCAGGAAAGGTAATCGAGACCATTCATCCTGACTCCAAGTGGATTGGCAAGCCTTTTATAAATTTGGAGTAAATTATGACCAAACCGAGATGATGCAAGCGAGTTAAAAGAGTTATTCGGAATTTCAAAGACGACCACTTAATTGCAAGCAATCCAAAAATAGCTAGAAAGGGGATGAATTAGATAATCACTCACAATTATCATATGGATGAATGTGCGTTGAAAGGTTAGAAACCGATTTGTTAGTATATGATTGTGATAATATAAAGATTGTGATATACTCACCTAAAAGTAGAACGGAGAGTGCAGCAGCAACCCCGTTTAAACTACAGACAAACGGCAAACAGCAGTTATCGTATATGTATATTCAGAGGTAGATTCATTAAAACGGAAATAAAAGATGTTCCAGCAGTGACAAGAAATTGCTAGCATTTCATTGCGGACATCACTCACACTCAAACATTATAGAAGACGGGTACGGATACAACAGTAGTATCAGTAACGAGCTGGGCGAATGTGAAGAGAGGATTTCACGACAGGGACGCATCGCAATTAGCTGGAAGAGTGAATGTAGGCAGCCGAAGAAGGAAAGATAAAACTACCGGAGTATTACGCTGCGGGAAGAAATACGTCTGGGGACGGAACTATGCCAAGAGGAGAGTATCACTCTATTGAATCAATTTAGTCAAGGCAGTAGTAGTGATTGAAAGCTATCAAGCTAAAGTTGGAGGAAATCCAAGGTATTTCGATCCAGAACACGCTAAGGCAATGAAAAAGTACCTCAATGTTAGCAACAGATAGATCAGCAATACGGGAATGCTCACAATCGCTATATATCCGCGATACGACCTTGTAGACTCACCATTATTGAAGAGATGCAATATTTGATTGAGTGCAAGGACAAGTGCACAGAAGAACAGAATAACTAACACACAAAAAAGCGCATTTAGATGAAATACGGAGAACCGGAAGAATTCGGAAAACCAACCGATAACCACAACTATCGGCATCAGAGGTCCGCCAACGGTAGTAATTCACTGATACCACTATCGGAATGAGGATTTATAAAAGAACGAATGGGTGAAGCAAATGTGACGAAATGGTAGCCAGTACCAATTATAAAGGAATATTCTTCTCGCGAACAGCAATTACCAAACGCCAAAGCGCAAATAGCCCCAAAGATGTAAAATTATATTTGTACATAATAAACAGATGGATTTCTTATATCATAAGGATTGGCATCACAGAGAAATATACGTAGGATTTAGTTAAAAATGATTGTATCTTGAACAGAGAAATATTAAACAAATTGGGCAATGGCAATCACGAATCCGAGACTAAACGCAATTCCATACTACCACTCCAAGGAGGGATATTTTGGAAGAATCGTCGGAGAAGTTATGTATACGTGTATAAATGCGAAAGACAATTGCGAAACTGCAGAGATTCAACATTTCCGGAGATAATGCATAATCTGAATTGAGAAAATGCATAAAGACAAAATCAGATTCGCTCAACAGTAACAAGGGCATGATAAACCCAGAGGAATTTTGTACCCTAACATGTTCTCAGTTTGCAGTAATGTATATGGACCATTATATTCGGAAATTAAGAGATGAGTTTGGTTCATTTTCAACCAGCGTAATAGGGTAGCACACAAAAATATTTGGACTGACGATTTGGCCGCGAGCAAGAATTCAAACAGTTTGATATATCACAGAGTTGGAACTTACCAAACAAAAGATCTGGAACGAGCTCAGAGAACATTTCATTATTTCAGCACAAAGGAGGCAATATTATTCCAACATTGTAACTATTACGGGAGGTAACACTTATGGGAGAAACCCAACTACGAATTGTTTACCTATCACCAGATCATTCTTCAAACATTTGCTACAGCAAACTATGATGAAAGCATGTGGGAGATTTTCTCTATCTATCTTCGAGACAGATGATTGGCTAGGAATTTCTGGAATAATTCTCTCATTCAAATTGTCAAGATGTAATAATTAACACAAATGTTAGATTGTTTCGTACTTTATAAAGAGAACGAGAAATCAACTGGAAAATGACAACTTGGATTCTTACCGTTTTTAGCAAGAACAATGGTATTTACACGGATTCAAAAAGTTATTTCATAAGCATAGAACAAGACTATAGGAATTCTAACGAAATGACAGGTTTACGATAGGAGAAGTTGGATCGGAAATTTAAAGCTATAATGAGATTTAGTAAGCCGAGGAAAACCGAATGAAAAGCGACAAAAAAAGAGAACTGGAAACGAATGGGATAAATTTTCGAGATTGATAAGCCAGTACTAACCAGCGGACATGATGAGAACCAAGGTAGGAAACGCAGATCTATCAGAAACAAACTTAAAACAATGCGGAGAATCGAAGACAAGACATAGTGGGACATCATAATCATCCACCACCAGTATTGAATTGTTTTAAAGAGAGCAACACAATCAGCAGAAGAAAATACCAGTGGAAAGAAACGTACCGATACCAAGAACTCAACAAACCATTACGAATATTTATCCAGTACCCATACAACCAAATTGGGCAGATTTCAGTACCAAGAACTAAGCCAAAGAACTCAAGAAGTGTTGGATCAGGATCCAGGAAACTTCGAACTATATGCTATGTTACACATTAGCTATGGACCAACATAACCGGTACCACATAGAAATAAATGGGAGGTAGATAAAAGCAATGATTGATACCGGAGCACACATTCTCTCGCGAATAAAATGGATAAAATACCCGGAAGATTGTGGCCATGTATAGAAGAAGCTAACATGGATGTGATAACGTGCAGTAAAGAATCGGTCGCAGTCATCGGAAAAATCTGGTCAATAATTGAATATAAAAATGTAAAAATCAATACGTATTTGGCAGTCATCAGGAGATTGAGCGCAGACTGTATAATTGGAACAGATCTCATGCCAGAATTATTAAAAGAGATAATAATAGATCTAGGATCAATGGAGCTGAGAGACAAAACCGGACGAATATGTATGCTGAAATCAGAAGTAAGATGCTCAGAGAAAATAGTAGTGCCAGGGCGCACACAAATGATTTGTTACGTAAAAGTAAACGAGGAAACTAGAGGTGAAATGGTTTTTGAACCTAATCACAAATTTGAGAAAAAGAAAGAACTGCCATTAGCCAGAGAGATAGTGTATGTAAACGACAACAGTGAAATTCCGATCAATATTACAAATTTCGATGAGGAAGACAAAGTCATTTACGAGAATGAACGATTGGGAAAACTAACACCGATGATGGATATCGAACTTCCAACAGCAAAAACTGAAGGAACGGAGGAAGAATTATGGACAATCGACAGTCAGCTACTAAACGAAGCGGAGAAAGAGCAACTACAAAAACTGCTAGTGGAATTCAAAGATATATTTTCAGCATCTGACTTAGATCTCGGTACAAGCGACGTAACACAACACACGATACCACTAACAGATGATACCCCCAAAAACACTACGGCCATATCGATTGGCAGAAGCTCAGAAATCTGTAGCAGAAAAAGAAGTTCAAAAGATGTTAGACGCAGGAGTAATCGAACCAAGTTGCTCGCCATGGCAATTCCCAGTGGTCATGGTAAAGAAGAAAGACGGAACACAACGGTTCTGTATAGATTATCGACGACTCAACGCGGTAACAAAACGGGATACATACCCGCTACCAGATATAAATGAAATGTTACAAACTCTACACGGAGCAGCCTATTTCACATCGCTAGACTTAAAAAGTGGTTATTGGCAGATAAAAGTCAAAGAAGAGGACAGAGAAAAAACTGCTTTTACTATCGGAAAAGATTTATACCAATTCAAGAAAATGCCTTTTGGACTAACCAACGCACCAGCTTCATTCCAGAGATGTATGAATTTTGTGACTCACGGCATTAAACAATGTATGGTATATATTGATGATTTGTTAATTTATTCTAGCACCTTCGAGCAACATTTAAAAGATATCCGTAATGTATTCGTTCGACTGAGACAATGGAAATTGAAATTGAAACCATCAAAATGCGATTGGGCAAAGGAAAAAGTCACCTTCTTAGGACATATTGTATCAGCAAAAGGCAAAGAACCAGACTGCACCAAAGACTGTCACACAAGTGCAAGAATTCTTAGGCTTATGTGGATATTATCGAAAGTTCATCAAGAGTTATGCAACCATCGCAAAACCCATACAAGAGTTAACCAAAAAAGACACCCCATTTATATGGGAAGATTAACAACAAACAGCCTTTGAAACACTCAGAGATAAACTGATATCAGCACCAATACTCGTACACCCAGATTTTAAGAAACCGTTTTTGTTAGCAACAGACGCAAGTGGATATGCATCTGGAGCAGTCCTAGGACAATGGGATGACGAGAAAAGAGAACGAGTTATTGGATATTATAGTCGAACGTTCAAGAAACATGAAAAGAATTACTCGGTGACCGAGAGAGAAGCATTAGCAATAATCCAAGCTATTAAACATTTCAAATATTTATTATGGGGTCACGAGATATATATCACTACAGATCATCAACCATTGGTATGGTTGGGACAACACAAAGAAGCCTCGAGCAGATTGATGAGATGGGCAATGCAGTTGCAAGAATACTCACCGTATATAAAGTTTAAATCAGGAAAAGCGAACGCTAACGCAGATTGTATGTCAAGATTTGTATTTGAGGAACTAATGGATCACGATGTAAGACGAATATGCATGATCATCGCAGAGGATATCGATTTCACAAAACTGAGGAATGAGCAGAAAGAAGACGAGGAGCTAAAAACAATAATTGAATTCATAGAAACGAACGATATGAAAATCTTCGACAACAACAGTAAATTAAAAGAGCACATGGAAAAACACAGACACCGATATACCATGGAGAAGGGATGGTTACTATTAATGGATGGCGAAAAACGACTCATGTGTTTACCAGAAAGCAGACGAAAAGAGGTATTGATGCAATATCACGATGGAAAACTTGGAGGACACATGTCAGCAAAAAAGACAGAAGCAAGACTGCGTCAAAAATATTATTGGCCAAATATCGGAGAGGACGTAAAAGGATGGATAAAGAATTGTCTGATATGTGCAACCAGAAAAAGCACAGGAAGTAAATTGAAAGCACCGTTAAAGCCAATGCCAATTCCACCAGAACCCATGACAATGATCGCAATGGATGTAGTAGGACCATTACCCGAAACCAACGATGGAAATATTTACATATTAGTAGTGACAGATTATTTATCAAAATTCCCGGAAGCATTCGCAATACCAGATCAAAAAGCCAGAACAATAGCGAGAATCCTAGTAGAGGAAATATGCTGTAGATACGGAACACCCAAACAGATCCTAACTGATCAAGGAACCAACTTTATGAGCGAAATAATAGAGGAAGTAACGAATTACTTCAGAATTGCGAAGCTGAGAACATCACCGTACCACCCGCAAACCAATGGTCAAACCGAACGATTCAACGGCATATTAATAGAAATGATGTCCAATTATGTAAGCAGACACCAAAAAGATTGGGATAGATACATAAATCTATGCCTTATGGCTTATAGAATGTCAATACACTCAGCAACAAAAATGAGTCCATTCAAATTAATGTACGGCAGAGAATGTAACATGCCGATAGACCTTGGAATATCAACCACCGATATCGCAGTATATGGAAATCGACGATTATGTAACAGGGTTCAAAGAGCGAATGCAGGAGATCTGGAAAACGGCAGGTATGAATATTAGATTTAATCAAGAGAGCTACAAAGAATTACATGATAAAAAGCGAGACGTACGTGAGCATAATTTTCAAGTTGGAGACTGGGTAATAATTGCAACGCCAGAAATTATCCCAGGAGTAGCCAGAAAATTACAAAGATGTGGTAAAGGACCTTATGAGATAATGTATGTAAACGAGAACAATGCTCGGGTTAAACTAGTCAATAACCCACTCACTAGACCTATTTACGTGAACGTGAGTAGATGTAAAGTGATACCGAGAACAATAACAAAAGAACCAGAGAATCGAGGTATGCAAACTAGATCACAAACTCAACAACTGAGTATAAACGGACTAACGATGAGTCGAAAAATAGAAGCGACAGCAAATAATATCGTAGAGGAACCTAAACCGGATGAATCCAAAATTACGCCAAACGCGACCCAAGATAATGTAGACAAGATGGATATAATAGTAAAAGCTATCAGAGAGATAATGCCAGAATGGGTCGAAGGAAAAGGATGGATGAGAATAGTAAACAAAGCGGGAAAAATCGCAATGGATTATGCTAAAGGAGCTAGAAGTCCACCAGAAATGGATCGTATCAAAGGAAAGCATACCCATGATCTTCACTATGGCAGATGTAGAAGGAAACGTACCTTTACATATTGCAGTACAACACAGAAACACTCAAAGGATAATGGATATAATCCAACTCATGCAGAAATGCGGACACACCTCAAATATACCCAACGAAGAGGGACAAACACCATTAATGTTTGCAGCCGCAGCAGATGCTTCTACAACAGTCCTGAGAGAATTACTAAAAACGGGATCAACGTTTAAAGAGAAAGACAATGGAGAAAATAATGTACTACACTATACACTGAAATCCAGGCAGGCAAGTGCAATAAAATTTATAACCAGTAATGCGACAATTAGAGAGAGAGAAATGATGGGTAAAACAATCCCAAACATTATGGGAAGCTATCGACGCCAAACAAGACGAAGCAGCAGCCAATCTGATGAAATGGACCTACGAAGGCTCATCACTTAAAGTATTCAACGTAAATTATATGGTAAGAAACAGAAACGTGCTATTAAAAGAAACAATATATGCTCACTACTCATTCCCAAAAACAATAAAAGCAATGTTGAAATGGGAAGGACTGAAATTCACCAACCATCCGAAAGAAGCAGTACGAATCGGAGATAGAAAGGAACAACTATTGATGATAATACACAGATGGCATCGAAAGCAAATAAGATTCCAAGCGAGCAAACAAGAAATAAAAGAGATGGACGATATAAAAGCGAGAATAATAAAAGTATACGAGGAAATAATTGAAATAATAAATGTCGAGGACGACATTTCAAAGGAAACCCCGGATGGAAATAATAATGGAGAAGGAGGAAGCGACAACAGCAAAAGCCAAGACGATCAAAATGCTAGGGAAGAAAATAAATCCGCACAACAAGAGAAAAAGGAATCATCTAACGAGGAACGGCAAAAAACGAACAACAGCAATAACGAGGGAAAACGAAACAGAGGGATGATGTTACTACAACAAAGGAAAAATCAAAACCGACCGACCCTGCTACAAAAAATAATGATATTAATCACGTCCATCAAGTTAACAGAAGCTGACGAAAACATCACAAAGGAGATAAAATCGTTTAGAATACGAACAATAAATGAGAAAGGAAGCGCAAGCAAAGGAATATGCTTACAACTGACAATGAATACAAGCATAAGTTGTCAATTTGATTCCATAGGAAAACCAGGAAAGATAGAAATACGATCCGAAAACTCATCATCATGCCAAACCACCAAAGATGTATGTAGAGATGCTACAGAAGATAAAAACGTAAAAATCCAAGTAAAGCCAGGAATAGGCAAATTGCGAATAATAAACAGAGGAATAGAAACGATTGAACAAGTATGTATACAAAACAAAATTATCGATTGTTGGAAAATGAATATGAAAGCAGGAAAGAAATGTGAATGGGATAGCCTAGAAGGAAATGCGGAATATATAATATGTGCCAACAACGATATAATAATAACGTGCACACTAGCCAAAACCCTGGGAGAAAAATTCACAACACCAAAAGAAGAGCCATACAAACGTCGAGCACGAGAAAAGAAAGAAATAACGATAAAAGTAGAATCAGATCCAAAGAGTGGAGAAGAGATAATAGTTGAAAATATGGGCAAAGAACCCATCACAAAAGTCTGTATATTCGAAACCAAAAAGAACGGAACGATAAATGAAAGAATCAAATGTCAATCAAATGATGATATCAAAAACCAAAAATATCGTATTCCAACTAAAAGAAAACGTGGAAGGTATATAGTACACGTCCAGAGAGGAAGAGATGATTACTGGAAATCAATAACCAGAAAGTTACTAGAATCAATTACGACAAAACGTCCGGAAAAAGAAACAAGAGAACAACCGTATCAACGACAGATCAGAGAAAGTAAAGCAGTAATAATAAACATAGAGTCAAATGCAGCAAATGAAGAAGAAATAGTAATCGAAAACACAGGTGAAAAACCTATCACAAAAATCTGCGTATACGAACCTAAAAGAAACGAAACAGTAAACAAAAGAATACAATGTGAAACAAGCAAAAGTATAAAGAATCAAAAGTATCGAATCCCAACAAAAAGAAAACTGGGAAAATATGTAATAAACATCCAAAAGGGAACTCATGAGCATTGGAGAACGATAACAAGGAAACCACTCAAGTCAAATGCGACAGATCAACCTATAATAAAACCACTTGAAGGAAAAAACGAAACATGGAAAAAAGGAATGATCATGGACGACAGCCACCTTTCAATTCACGAAGCATTACAACTTCAGAAAGCACTTAAAAATGTACAACCAAAAGAAGGGATAATGGAGACAACCAACGCAAGGGAAAGCACAACCATGCAGCCTAAGGAAAAGAATTACATGATTAAAATGATCTGGATAACAACAGCAGTAATAAGCAGCGTAGTAATGCTGATAATAATTCAACTAGCAAGAACCACCAAATGCAGAAAGAAGCCAGCGAAGAAAAGATTATGGCCAGCGGTGGAAAAATTCAATTACGATATTGAATTAGGACAATATGATGCAGAAAGAACCGAAGAATATGAAATCATAGGAAACTCTAGCACAAGCGGACTCTGGTTAAAAGAACCGCCCATTATCGAAGCACAACAATGGTCCAATGAATTTGAGGTATACCAGATAATGAATGAGAAATACGGGGATATACGGACATTACGTATAGAGTCCCCGGAGACGATGGTGTAAAACGAAAAAGAGACGTTGTATATAGTGTAAAATATTATGTAGTATATTAGTAGTAATAATATGTATGTCTATATGTAAATATCGTACAAAATGCGTTAGAGACAATAATCAAACCGAGAGAATGCCGATGAATTAATGATGTGTTATAATCAACAGATGAATCCGAATAACGTGAATCAACCAAACCAAGTGAGAATACCACCATTCGTAGAAGGAATACAACAACCAGCAGCTGCCAATGTACCTATAGAAATTGTAGAATTAAACCAAGGAATATACCAAGATCAAGGAATCGAGGCAACATGGAGACGACAATGCGAATTAATGACACTAATAACGAACAATGCGCAAACGCAGTGGACAAATACTCATCTAGTATTAACAGAAAGTGTGAACAGAGGGCTACAACAAGCCATAAGACTAGAAGAGCAACAGAGGACAATACTGCAATTACAAAGAATGAATGAACAATTAGCAGATCAAGTTAGATGGCAAGCTGACGAAATTAGGAGACTACGTAACAATCATCAGCACGTAGATCCAGCAAGTTGGGTGGAATGGATAGCATCAATGCCAGAATTCACCCCAGAACCGGATTCAACAGTAGAGTAAAAAATAAAGCGCACCGTGTAAATATGTATAAATAAAGCGATAGAAGTAAAGCAACATCAAGTAATTAGAAAATTTTTGTAGATATGCAGACAATCATCGAGAGAATTAGAAGAAGCGAGAATCCATCCGAAACTACGAGACGAATAATGAAAAATAAGATTAGAATGGTGAACGATATCAAGGAAAGACTAAAGTGTTGTAAATGTAAAGAATTACTGATTGGAGCAAGACAGACGAAATGCGGATGCAGAATATGTACAGATTGCACGATAGAAGTGATAGAAACAAAAACAATAAAATGCCCTGGATGTGACGAAATATTGGAAAGAGACGAAGACCCTACAACAATAGATAAAGCCACCAACAAAGAAATCAACAATCTACTAGTTCAATGCCGAGTAAAAGAATGTGAATGGAAAGGACTTATGAAGGAAGCGGAAGGTCACGCAAAGGAATGCGAATATAACGAGATATTATGCGAAAAATGTCAAACCATCACAACAAAAAAGACGATAAAAGACCATCACAAAGTATGCACCAAGAGAGAGGAAAAATGCGAGTTCTGTGGAGTCATCGACGAATGGATAAAAATAGAAATGGAACACCGGAATCCAAAAGAGGAACAAATATGCGATCTATATGAAGGAGTATGCGCAAACAACTGCGGCAGAAAAGAGAAGGTCAAATTGAAAGAACATTGGAACGAATGTATAGGCAAACCAATCAAGTGCCCGTTAGAGTTATTCAATTGTCAAGCGCAACTACCAATTATGGAGATGCAAAAGCATATGATGGAAAATAGTATCGAGCACACCGAAATCATGATGAAAACGATAGGAATGTTGGCATGGGAAGTAAAAAGCCTACGAACAGAAAATGATGCACAAAAGGCAATAATAAGAGAAATATTAGAGTCCAGAAAGAATTTCGAGAGAAGCCAAGGAAATACACTCAAGAAAATAGTCGAAATGGAAAAGAAAATGCAAAAGATGACCAACAGCATAAAGGAACTAGAAACCAACAATTCTATAACCAGAAAACATCCTACAGCACCATTTATATGGAAAATAACCGAATTCGCAGAAAAACTCCAGAGAGCAAAAGATGGAACACAAAGAATTCTAGATAGTCCACCAATATACAGTTGGGAAAATGGATACAAATTGGGCATTAGATTATATCCAAATGGAGATGGGAATGCAACAGGCACCCATATCAGTGTCTTCATCAGAGTAGGAAGAGGAGATTATGATGAGCTATTAACATGGCCTTTTAAACAAAATATGATATTAACAATGAAAGGACAAGAAGATTATCGCAATCCCATCAGAACAGGAAATGAACCACAGATGGGAAGGCCAACAACTGACTGGAATACAGCAATTGGTACACCACGTTTCTATCCACAACAACGATTGAGAGGAGAAGGATTCTTGCGAGAAGACAATCTGTATATAAAATTAGAAGTAGAGAGGCCAGACAAGACGTTGTAAAGAAAAACGGAAAGTGTAAATAAATGTAAATAAAATAATAAAAATCAAATAAAAATCAAAAAAAAAAAAATTACAAATAATCAGAAAAATCAGAAAAACAAAAATTCAAAAATAATGACGATATTTAGATGGCAAGCGGAATCAGCGAAGAGATAACGATACAGATGAGAGAAGGACCAGATTCGATATGGACGAGACTATGGAAAAAACCAGAGGAGGAAGAGAAAGTTAATACACTTGCAGCAGCAATTATATACTATAAAGACTACGACGGAATAAGACGGCCAACGCGAATCATAAAAGCGATATATTCACAAATGAGAGTGAGAAACGAGGAGCTGAGAAAAGAGGAACAGAGATATTTAACGTTTAAAGATAATGAAGTATTTACCGACCAGCAAAGCAAAGAAATGGCTGCAGAAGGATTTTATTTTACGGGAACACCAGAACTACCAGACGAAGTAACATGCATCTATTGTAAAGGAAAACTCGCAAAATGGGAGAAGGGAGAGACAGCAAAACGAGAACACCTGAGGAAATTTTCAACCTGCCCATTTAGAATCAATATTGATGTCAGAAACCAAGCGATGAACAGATCAGAAGGACTCAGACAATCAGAATTAGACAAAGACGAAAAGGGAGGTGAGAAAAAGATAACGGTAATAAAGAATTTCGAAGATCCAGCAGAATTAATATGGGAAAAAGAGACTATAAATAGAACCTTCGAAGAGAGAATTAAAACTTTCAAAGGAAATCCAAGAGCAGCAGAATTTGCGAGTCAAGGATATTGCCCAACAGCCAGAGGAATAATGTGCGAAGGATGTAAAAATCAACAACCAATACCAGACCAGAATGTAAAAAAGTTAAAGCATAAAGGAAAATGTATGTACAAACAAGAAAAAGAGTCAAAGAATATCGAAATAATAATTACCAACCAGCAAATAGAAGATATCTTAGATCGACCAAAAACGAGAACCATAATGCTATTATCAGGAGTGGATACTCAAAAAATGAGGAAAATAATCCAGGAAAGGTTAGCTAATAATTTAGAATGGTACGACTCGACACAAGCAATAATTCGAGCAATCAAGCGATATCAAGAGAAACCGAAGGAAAATCGTGACAAATCCATGATAAAAGAAGCTATTTTGGAGCAGTATCAATGTGTGACATGTTGGCAAAAACATGTAGAAATAATTTATACTCCTTGTGGACATATGGTCACATGTGAAGCGTGCGGGATAAAGGTCAATATATGTCCAGTATGTAGAAGGCCGATCAACGGGCGGATCAAAGGATTCCGTTTCGCTGATCAGTAATTAAAACGAAAACAATGTGTAAAAAGTGTAAATAAAGATAAACGTAAAAACAAAAAATTATAAAAACTCAAAACCACAAAATACGAGATGATGTAAATTATGAAAAAAAAAAAAATTTTTGATATGAGTGAAAAGAGAAAATAATCAATTATTAATATTCAGAATTACAATGAACCAAAACGAGATGATAAACCAAAAGATAGAGAAAACTGTAACAGAGGACAAAGAGTCAAGAACCGAAAACCAATCCGAACAACTAAAAGAGATTAAAGAGGAATAGCAACAAAGGTCGATGAGATTAAAAGAAATATTAGCATCAGTAGAAGGAGAACTACTGAGAGATACGTTAAAGATAAAGATGATAAGAGAAGAATTAGAACAACAGACAACGAATTCTGAGGGAAATAATGAACCATATCAAGGACGAGAAGAGGAACTAGTAAAAGAATCGATGCAGAACCAAACCAGAATCACAAACCAAAGAAAGGAGATTAGAATGTTAGAACAAGAGAAACAGGATCAACAAAGCGAAATAGAAAGATTGAGAGAAGTGATAAAAGATAAAGAAGTAGAGATACGAGAAGAAGGAGAGGAGACGATAAAGATCATACAACAAATGCAGGAGGAAATTGGGCAAATTAGCACCCAATATCGAATAGAGAAGACAAAGAGAACCCATATGGAACAAGCCAAAGAGTGGGCAAAAAGACAAGCACTTCACTGGAAAACGAAGTGGTACGGAGAGAAGGAGCGCGCAAGGAATGATTGGGAAGCACGGATCAGACATTATATCCAGCAAATAGCCGAAGAGGAAGACCGAACAAGAGCTTATAAAGCTAAATGGGAGAACGCAAAGATCGAGATCAATAAACTGAGAAATCAAGGGCCAAAACCATCAAAGAAAATTAGAGAGCCCAGAGACGATAGACAGGAAAGAATAGTGATCCAAACAACAGCGGAAGCGAGAAAGTGGAAAGACAAGTATAGATTGTCGAAAATCGAGAATACGATGCAATGGGAACATATACAAAAACAAGATTACGAAATAGTATGGCAACAAACCAGAATAAAAGAGATGCAGATCGAGCAGGACGAAGCTCATCGACAAAGACGAATACAGCAAATAAAAACGGAAAAGAAAGAAAGTTGGATTAAATTAGAAGCAGGAAAATGGAAGGACCAGTATCAGGAAGCCAAAAAAGAGATAAGACGATTACCCAAGAAATTGTTGAATACCGAAGATTGGGAGCTATGGGAGCAGATTGAAGAGCAGAAACATACACTCGACGATTATAGTAACCAAATACAAACATTAGAATTCAACGAACGAATCAGAAAGAATACAATAGACAGGCTCAGAAAAACTGACAAGGCCCACAGAAAATGGATTGATCAATTAAATCAGAAGATACTGGAAACCCTAAATGAACAAACTGATGAAAGACGACAAATCCAACAATTAAACGAGAGGATAACAGAACTCCAGCAGGAGGTAAACGGACACCGAGGAGTTGCAGTATTTAAAGAAATTCAGTTGAGACATCAACATGAAGTCAATGAGCAGTTGAAAGAACAAGTTGAAACAGAGATCAAAACGATAAAGCAAGGATATGAGGAAAATGAACAGAATTTGAGAAAAGAGATCGAAAAGTTAAAAGCCTTAGAAAACACGCAGCGTTTGGAAACACAAGTGGAAGAGTTAACAGAAAATACAGAATATCTTGCCTATCTCTTAGACGAAGAGATACAAATATCGAACGCCTTGCGTGAAGAGGTAAATACCTTGCAGAACCGACCACCAATCCTGCTTATGCCGTTATACCCAACGGAAATTCCAACTCAAATACCCGCCGAACCCGATGAAGGATTCGGGGAGACGGACGAAACGATAGTGTAAATCTAAAAGAGAAAAATTGTAAAAAGTGTAAAATAATAAAAATAAAGAAAAATAATAAAAATAATAAAACAAAAAATTGTAACCGATGTATTTTTAGCATGAATTCAAACGAAGTAGAAATCCGAATGAATCTAAAAGACGGAGAATATGTACCAAGCCCAATTCAATTAGTAGAACCAATCGAGCAAGACCCACTGAGGTATTATAGTAAAAGGTGGAGAGCCGAAAGGAAAGAATGGCAAGAGTTAGCGGAGGAACAAGATTCAGAAATCGCCCGGATAAATCAACAACTAATGCAATCTAAACAACTAACCAATATAATAAAACGAAAGCTAACCTCCAGCATGGGAGAGAACAGAAATCAAAAGAGAGAAAATGAACAATTGAGACAAGAATTAGCCAAAATAAAGACTCGCGTAATCCTGGAAGATTATTGGAAAACCGAAGCAGAACGAATGAGAGATAGTAGAAAAAGTGAACAGAGATATGTAATACAACTAGAAGACAGTTGTAAAGAAGCCAGAGAGATAAAAGAGAGCCATCAACAAGCTCAAGATGAGATTAAAACGCTAACAGAACAGCTCCAGGAAGCGAGACGAAAGCTGGAAAAGCAAACAGCTAAACGAATAAATAGTAAACGTCAACTTAAGAGAAAACAGATAAAAGAAAGAAATCTCCAAATGAAAATCTACAATCAACAAAGAGTAATCAAAGAAAACAAAGAACGACTAAAAGAACTCCCAAAATTAACCGAGCGATTAATAAAAGCCCAAGTTCTGATAATGAGATTCTCAGAAAATAAAACTAAGGAGGAGTGCGAGATACACTCAACCCCAGAAAAAGAGTAAAAAGGGCTAAACTCCACTGTAAATAAACGAAATAATCTTGTAAATAAATATAAAATTGATTATGTATTCGAAAATAGAAGTTATGAACCCAAACCTGTGGATAATAATGATGATAATAATGAGAAAATGCAATACTGAGAACCCGTTGGAAAAATGCGAGAAATCCCAACCCTTCAGAAGAGAGGACAGCACCTGTGCCGATTTCAAAGAAATTTGTAGTAACCCCAATAATGAGGAATGTCAACAAATAAACCTCCAATGTATACAATGCCCCATGAAAGAAAACAAGGATGAGATAAAACAGAACATCGAAAAAACCCAAACAATGGTACAAACCCTACTGAAAAATAATGAAGAGATAGCTAATATAAAACATGAAAACCGAGAGATAAAGAAAACCCTAGAAACCCTCATCAGACAAATTCAAAGGAAAGCCAAAGCAAATCCCAATAATAAATTAATTCAAGAAATTCAAAAGATCGTCCTATCAATCAAAAGGCAACAAGGAAAACAAATCCAACAGAAAAATGAACCCCATGCAATGACAAGTCTATCAATCGAACTAATACTACCGATTAGTATAACATCTAACATAATACTCCTAATAGGTTGTCTCATCCTCGGCATAACAAACAACAAGCAAAGGCAAAATACCCAAATCCAAAAAGTCAGAAGAATGTTCACCCAAATTCGAAAAACTACCAAACCCAACGAAATGACAAGACTCTCGCAGATTTCCATCAATCACCCTTCAAGATCAACCCAGCTCGAAAGCGAAACCCAAGCCGTCAGCGATTCATTCGAAAACAAATACAACTGAGTTGCAGTAACTGATATTGATTCGAACTGATTTTACCAACTCGAACTGATTTACATTGATTTGAACTGAATTTACTAACTCATACTGATCTACAGTGATTCGAACTAATATTGATCTACATTGATATTGAACTACACAATGGATATTTGATTATGTACTGTAGCCGGACCTTAAGTCCATCTTTCTCTTGATAATTAACCTTACCGTAGAAACTTTTTATGAATGTGAATAATGAAAACGGAATTGTATGTATTATTTTGAAATCAATTGAAATTGCGGGTCGCAATTTTACGGACCCCCGAGTGTTTTATGTTGGGCCAGAACGTTAACGGCCTTCAAAAATGTTTAAATGGATCAGAAACACACCCGCAGATACAACACGCAATTTAAAATAAAACATAAAAAACACCAATTAAACCATATAAAATCTAAGAAATAAAAGAATTAAATATAAAATAATAAACATAAAAATAAAAATAAAATAATAACAAAATGCACCAAGATCCGCACGATACCTACACAGATACAACAAGAAAACACGAAAAATTCGACGAAATTAGAAAAATCAATTAAAGTTCATTAAAGTGGAATTTAAATTGAAAAATTGAATTAGCAATAATTCAATAAAAATTTCAAATAAAAAATTATAAAAATAAATCAAGAAATATAAAAACTAAAAAATAGAATTTGCTAGAAAAGAACAAGGTCGAATTTTGTTTTACTGCATCAAATTTCACACGTCACACAATGAGGTATAAATACTGATCCATTTTCACATTAAAGTTAACCGTTTTGAAACCAAAAACCATTTTTTGTGAAAACAAAGAACCATTTTGAACAGTGTAAAACTTTAAAAACTATTTTGAAAATTTTCAACTATTTTTCAATTATTTGAACTATTTTACATACTTCGAATCTATTTCAAGCCGAATTTTTAGGTGAGAATTATTTATGTTGGAACCCTCTTTCCCCATCACGACCTTGCATCTCAATGGAGCTCTGCTCGGCGCTGATGTGGGAAGAGAGGTATTTATGCTGTTTTATGCTATATTTTATGATTTAATATATTATGGAATGGTCAAATGGGTAGATTTGTTTGTTTTATGATTAATAAATTTTATTACTATGTATAACCTCATTTATATGTTTTATAAAATTAAAATTTTCAAATGTCGAAATTTTTCCGGCCCACAGCCGACACATCACGCAAGTTAGTAAAATCAACATAGTGCAAATGCATGTAAGTGCGTGGAAGATCGCCAATGATATGCACCCGTGAAGACTCAGCGTGCGCAACGCAGCGGTCGGAACGTCAATATTTATCCCTATAGCTGAAGCGAGAAATAAGGAAGAAGTCTCTGGCTACTTCCTCGTTTCTCAACTCTGTAAAATCGACCTAAAATTATCTTACAAACGGCTTAAAATCACCACACCGAGTAGTCCAGTGGGCACTCAATAAATATAATATGAACATACTATGCCTTAAGGTCTATTAAAGGAAAAGGGTACGGGGACAACGTAAATTGAAATTGCTGATATAACCACTTTCGTATCAATGTCATAAAATGAATTTAATAAAGTTACGATTAATAGGAAATAAAATCTCAATTGTAAAGTGATTTGATATAGTATACGAGATATAAAAGAAAAATCTAGTTTGTAACGAAAAATTAGTAAAGTTTGATAAATAATCAAACCTTGTTTGTAATGTAAATTTAATAGAGTTTTCGATTAATAAAAAATTAAGATCTTATTGATAAAGCAAGTAAAGTTTATGATTAATACGAAAATAAAATCTTATTTGTGAAGTAAATCCGATACAGTTGACAAGTCATAGGGAATTAAAATCGTACCTACAAAGTAAATTTACTAAAGTATACGATTATCCCCAAATCGAGATCATGTCCGAAAGGTAAATAAAGGTTACGATCAATAATAAATTAAACTCTAATAGTACAGCGAAATAAATGAAGTTTATGATTAACAGCAAATAAGAAACCTCTGTTCGAAAAAGAAATCCGGAAAAATTTATGATCAACAATAAAATGAAACCTTATTTAGACAGCTTCGACAAGTTAAAGCTATGTTGTAATTAAGCAAAGCTTAAAAATTTACCAATAAATTAGAATCATGTTCTAGATAAATTAATTGAAATTTATAACGACTAATAAGCTGTGAATTAGACAGAGATTTTCCGAATTAACTCAACAGAATAAAGTTAGGAGCAAACTAAATTATGGTTTAACTGAAATTTAATCAACCGAGTAGCAAGACGCTAATTCAAGAAATATAATAATAAATAGATGACTGGGAATGAATAGGTAGTTATTAGATGGAGGTAAGTCTCGACCCAAGTGATTGTATTTGAAATAATATTAATAGTTTCCTCCATCCACTTTTCATGCTGCGTTCCGATGAGGCTAAAATGATCTCCCAACAAGAGAGGTACCACGTTAGTTGAAACCAATTACTCTAGTAAATGAGACGACATAGATGTGGCAAATTCAAATTGACAATAAACTCGACAACTTAATAGAAACGTTAGACCAGATAAAAATCCAAGTAATCGGATGTAACATGACTTGTAAACTGAACCATCATAAGATCTAAACAATTAGAAAAATAGTAAAAATCCATTTTCACCTCATAAAAAGTCGACTTTAAGAAATGTTTTATTAATAACAGCACACTGTAACACTCACCAAAGTTCGATAATATTGTAAAATGTCCTGACCCATTTAGGAGAAAAACCTCCATTCGAGGGAGTTAATAAATTCCAAAGATATGGGTATCCGAGCAATGCGACGAGATCCTCAAACGCTACGACGAATTGGTAAATATGTCCATGAGTAAACCGATTTTGGAATGTGACATTTAAAATTCCGAGACGGTCGAATTAATTGAATAGACGCATTAGACGAATTAATTAACCTAATCCACCAATCACGTCTAGAATTAACTAGCTAATGAGCACCCGCCGGTCGTTAACATAAACAAAACGATAAATATTTTTACTACCATAGAAGTGACCAATTAAAATACCAATTTGAGTGACGAACTGGAACCCCGCATAAATAAAATTAAGGGACTGATCTTCACCATATTCACCCTTCACGACTCCCAGAGCGGATGGCAACATTCCCAAACGTTAAATCAGCTATCAACTCATACAAATATTTTTTGTTTCCTTAAAAGCCCCACAAACGACCCGAGTCTAGAAGAACCCCAATGTTAGTCGCTAAATACACCAAATCTTGGACCTATATAAACACTCTTTAACTAATACAACGAAGACCCTATTCCCCACATTATTATTTTCATAATTTAATTCCCAATTGTTGCAGAACATGTCCATCAATCAGACCACCGCTCAATCAACGGGGAAAAAGCGCTCGAGAATGATATTACGAGCCACCGACGCAATAGAAGGACCCCGGTCTCAGTGGCCTTATTCTATCCCTGGGAAAACACGGGATCCGAGTAGTGACCCTCTCGAACCAGTGAGACAACAATACCCAGCCGCTGAAATCTTTGCTAATGCGCAGGACCTCCTCACCCAGTGGGAGCGGGTGCAGGAGCAGGTGGACTTGCAAGTAGTCAAGGCAAGGATGTACCTTGCAAACGTGCTGGATGACATCCTTGCCGGGCGGATCGCCGTCGCCCATCCACCTCGTCCGGTTCGAGACACTAGGCGACCCTACACGGTAGAAGCTCTCAAAAGAAGCCTAGAACGATACTGCCCGGACGAATGAACTGACAGACAAATCGTGATAGTGATTAGATAATAATTATAATTAGAACTGCGTGTATTTTTTTTTCTTATATAACCAAAAATGAATTTCGAGTTGTTTGAAAAATCTTAAACATCTAGACCATAAATTGACGTGTAACAACCCATCTATTTTCAGTAATGTCCTCTCTACGGATCCTACAGACGGAACTAGATCGTGCGAGGCAGGCGAATACAGAATTACTTGGCCAGGTCCTGCAATTAACTCGAGAAATACAGCAGGTCAAAGCGACTTGTTTAGACCCTAAACGAACGAAGATCTTGTATCAACGGCTTACCGCAGCTCAAAAAGGCTGGGCCGAAGAACGTCAGCTCAATCGGAGTCTGCGTACTCAGGTTCGGGGACTCGAAGTCGCACTAGCAGTATGCAGAGAAGGTGAAGCGGTAACCTACCCGCTCATTTTCGCCCCTACTCAAATGCCGCAGGCAGCAACCAAGTCAGGAGAACAACCCATCGCCACCCACAATCGTCGACCGGGACGTAAGGAGCGTGCCCGACGTCGAGCAACCCAACTTCAAAATGTCAAACAGTAGATATTCCACATGTGATTGATTTAAATAGAGTAGTTTTAGCCTTAGTTGAGTCGTTTTCTTTTGAAATTGCATACCAGTACGGTCACAAGTAACCCTATTACGTCTTAGTTTTCCACAGTCAATTAAGCATTAGTCGTGAATAATTATTTATGAGGGACAGAGAAAAGCGAGCATAGGTCTTCTATCGACAGCTCGTGAACCCGAGGGTTGTCCGAGCAACTACAGTACTAGCCAATGGTATTCAATTTTTGCGGGCAATCCACCACTTGAACACATTTCCAACGTTGCCTAGCAACGGGTGCCAAGTGGCGATCAGTATCTTTTTGTATGGCGTTACTAGGGTCACCAGGAAGATAAGCAAGATTTGAAACCCTGTAACCCACCAATATTATTCTCTTTTTTCTCATATTTGATAGGGTTTAATTGATGTTTCAATAGGTTTATTTAAATTGCATGTTATATTTGCGTGTGTGTTACCGATCCATTAAAACATTTCTCAAGGCCGTTTGTGTTCTGGCTCAACAATAGTGATAAATATTCAAAAATTCAATTTTTTTTGAATTTTCCATAAAAGTTGAAGGTTAAATTCTACATAAAAATTTATTGAGTCGGATCTCTTAGTGTATTTTTTATATGTGAATGATTATTAAATTTTCAATTTTTTCAAATGTTTTTACGGACATAAACTCAGTTATTTATCTTTATATATGAAATTAAAAAATAATCAATTGTTTTAATATTTCTCACATTTCTTAAATTTCTAATTATTTTCAGTGATTTAAAATTGAATAAAAGTTAGTAACTTTAAGTTTTTGTGCTATAATGAATCTTATTACAAAAAAACGCAAGGAATTTTTAGGTATTCCAGCTCCATCTGGCTATGTTGCTGGTATGGGTAGAGGAGCAACTGGTTTTACTACTAGATCTGATATTGGCCCAGCAAGAGATGATACTGATGTACCAGACGAAAGACATCTTCAGCATAAACGTGCAAGAGAAGACGAAGATAATGAAAATCTGAATGACTCAAACTATGATGAATTTAGTGGTTATGGTGGTAATATATGCTCTAAGGATCCTTATGAAGAAGACGATATTGAAGCAGATACAATTTACGAAAATATAGATAAGCACATGGATGATAGACGGAAAGCATATCGAGAAATTCGAGAACAGAAAGAAATTGAAAAATATCGTCGGAAACGTCCAAAAATTCAACAAAATTTCGTTGATTTAAAGCGAGAATTAAAAAATGTTTCATTTGATGAATGGAAAAATATTCCAGAAGTTGGAGATTCTCGTAATCGAAAACAACGTAATCCACGACCAGATTTGTATGTTCCAAAGCCTGATAGTTTAATTGCTAAAGAGTTCAGTGATAATCAAATGAATGTCATAGATCCAAGACTGTCAACAACAACTGGATTACAAACTCCAATGGATAATATTGATATGCAACGTATTGGAAAAGCAAGAACATTATTAATGGACAGTCAACTAAGCCGAGTATCTGATAGTGTTAACGGTCAAACCGTTATTGATCCAAAAGGATATTTGACCGATTTACAATCAATGCTGCCTCAAATGAGTATGAATCCAAGTGGGAGTGAAGTAGCTGATATTAAAAAGAGTCGATTGTTGTTGAAATCAATGACAGATACAAATCCTCACAAAGTCAGCGGTTGGATATCTATCGTTAGATTTGAGGAACATTTCTCGAAAATCCATGAAGCGAAACAATTGGTCATGAAGGGCTGTGAAAATTGCCCAGAAAGTGAAGAAATGTGGATGGAAGCGATTCGTATAATGAAACAATACGGCGGAACTGACAACATATCTCAAGCGAAAAGCGTTGCATCAAAAGCCATCAAACAAGTTCCTAATTCGGTTTCCCTATGGGTAGCGGCTGCAAATTTAGAGGAAACTCTAAAAACGAAACGAGTTGTGTATAAGAGAGCACTAGCAGAGATTCCGGATTCGGTGAAACTGTGGAAATTGATCGTGGAACTCGAAGACGATCCGGAAGAAGCGAAACAATTACTGGAAGGCGCCGTCCAATGTTGTCCAACAAGTGTCGAATTATGGCTTGCATTAGCAAAACTCAACAACCCAACTGAAGCTCGAGCGGTTCTCAACACAGCACGACAAAAGATCCCTAACGATCGACAGATCTGGATTACAGCTTGTAAACTGGAGGAAGCTGAAGGAAACGACGAGAAAATCGAGCGGCTTATCCAAAGGGCGATAGAAGTTCTGAAATCGAACATGGTAGAAATAAATCGGGACGAATGGATCAAGGACGCCGAAGAAGCGGAAAAGTCCGGCAACAAAGTGACGGCGCAAAAAATCATCCAGCGAGTCGTCAGCATTGGTGTCGATGAGCAAGATCGCAAGCAGACTTGGCTTGCCGATGCAGAAGCTTGTGAAGAGCATGGATGCTTGGAGTGCGCTCGGGCGATTTATTCAATCGCTATTTCGAGTCTATCGAAAAAGAAAGGGATTTGGAAACGAGCTGCTGCATTCGAAAAAGAACACGGAACCCGGGAGAACTATGAGAAAATCCTCAGTCAGGCCGTGGAACATTGCGATACCGTTGAGGTGTTGTGGCTGATGGCGGCAAAATCGAAATGGGAAGCTGGAGATGTCGAGAGTGCACGAAATGTTCTCAGTCGGGCATTCGCAGCCAATCCAAACTCAGAAGAAATCATGTTAGCCGCAGTGAAACTGGAATCGGAAAACAACGAGTTCGATCGGGCAAATCGACTGCTACAACGAGCAAGAATGAATGTCGGCACCGATCGGGTCTGGATGAAATCTGCTCGACTTGAATGGTGCTTAGGAAATTTGGATTCAGCGGAAACTCTGCTGCTGGAAGCGACAGAGAAATTCCCAAAATACCCAAAGCTCTGGATGATGCTTGGCCAGGTTCGGGAACAAAAGCAGGAATTCAAACTCGCATTGGCATCGTACAAAGACGGCTCGTTGAAGAATCCGGAGTCGGTGCCGCTTTGGACGCTGCAGGCGAATCTCGAAGAGAAATTGGGGTTCGTTTCGATGGCGAGAAATACACTGGAAAAAGCAAAGGCGAAAAATATGAAAATCCCTGAACTGTGGCTAGCATCGATCCGATTGGAGTTGCGGGCTAATAACAATGAATTCGCGACGAATTTGATGTCTAGAGCGCTGCAACATTGCCCGGATTCCGGAGTTTTGTGGGCTGAAAGCATCAATATTGTGCCGAAAAAGAACCGTATGATGAAGTCGCGGGATGCTCTGTTGAAATGCGAGCACAGTGAACATGTTCTGCTTGCTGCTGCGAAGGTGTTTTGGGAACAAGGACAAATTGCTAATGCCAGGAATTGGTTGATGAAAACTATCAAGGTCGAGAAATTGTTCGGTGATGCCTGGGGACATCTGTATAAGCTGGAGAGTATTTATGGAACAGAAAGCCAAAGGGAAGAAGTGATGACTCGATGCGTGATGGCTGAACCAAGATTCGGTGAATATTGGTGTCCGATTAGCAAGGATGTTGCAAATTGGAAATTGAAAACCAAGGATATATTACCCCTAGTAGCAGCCAAGATACCATTACCGATTTGACTTTGCTGTTGATATAATAAACTGTTTGTTTCGACTTTGATTGGTTTATTAACATGTTTTGTACTTATTTCTAAATAGATTAGTAAATATTAAATAAAATAATCAAAGCGTGACTAAAATGAAAACTAGACTTAAATGTTATTTATACATTTTATTAAGTGGATGTCCATAAATGTCACATTTTTAACCGATTTTTACCCTTTCGTCACAAGTTAGTCCCCCTTTAAATATGACGTCACAAATATTTGGTCCCCATAAAAAGCCGTAAAGTTGCTCGTTTTTGATGTGACGTCAAAGTTCTTAAACACTCACTTATCGTCACAAATGTGTGACCCTTATCCACACTAGGTGCGTGACGTCATTTGATTAATAGATATTATAAGATAATTAGTGATGGGTAATAAATTATTATTAATAAATTTCCTTTATAATTTTGTACTTAAGAATAATAACGAAAGTTCATCAATAAATAAAGAGGATACGATGTGTGGAATTATTTTACGAAAATATCTTATAAAAAAGCTAGGTTTAATGAATTTGGACATGAAATATTTATAAACGGTCAAACTAATGGTATGCTATATAATATAAATTCAGATAAACGAGACATTCGGGATGATGATAAATTTTCTAATGAATAAACAGATAAGAGTCTATATCGATTCTTTATTAAAGGTGGTCTTCCTCAGTAAATATTAGAATCCAAGATCTTCAGAAATTTCATAAATAAGCTCAATCCTTCTTTCACTGTTCAATCTAGACGTAATTTTACTCAACTGTGCTACCGAAAATGTTCGCTAATGCCAAGATGAATATGGTGGAGAGTTTAAAATTGCACACTATATCGTTTGCACAAAATTTCGAAAATTATAAATAATATATCAAAAAAACTTCAAAATTGACAAAAATGCCTATTGGTCTAACACATACACAAATTAACTATAAATACATCAGCCAATGTCATATTTTTTAACTTAACTCTAAAAATTTTCAACTAGATTGAATTCCATTGTTAATTTTTGAAAACTTTATTGAGCAACATGAAATTTTCGAAAATTCAGAAAATAGTACCGAGCCAAACGATTACATCAAATTCTGACTTCCGGACACCATTGGAGATCAAATATGCCCAGCTTCTCAAAAAGGAACCTGGAGTTCTCTGGCCAAAACTATTGAATTACACAAAAAGATCCATCGCCTTACGCGATCTCGAGATGAATATTCTTCGTCAAAAAAAGTGATAACATTAGCTTTTTCCCCTCTTCTTTATAATATGGTAGTACAATGTTTGTTTTGAGACATTCTTCAAAAATTCATAAACGCAGTTTTGACCAATGAAAGGATGGTAACTTGCTATTCCAGTGAAGTTGTTAATTAATATGAGTCCAGCAGTCGGACAATAAACGATGGGCCAATCATTGCCTAATCTTAATTTAAATTTGAAGTATTCTTGTTGTAATGGAGAAGATATGAACAAACCCAAAGGACCCCGCAGGTTTCGATGGAGTAGAAAAGCTAATTAAAAAGTTTCGAATTCGAAAAAGGTGACACAACAGTGGTTATTGGGACAACTGGCATACAGTTTAAACAAACAAATGAGGAAAAGATTTCCAACTAGAGTATATAAGACACTTGGTATTGCAAATAGATTTGATGGAAATGATACCATATTCGAAAATAAATAAGGGATACAAATATATTTTAACGTGTATTGATGTTTTCATTCGTTTTCACGCGTGCTATTCCAATCAAAACTAAATCCTCAGATGAAATGGCTAAACCTATAAAAACAATGTTTAAAGATCATCACCTTGAAAATTTACAAACAGATTTAGGTGAAGAATTTTACAATAGTAAAGTGACACAAGTTCTTGGTAAAATAAACTATTATTCTGTACATTCTCCATATAAAGCCGCTTAAGTTGAACGCTTTGATAGAACCTTGAGAGATAAACTCAAACGATTCTTAGTGCATCAAGGATTAATCAATAATATTCTCCAAATAATTGTCTCTACTATTTTTGTTATAATCAGAGCGGCTATCTCTAAAATTATTTCTGTTATAGTGAGAACTACTGTCTCTATTACAATTACGACTGTTTCTATTAAATTTTTTTCTGTTATAGTCAAAACGACAAGTTCTTATTACTGTCTCTAAACCGAATTTGATTTTGTTCTGTGAAATTCAGTGCGCCGAATCTTTTCCTGTTTTCAGGTGATTGACTCCTACTCGAATTCGAACTATTTTTTAGTCTGTATTTTACAAAATTAAGATATAACTGTTTCATTTCTTCCAATAGAACATCATCATTGTTTTCCAACTCAGGTTTCACCGTCATTGGCTTTTGAATCTCAACTGCATCGATGGATGCAATGAATCTATCTCTATCTATTATTTGTATTGCTATAGCGTAACGTTTGAGTAATCCCTAATCTCTTGTTCCGTTCACCTTGTTCAGAGCTGTGGAGACAAATTAGACCCAGCTTTTGACTCTTAAAAATATCTGAGGACTGCTTGATACATCCGATATCTTTTTGTGTTATTTCGACATTTTTAAATTGTAACGTTTGAAATTTGTATATTTAATATATTTTGTCAAAACCATATCGTTAATTATTTATTTTGAATAAAACCCTTTACCTACACGCCGTTGAGCTAAATTTGGAGTCATAGTAAAAAATTGTGTTAGAAAAGTTGATCATAAATCTTCCGAACCTAATACACATACACGAGGGATAGAAAAAATTTGGTTGATTCAAAATTATGAGTCATAAAAGTTTTTGCTAAAGGGGTATGTTTTTGGGGTGACTTAGAAAATCTAAGAAAAAAATTATGACTCATTTCTTTGTTCGATGACTCATCGATAAGTCAATGTGAGCTCACGAGAAAAACGATGAGACATCGTGATCTCACTTCTCCTTACTGTAGAATGTCGATTATAACGAGTTATAACGAAGGTTATAGTAAAAAGCTTTGATCATTGTTGTAAATTTTAACGAATTATCTGTATTCAATAATTTTTACTCAATATTATTCAACAGTTCCAAACAAAAAAAATAATATATAAAATGCCTCCGAAAAAGAAATCAAAAATGGATGTTGAGTTGGATACAGATATGGTGGCATTAAAAAGAAAAATTGAGAATGAAAACAGAAAGTTTCAAGACAAATGAGAAGATATATTTTTTATTATTGAAACAAAGGGCCAAATTCAGTGAACTTGTTGAACAAACAAATTTCCAGTTGTAACTACATTCATTTTCAATCACTCAAATCACTGAAAAAGATTGAACCCAATTGCTTGATAGTCTATTCAGGTATTCTTAACGAACTCCTTTAACAGTTTGAGACACGATTTAAAGATTTTAAAATGCTTGAACCACAGATCCAAATTTTTTCAACATCATTTGCTGTTGTTGAATCCGTGGCCGAGGAAATTCAGATGGAATTAGTGGAGCTCCAGTGTGATTTTAATTTAAAACAAAAGTACTCTGATGTTTGAATTCTTGAGTTTTATTTCCAAGGTTGCATTCTCATACAGTTGTTGGGGTTTCTGGGTGTTGATATTTGAGACTATATGGTTGTTACCCAGACAACCCCATACAAATATTTTTCGCTTACCACTCGGCACCCGTTGCTAAGCAACGTTGGAACTGTGTTCGAGTGGGTAGATCGTCCGCAAAAAGTGAGCGCTATTGCTAATTCTATAATTGACCGAACGATCCATGGGTCCAACGAGCTGCCGATAGAAGGCCTGTGCTCGATTTCGATTTTTAGGTCTCATTATTCTCCTATCTCCTTCAAATGTTGGTCATACTGTTATATCATTTAGCTTTGTGTCCATTCGCTTAGTCCTTCTTATCGTTGTCCGTGTTGATGATTTTTCTATGGCCTGTAAACCCATTGCTTTGTTAAATATCCTCACATTATCTCTCTTACTCTTATCCCTATTATTACCACTATGTTCCCTATTATTGTTACTAGTATTATCATTGTTACTATTCTATGTATTAACTTTATTAATTGTTACTACTATTACATTTATTATTATTATTATTACTACTATTATCATCATAATTTTTATCATTACTATTATAGGTACCATGATCATTATTATTATTATTATCCTCATTATTATTTTCATTATTAATATTATTATTATTATTATTATTATTATTATTATTATTATTATTATTATTATTATTATTATTATTATTATTATTATTATTATTATTATTATCATTATAATAATTGTTATCAATATTATTAACAAATTTTTGTGTAGGGATTCGTCCTTATTCCTCAGCTTTAAGAAATATTTTTCTTAAATAAAAATTTAGCAGAAATCCATCTATATTTTCCCGGTTTTCGATAAAGTATTTTTGTTGATTCGAAAAATTTTAGCAGCGTCCCACCCTTATTTTTCGATTTTATCCTTATTCTATAGTTTTCGATAAAGTATTTTCATTGACTCGGAAAATTTGAGCAGCGTTCCGCCCTTATTTTACAGTTTATAAGAACATTATACTAACAATTGAGCAACATTCCACCTTTACTTTACTATTATCGATAAGTATTTTAAATTATTCGAAAATTTTTTGCAGCGTTCCGCCCTTATTTTATGGTCTTATCCGGATATTCTATCAATTATTGAGCCGTATTCTACTTTTAATTTGCTATTTTTGATAAGTATCTTAGTTGATTCGGAAAATTTGGGCAGCGTTCCGCCCTTATTTACAGTTTATAAAAGTTTCAATTATTTCCGAAAATTTGCGCAGCGTTCTGCCCATGTTTTCCGTTTCAATTCAACATAATTTATTTAATTCTTATATATAATTTAAAACATTATTTTTCATGATTTTGGTCGTTCGGATAAATTTTTTTCCGATGGCTATTCATTTTAACTGTTGCAACGATTTCGCTATTTTCCCCGCTACCCTTTCCGTCTCTTTGTCCTTGTGATCTATTTATGTTCATATTATATTTAATGAGTGCCCACTGGACTACTCGGTGTTATTGATTTTAAGCCGAATGTTGTTAAAATATTTATGTCGATTTTATCGAAATTAAGTGCAGGGAAGCTGAGCCAAAAGACCCACTTTCAAGCTACTCTCTTTCGCTATTTAATTCAATGATTTGACGTTTGGGTTCCTGCGTTCTCACGCCGGAACCTTCACGGGCACGACCATTGGCGATTGTATACGCACTTACACAGTCGATAGTTATGTGTAATTTTTCTAACTTGCAATATGTTTTGGCTGTGGGCCGAAAAATAAATAAATAAATTTTACCATCGTATTTGGAATAAAAGTTTCGACGCACGGAGGCTGTAGATAGAAAATATTTATTCAGCATATTACATCGTCCATTCGTTCGGCCACATACGACAATTGGTAATTCATAAAAACATTGTGAGTATATCGTAAATACCATTCGAAAATCATTGTGTCCATTCCATAAATTTAATTCGAAAATTCACTGCGTATTCCATAAATTTAATTCTAAAATTCACTGCGTATATTCCATAAATTTAATTCTAAAATTCACTGCGTATATTTCATAAATTTAATTCCAAAATTCATCGTGTACATTCTATTAATTCCAGTCGAAAATTTCAATCAATAATTATACACTAGCCGAGAGTGGTCGTGTTGAGGCAAAACACTTACCCGTGTTAATTGTGGTGGGTTACTGGGTATTGATGTTTGTTTTAATCTTACTGTAGTTACCCAGGTAACACCATATAAAATTTTCTTGCTACCACTCGGCACCCGTTGCAACGCAACGTTGGAACTGTGTTCGAGTGGGTAGATCGTCCGCAAAATGTGAGCGTTATTACTAATGCTGTAATTGCCTGGACGGTCACTGGGTCCAACGAGCTGTCGTTAGAAGACTTGTGCTCACTTTAGATTATTGGTCCCCTGTATATCGTAGGTTTTATTGTTGGAGTTCATCATAGTATAAAAGGAATCCGACAATGACTTTTAGAAACAAAACAAGTGGCTGTATATCGTAATGATGCGTTTTTGTGTGTTAGTTGCGGGGTTATAGACACTTATCCAAACCTTTGAAGATACCGTTTTAAATAACAAGAAATATATAATTATAAAATAAACATATATAATTTTCGAATAAACACATTCATTTTCCAATAAACACATTCTGTAAGTTAATTAGGACTTATTAAGTAATCGAGCGGCTCGACGTTTAGCCCGCTCCTTTCGTCCAGGCCGGTAACTGTTTGGGGTTGTCGTTGGTGTCGTCGCTGGGGTTGTTATTCCCTCTCGGTAGGCCAATTGGGCAGGTGCAAAGACGAAGGGATAAGTCACAGATGCCCCTTCTTGACAGGCGGACAGTGCAACCTCCAGTCCCCTTATTTGTGTTCGCAGGCTTTGCGTTAATTGTTTTTCTTCTGCTCATCCCTTTTGGGCTGCTGTAAGCCTTTGATACATTGATTTGGCCTTCTTTGGGTCCACCCATGTAGCTTTTGTTTGTTGAACCTCGCGGGATAGTTGAGCAATCTGGTCATTGTGATTTTTATGGGTTTTCCTTGCGTAAGTTAGTTCCTTTTCTAATATCTGTAGGGGTTCCATTTCTGCAATAATGAACATCAAAATTTCGTTAACAAATCTAAAATTTCCAAGCGTAGATTTAATTTAAACATAAGTTACGAAATTAAATAAATCTCAAATAACAATCATCTATTATATAAAAACGTTTATAACAAAACTAGTAGGTCTGTAATCCATGGATCAGCGAGGTCAGGGCTCTTCGAAGAATTTTTTCACCCCTTCCTCCGCTGAGTAGCCCGGGTATATGAAGACGGGCCGTTTCGTATTACGGACCGGTCTGGAACTGGGCGGCGACATACACGGGTAGAAGTCTGCGATCCTTCCGGCCGCGATGTCGTCTTCCACGTTGGCCAGATATTTCCTGGCCAGGTTCACATGGCGGTCGACCATGTGTTGGTGGTCTTCAAGGCGTGCCAGAAGTGATCGGGCCCGATCATGGATGTCTTGGCCCGGACTTGGTCCACATTTTTGGTTGTTCTGCATTAATTGCCTCCTAGTGTCCTCCACCATGAGTCTAGCGTCTTGTTGATTCTCTCCGGGCTAGGGCACATCAGGGTATTTTTCCTTCCAGATGCGTTTCCATTGTTTTCGCCACTTCTCCGCAACGCGTGTGGGGGCCCAAATAAAAGGTCCTGATTTTCCTAAACAATATCATGATCAGGGAAGTTTTGCTTATTTCGGAACTTAGCACTTTTCATAATAATAATAAAAATAAAAATACCTATCACCAGAATCCAGGCCGTACACCACTCATCTGGGTATGGGGAATATCGTTGCCGGATTTAACATTTTTATTAGGCGGCGCACAAACAATACAAAACAACAAAAAAATGGAATATATAAAAATGATTTCTAAGAGCACAATTACTCTTATAATGTAGTACAGCATTTCATTAATTAACCATTTTAAATATATACCTCTACCTGTGTCAAAGGAGAAAATTAACTTTCTTCAAGCTCAATTGTCAATTCTCTCTTGTTTTAAATTGTTTCAAAGAAGAAAAATTTGATTTTTTTAACCACTAAAAGTATGCAACAAATGTTATATAAAAATTTCGATCGAATTGTTCTGATAAACCTCGTTTACCCCAGTTATTCTCAGTTAACATCGATGTAAAAATTGATCAGGTGGAGGGACCAAATTGAAATTAACATGTACTTGGCGTCCTGTAAATTCCGCTCTACCAACTCACTAAATTCTGACGTAATTACCTATAAGAAATTTGTGGAATCATTGGATACGATTATTACGTCGAACTTTGAAAATTAACTGCCAAAGATTTGTATGATTAATTAAAAAAAAATGATATTCCCAATTGTTTTAAGTGTTACTACCCTAGTAACCCTATCATTACTGTAGAGAAGTTTGGCGCTTTCGGTCCCCGTCAACATTCATGTTTCAAACAATGGTCCCAGATATGTGGTCCTTACTTGTTGACTCTTATACGTTTGCACAGAATTTGATTTAACAATTATTCTAACATTTTATTTATGAATATTTCCAAATGCTCACCTCGGTTTATTATTGAATTCATTTCATAAAATACTGAAGAAAATAATCTCTTATTGTTAATCATGTGGGAAAACTGGATAATTATATTTTTAATTTACGACAACAGTTTCGAGATAAACATAGTTGTTGAAGCCTTGATGTAAAATTTTATTGACCAGAAAACAAAATTCCCTTCCATAATTAAGCGTTTTAAAGAACAAAACAAATTTTCGAAAAATGTAAATGATTTCGAATCCAAGAAAACACGATGTCCAAAGGCAGATTGATTTGGGTTTCCTTTGTACGAAGTTTTGGCGAAATATTTAGGTTCTTCGTGTATGGTTTCTAAATAACTATCAGAGGTAATTAATCTATCTTATAAAATCCGTAATAGTCAAATAAAACAATTATAAATCAAATTTTAGTTATTAATTTTAAAGAATAAATCAATTTGATTCAACAAGAACATGAACCTTACTTAGATCGCGAGACCTTAGATTCAGGTCCCTATCCTCTACGTCGTCCTGTCGTCAGCGGGATTAAAGGGGCATTCCATTTTTGATTTTTTCCAAGATATTCTATCAATCTCTATCGATCGATGCCGCTTATATAGTTTGGGGCATGGATAGAAAATAAGCGTGGGTGTGGGTCCAAGTGACATTCTAGCGAAATGTCATGGTTCATTTCGATTTTTTGAAGGGCAGCGATTTGGCTTATTTTAAATATTTGATACACGTAAAATTGGTCATTACTATCTAATTCACTAATGTTCGAATCTTTTCCTTTAAAATTTTTTTTTGTATTATATTTTTAACGCCAAATGCTGAGTTAATTACATCAGTCGATTAATCATATACCAAGATTTATGTTATTTTTAAGTATCGAAACCTCGCAAAATAATTAATTTGGTCTGTAAAATATGTACGCAAATAAATGTTTTGATTTGTTATTTGTGCTTAGGGGTGGGATGAAGTCGGACAAGAAATGTACAAGGGGAATACTTTATTACGGGCTTATTGGGGTTTTTTTTACCTACGGTTACGAAGCTTGGGTTTTATTTGTTTCCATGATTTCACCACCTGATTTGTTTCTATTCGGTATCGTAAAACTATCACGGTAGGGTAATTATATGGGTCTCGCTTCGCCAAATTATTATTGACGTCGACTAAGAGTAGTTTCCCTTATTTGGTTTATCGCTTGTAGTTAAGCAGTCGCGGAGTTTCTGGTTGGAAGTGCAGTTATTACCTAATCCGTTTTCTTACAGTATAATTAAATCTTGGTGGTTTGGAGTGTGGTTACAAATTTGGATGGGATAATTATTTACTTCCCGATAAGTTTCCCGATTTTATCCAATGAATGGGAGGTCGATTTTAGCTGTCGTTATTAATAGGGAAAAGTTTTGGGATCGTTAAAACATATCGTTGTGTTGCTCGATTGGTAGGGGTACATAATATTGATTTCACTACATTCTTAATTACATTTTTATGATATTGATTCGTGGTTATCATATTAGAAATTTCCTACGTTGATTTATGGGGCTTTATTTGCAAATGATTTTGAGTTATTTTATCTTATGAGCGATTCATAACAACGATTTCATTTTATATTCCCGTCACCTTTCCCCTGGTTGACCTTAGGCGCATTATGTTCATATTATAGTTAATGAGTGCCCACTGGACTACTCGGTGTGGTGATTTTGAGCCGTATGTAAAAATATTTAGGTCGAATTTAAAGAAAACGAGAGACGAGGAAGTAGCCAAAAGACCGCTTCCTTATCTCTCCTTTCATCTATACGGGATAATATTGACGTTCCAGCTCGTGCGTTCCGCACGCCGGACCTTCAAGGGGCACGAATCATTGGCGATATTCCACGCACTTACACGAATTCGGATAATATGTTGATTTTACTAACTTGTAATGTGTCTTTGGCTGTGGGCCGGAAAAATTTCGACAATTAAAAAATAATTAAAGAAGATAATTTTATGTATTATAAATAATTTATTAATATTAAAAATAACATAACAATTACTTGCTCCAAGCATAACGAAATATCATAAAAATATCACTCTCCCCACGCCGACATCCAAGCAGGGCTCTATCGAGGTAGCGAGGATGCGACGTGGAAAGAGTTTTCAAATGAAACTCTCACTTACATAGATTTTTAAAAAACTGATTTAACGATTTTCAAAAACGATTAAAATTTATGTGAAAATGAATCGGTATATATACCTATTTTTTGGCCCTAACCTTGCGTGTTCTTTTTGATTTAGTAAAACAAAATTCGACCTTGGAATTTTCTAGTGTATTCTAATCTTAATTTTTATTATTTTGCAATTTTATTTGATAATTTTTCTTTTAAAATTTTTATTGAATTATTTTTAATTCAAATTCTTTGATTTTTATTTCATTTTCATGAAATTTCACATTTTTGTTGAATTATCAAATTTCGGTCGAATTTGTTAGGTTTTCGTGTTATGTTTATATTTCTATCGTGCGGATCTTGTTGCTTTTTGTTATTATTTTAATTTATTTTTATGTTTATTATTTTATATTTTATTGTTTTTCCTCACACATTTTGGTATGTTTAATTGGTGTTTTAATAGGTTTGAATTTAAATCTGCATGTTATATTTGCATGTGTGTTACCGATTCATTTAAACATTTACAAGGCCGTTTGTGTTGTGGCCCAACAATTGCCTGAATGCACGGCTTTCGACTAGTTACGCACATCAACTAATTTTCCAAAACTAAGTTGCAACTAAAATTGAAAATTTTCTCTCGAAAAATAAGACTGAAAATTTGTCAAAACACATTAGTATATATACCTATAATTTGGCCTTAACCTTGCGTGTTAATTTTACTGCGATTAAACAAAATTCGACCTTGAAATTATTTGTGTTATCTAAATTAAATTTTTATTTATTTCTTAATTTAAATTGGTAATTTATTTTTAACATTTTTAAATAAATTTATTCAGCTAACAATATTTTATTTTTATTCATTTAATTCCTTAATTTTTACTTTTATATAAATGGTCATTTTACGGTCAAATTTTCTTGTTATTGTTGGGCCAGAACACAGACGGCCTTGTAAAGTGTTTAAATGAGTCAGTAATACACACGCAAACACAACATGCAGATTTAAACTCAAACCTATTAAAACACCAATTAACCCTACTAAAATGCGAGAAAGAGAACAATTAAATATAAAATTATAAAACACAAAAATAAATTAAATAATAACAAGTGCAACAAGATCTGCACGAAATAAACATAAACATAACATGAAAACCCAACAATTTGACCGAAATTCGACAATTTATCAAAATGTGAAATTCCATAAAAATGGAATAAAAATCAAAATTTAAATTAGAAATAATTCAATTAAAAATGCAAAGGAAAAATTGTCAAATGAAATTTCAAAATAATAAAAATTAAGAATAGAATATACTAGAAAATCACTAGGTCAAATTTTGTTTTACTAAATCAAGAATAACACGCAAGGTTAGGGTCGTACAATAGGTATATATACCGATTCATTTCTACACAATTTTAATCGGTTTTTAACCTGAATCAGTTTTACGAAACTTGAAAAGCGATTTTAGCCAGTTTTTCCGAAGAGTGGTTATAATGTGAGTGAGAACTTGTGTGATGCTCTCTCCACGCCGTATCCTTGCAACCTTGAATGAGCTCTGCTTGGATTTCGGCTTGGGGAGAGGGAATTATGACACATTATGTATGCAAATTATTGAACCATAATGTATTACACGATAAAATATATCTTTATGACAAAAAATTTGTTTGTTTACTGTCGAAATTTTTCCGGCCCACAGCCGAAACATATTACAAGTCGTTAAAATCAAACGCACAATTCGAAATCGTGTAAGTGCGTGTATTATCGCCAATGATTCGTGCCCGTGAAGTCTCCGGCGTGAGAACGCAGGAGCTGTAACGTCAATATCATTCCGTATAGGGGAAAAGAGTGGAGGGGAAATAGTCTTTTGGCTGTTTCGTCGACACTCATTTCCCGTAAAATCGACCTAAAATCACTGACAACAAACGGCTCAAAATTATCACATCGAGTAGTCCAGTGGGCACTCAATAATTATAATATGAACACAATGCGCCTAAGGTCAATTGGAGGGATGGTCACGGGGAAACAATAAAATGAAATCGTGGTTATGGACTTCTGATATAATATTTAAAGTCAATGAAATAGCTTAAGAGTAAAAGATAAATAATGCAGTTGTTATGGACTTCTGATATAATATTTAAAGTCAACGAAATAGCTTAAGAGTAAAAGATAAATAATGTAATTGTTATGGACTTCTAATATAATGTTTAAAGTCAATGAAATTACTTAAGAGTAAAAGATAAATAATGTAATTGTTATGGAATTCTGATATAATATTTAAAGTCAACGAAATAGCTTAAGAGTAAAAGATAAATAATGTAGTTGTTATGGACTTCTAATATAATGTTTAAAGTCAATGAAATTACTTAAGAGTAAAAGATAAATAATGTAATTGTTATGGACTTCTGATATAATATTTAAAGTCAATGAAATAGCTTAAGAGTAAAAGATAAATAATGTAATTGTTATGGACTTCTGATATAATGTTATAAGTCAATAGAATTGCTTAGGAGTAAAAGTTACATAATGTAAATATTACGGACTTCTGATATGGTGTTTAGAATCGATAAAATAATTTAGGAGTAAGGAATAAATACTATAAATATTAGGGATTTCGGATACAAGGCATAAAGTCAATAAAACTAATTAAGAGTAAAAATTCCGATAAAAATCCCGATAATTTACACCCAAATAACTGATTAATAACCATGAAGCAATTTTAGAAAAATATCAGAGAAAAAATGATCAGACGAGAAGTAGGGATTCCTATCTCCCCAGCGCGACAAAAACCTTATCACGATAACAGATCTGCTCCCACCGAATAGCTGCACGTCAGACATCGATATTACTAACAGCTAAGCAGTAAATAAAATCGACCTAGAAAATGCCAACAAATAGGTCACTAAACACCCGCCTAACAATTATAAAACCAATATCCGAATTAACTCATTAAAATGTCCAAATCATTCCTCTCCCCGAATACAATAACAAACAACAGTTCGAAAATTTTTTTTGAATAATAGAATGAATAAAATCCCTGATTAAAATGTTGCCGACCAGAATCTTCCGCTATGCCAGGATATACCAGAAGGTGATACTCTAAAATCCGAAAGTTAACAATCCATTAGAACTTAATTATACTATTACCTGCCTGAAATGAATCAACGAAAAGTAGCTATCATCGAGCATTAACTAACCCAAAGGTTGTCGGATGAATCTAGAAGGCGAATGACCCGAGTAGAATAACATTTGCTATTTGTATAGCTGATTTGGCATTTACATTCAAGCCGATCGATAGTGGCAACTATCTCATGCACACTAAAGCGTGACTAAATTCAACAGGCACACAACATTCAGATGCCCCACACACGCGCTATCCAGAAAAATCGTCGGCGTGACCTTTGAATTTCTACCGATCATCTATAACGATAACATCCCGTCAATATAAATGTCGCAGACAACTTGAGGTAAATCATTAAATTACAAACACATTAGGATGCATTACCAACCCAATGAATTAGACCGAAATTCTCCAGTGAGATTCCCAGAGGAAGTTGCTGCTCTAGGATCCAGCTCTAACATCACAAGTAAATTAATTCTTATATATTAACTTCCCTTAAACTATATAAGTCCTAGACGAAAGCACTGAGATGACTATCTCCAGTATCAACCTCGCGAAGCAACGTTGAATTAACGACAATTATAAAAATAAAAATTCCTTTAAATGAATCCTTCGTTGATTTTTTGAAAATAGCTTATGAAAAACCTAACAAACATGACAAATTACTCTCAATATTAACCAAGTGTACGAGACGTCAATCTACAGGCACAATCTTCGATCTGACTCTGACCCGTTCGAGAAGGAGAGATCCGAGCATCGATCCGATTTACACTTTACCAAAGGGGACAATAATTTAGTTAGGCGTAACTGAAGATAAACCTTTTTTTATTGATGAAACTTACAATCCTTGTTGTCAAAATGTCATGCCGAGATAAACAATTGTAGATTATTAATAATGGGTTTAAAGTAAGGTATTTAATTAGTAATTTTCTTTTGGTAATAAACTAAACGAATAAGTGGAGAAATAAGCAATGGTTTTATTAATGATTTAAATTTTTTTTTATTATTCTTTAGTAATAAATTAAACAAAAATAAATAGCGTAAAATTAAAGTATTTTGTTGTTAATTTTTAATAATGACGGATAATTTAGAACGTTTCCTTAAAGGTATTATTCGGATTTCAACTAATTCTTATTAGTTACAAAGCATATCATCGGCATGACAGTTTGAAGGGGTTGGAGCTCATCTTGAGGATAATTCATGTTAATAATCAATCAAAATAAAATAAAAATCAAAGCGCTATTCACCATGTGATTTAAAATGACTTTTCACTCTAATAGTTCTTGACGGCTAGTATCCCAAACAACGAAACATCCCAAGCCTCATAGATCAAACCCAATAGGGCATAGCCTTTTGTAGATGACATCCGATAACTCCCACGGTGAGTCATTCCACAATAGAGTTGGATACCGTGTAATTAACCGAAATATCATTCCCATTAGTAGACGGTGGCCAGAGTAGAACAAAATTGAATATACTACTGGTACCGCCACTCTAATTATCTTAGTATTAAATATTCATGATTCTCTGAACTGTTTAATATGTGAGGACCCGATTTGAGGGGGATAAGTTATTCAGGAAAAGGTATGATGTTTCAGTGAAATCCCCCGGTAATATCATGCACCATTGTCAAAATATTGATGAGAAAATTACCATGAAAGATCAATGCTCGAAATAGAGGTGTCAAGATAGACACATCGATAACAATGAGGATGAACTCGGATTCTCCCCTCGTCTCGACTGGGTCGGGTAGATCGACGTTTTTTATAAGACCCTCACGATAACCTCGCCGTAGAGAGCAAGCTCCCCTTAAGCCGGATCTACCGTAATATCAGTAAGGATGAGACCCGTAACGATATAACCAAGAGAACACATCACCCCACATTCACTTATCAGCACGCGACCGAGCTACTACCTGAAAATTAGATGACCCAGAAAAATCGAAGAATCATTTTAAAATTGGATTGTTTTGTTTAGATGAATCGTGGGTTGACGAATCCAGAGTCACCATCCGATTCCCCGCGCATGCTGCAAATAGTTGTCGGCAAGCTAAGTGGGATGCGGGATTTACCGTATCCCAGGTTAGAGAATCCAGATCCGGCACTCTGCAACAAATGGAGGAGGTCAAGCTCCCTTTAGTGGCTATAAAAAGGGAACCGGACCGCAATCCAGCCAGAGAAATTCGTGGCCAGGCTGAGTTCCTCCTTGCTCGTCTTGAGGAACACCGGCGTCAGACTAACATCCAAGTAGCTAGGGCCAGGATTTACCTCGCCAACGTGAACGAGGATATCGCAGCCATCAGGATCGCTTGTACGGATGGTTACGCGCCGCTGTACAACACTTCATTCAACCTCGATGACGAGAGGCTAAAAGTCAACGCGAAGGCCATGAACTTAGTTATTCCGCGGAAGGTTCTTCCTCGAAAAATGCGAAGTAACGCAGAAACAGCTGAACGACATAATGAGCATCCCTATGCCCGGACAGTTCCGAAATCGGATTCCTTCCAACACCATAGGAAGACTGACCGTGATAATTATCGACGATAAAGTATGATGACATCATCTTAGTTAAATGAAATAAAATGTCTTAGTTAATTTTGTAATTGTTTAATCCGTATTATTAAACAAATCACGCCTGTCGGATCCTTTTGTTAATAATTATAATCCATTAATTGCACTAAAGTAAAATAATGCAACATGATAACTCTGCTTTACAGATATAGAACCAGCGAGAGTATTACAACGTGAGTTGGAGCACGGACGGAAAGCTAACGAGAATCTTCGTGCTCAACTCCTGCAGCTATCAAACGAAATACAACGGATTAGAGCTACGTGGGTAGAGCCGGCGAAGGTGAAAACGCTCTACCAAAAGGTAACAGCCGCGCAAAAAGGCTGGACGCGAGAAAACAAATCAATCAGAGCCTGAGGACGCAAATAAAGGGTCTAGAGGTGGCAGTGTCAGCCTGTCAGGAAGGCGCAGCGATGACATACCCCCTTATCTTCGCCCCTGCTCAGCTAGCGTATCGAGATTCGACGACGAGTCCGAAGATCCCCACAAAGCCTAGCACTCATCGGCCATGAAGAAAGGAGCGAGCTAAGCGTCGAGCTGCTCGAACATCGACTAATACATAATTTGATATCCCTAAATACATGTTTTTTATCGTTTAACTATTATCTTTCGAGTATTTCGATGATCATATGAACGTCAGTATACATAAGGTAGAATAAAAAGAGATCAGTGAGTATGTGAGATTTACATATAAAAGATGTGACCGGAGTAACTAAAGCTGTATTACTAATGCATTTAAACAATTCTCAAGGCTATTTGTGTGCTGGCCCAACACAGTAAAGATGTTTGGAAGCAACTATCTTCGTGAACAATTTTTTTCATTGATAAAATTCAACAAATCCTCAAAAGAACAAAGTTAAGTGGCGAACATTTACAAGCAACACTAAGACTGGCCACATCTCAAAAGATTGTACATATTATTGATGCTCTTGTGGTGGCTAAACTTTGCCAACTAAGTAGCCAAAAATAAAATATTTAACGCTTTGTTTGTCTTTATTTAAATAATTTTGTGTTACATTTTTAATAATAATAATGGTTTTTTCCTATTTCTAATAAATTGCAAATATGATACATTCACGAGTACTTATTTTCAAAAACAATTATGTTGCGGTCCGCATGCCAATTTGAGTTTGAGACCCTGGATTAAATAATGTGTTATAAATAAAATATAAAAAATAAAAACGCCCAAGTTGCGATAAGAAATACTCCACAACTGTATTTATTTAACAAAATATTTATTAAATATTTTACAATGGAGATTTTTTTGCATGGTATTTATTCTCACCTTTCCTTCGATCCTGAAAATAAATAGCAAATAAAAAAGAAAATATTTGAATACAATTTCACCATCTCTTCTAAAGTTTTCAAACGTAAAACTCGATTAACGTCATTAGGATGAGATCTCATTACTTCGAAAAGAAAATTTTTCTCAACTTTTGGAAAAATTTTTGTTGTATCAAAACCGGCCTAAAAAATTGAAATTTTATGCATTTGAAAATTAATTTTATTTCTCAATATTTGTTTGGATGTAAAATTAAAATGCAATAATATTTTAAAATAAATTTGAATGGAATAGAGATATTTAAATGTGTAATGAAATTTAATGGGAAATGCAAAAGTAAATATGTAGCAATGTATAAAAAAATAATTTTATTATTATTTGTGTCCACAGACAAAGCCAAATTACAATTAAATTTTATCAATTAAAAATTAATATTGAAGAATATTATTAAAACAAAAATTTTTTTCTGAGGAAAATCTTTCAATGTAGTAATTTATAAATAAGGAATTCATAAAGCTCCATCAAACAGCAACATAGATTCACAAAATCCAAAATCAATTTGCTATTTATTAAGTTGGTAAAAATATTAAATAATTTTATTGGTTAATTTAATTAATTAATTGAATTGCATTCTCATATACCTCCTCGTTTAAATGGGTAATGTCATTATTCAATGCTTTTTATTAACTTTCTCTCATTAGATAACTTTAATTTGTAGCTTCTTTCATATATTTATATCACGAGTAACAGGGCCAAAATACGTCATCTTTAATGTATGAATTTTCTTTTATTCAGACAATATTTTCTATTTCCAATGACATTTTATGCAACATAATCAATGTTTTTGTTTCTTTCTTGGATATTCACATGTCATTATCCATAAATATGCTTTTCGATAACTTGTTCTAAATCGTTCCTCTAATTACTCATTTGACGAATTATGATAGAACATGAATAAATTATTTTAATAATATTATAAATTTCACAATGAATGATTACCGGTGCACCATATTTCAATATCCAACTATTTCCTAAAATGGCATTTAATATTAAATTTATTGCAAACTATTTTCTTTATTTACACACTTTAAGCGGTTGTTTGTTGAAGCGGACAAATAAATACTTTCGAGAAAAAATCGCTATAACTTAAAAACTCCTTAATATTTATAAACGAAATTTTGAAAAATCATTTACCACAAATCACGTAGTACTACGTGAGCCGCTTAAAGTGTGTTAATATGATTGTCGTTTTGGATAACTTGTGTTCTTTGCCAATAGAATTCTTTTTAATTTCAATTTGCAAAAAGCATATATTTTTAATAATAATTAAAATATATAACAACAATAATAACAACAATAATAATAAATAATAATAATAAATAATAATAATAAATAATAATAATAAAAATAAATAATAATAATAAATAATAACAAATAATAATAAAAAATAATAATAATAAATAATAATAATAAATAATAATAAATAAAAAAAATAATAATAATCAAAATAATCAAAATAACGACAATCATAATAATTAATAATAATAATAAATAATAATAATAAATAAAAATAATAAAAATAATAAAAATAATAATAATAAATAATATTAATAATAATAAATAATAATAATAATACTAATAATAATATATTTTATCCAGTTGGCTTAATATCGTGTTTCAATTAAGCATGGCCATCATTTTTTTTTTCGATATTTAGAATAATTTAGATTAAAAAATTAAAATACAATTGAAAATATTCTCACTCTCTTAGTTAGCTTGTATGCGACGGCATCGGCTTCGTATTCAAAATTTCTCTGTTTGGGCAAGCCGAAACCATACTAGACAATTAGGTAAATAAATTTTGACAACACAATACACACATACACAGATTTATATATAAGTCTTACTTGATCGATACAAAACATTGTAAAATTTATCATCACCGCCATAGATAAAGTCGGTGCAAAGGAAGCGACAATAAAATTAGCCAGGCCGAAATTAATCATAAAAATGGCCCGCCGAATGTTGTAATCCTAGAAGAGAAAAGAAAATCAATGCGAAACTCTAATAACGACCCGAGTTTACAAAGTGATTGCTAAGGAAGTGCCCCAATTCGTGAGATACGATAAATGCCAAGATGTCAGCATCGAAATCCTTGTAAACACCTTTGTATATCGTGATCTCACCGTGCTAAATTCGAACCCCGTCATTCGGTTAAAACCGCGAACAAAACATCCCTACTTGACCGATTTTGGCAGTAGAAAGATCATAATTATCAGCAATTATGTTCCAATTGCACAATAACTTAGGGTAAATTTCCTTATTTGCTTTAATCAGTTTGTGGAAAACCTTTTGAATAAATTCTTCATAGCGCACAGCTAAATTCTCATTGTCCATTGGCTGAATTATAAATCGATAAATAAACACTTTATTCATGATTTATAATCATTTACTGAATTAATTAATACATTTTATTAAACTCGATGAGACAATAAAATAAAAACACCAGAACGCCAGTTTGTCATCTTAATCTGTGTCAAATGCATATACGGAATCAATAATGATGTGTAATAGTTATGATTTATTGATTGGATTAAATAATTTCAGTAAATGCGTTGCTTGTTGAATGCCAATTGTAGTGAAATGTGACATCAGTTGTTCCTGAGCCCAAGTGCGGATATGACGGCAAGCCTCTCCTCCAATGCATGTGGCATTGCCGCATTACATGACGACTTATAATACACTAGATTTGAGATTTATTACCAAAAATATTTAAGGATTTTAATGATTGCGACACTATTCTAAATACAATTTTAATTGCCTAATGATTTTGCGGCTGAAATCTTAAAATTTATAAAACATTTCAAATATGGAATAACTAAAACATAAGATTTTATACGTTCACCATCATCCAGGCGCAATCAAAAGGAATATAAACCTGTAACAACATTTATATTATTATAAGGACTTTTTTGTTTTTCACCTCTGATTTCTTTATAAGTGACATAATATTTTCTATAAATTTGACTATGAATCAGATTTATTTAAGATATTCGTGAATTTTCGGCACAGCCATTTTCAAGTGATTTCGATCATTACTTATTAAATTATTCAACCAAAAAAACAAAGTTTTCAATTTACATTACATTTGTTTTTTTGAGGGGGATAATTTAAAATAAATTTAAAACTCAATATTAATTAAAATTACATTTAACCAATAAAATCAATATAAAATACAAAATATATAAATTTTACTCCTACGTTTTTAATAAATAAGTAATGATCGAAATCACTCGAAAAAGGTTGTGCCGAAAATTCGTGAATACCTTAAATAAATCTGATTCGTAGTCAAATTTTGTAGAAAATAACATTTATATTATTAATTATTATTATTATTGTTATTATTGTACATTATTATTATAATTATTATTATTTATTTTTATTATTATTATTATTATTATTATTATTATTATTATTATTATTATTATTACACTGGGCAACAAGTATTTTAGTGTCTATGATTTAAGAACTGATTCTTAACAATTATGATATACTGAAATCAAAAGTGATGTTTATTTTGCTCAAACAGATCTAATTTTTACACAATATTAATTTAAAATTTTTAAAATTTTCAATAATATTGAAATTATAGTTTTTTAACAAATTAAAAAATAAATTAATTTATAAATAACATATTTTTTATTAAAAATGAAGAAAATATTAAATTTGTTAAACAAATCTATAATATTTTGATATCTTAAGGTATAATGATACTTAAATTTACAAAATTATAATTTAAAACTTTTTTTATTTTGAAATCTTAGATGGTATTCAGATCTTTGTTATAAATATTTATGCCATGGGTGTAATGCCACATACATTGGAGTGACTACCCGTCATCTCCGTTTTCAAGTTCTTGATAACTGTCGACAGAAAGAATTGATTAATGTCAGTGAATACAATTGTTGTCTGAATTTTGTGTTTATAAAGTGGATTTCAAGTTCTACTTAGATTTTGTTCGGATCTTGGTCTTCAATTTATATTTCATGGGTGTAATACCACATACATTGGAATGACTGCCCGTCATTTCCGCTCTCAAGGATTCGATCACAGTCGACTGATGGAATTGATTGATATTATGAAGCGCAATTTTTTGATGCAGGATGAAACTAAGTGTAAAATAGTTTTGGTAAAATTTTTTAAAATATTTTGTTTAAAATTTTATTTAAATTTTGTTAAAGTCTCGGTTTTGTAAGATTTAGAAAATTAAAGTTTTTTAAATTTTGTGATTTTAAAAAAAGCAATATTTTTAATTTTTGATAAAATGTTTGAGAATTTAAAAGCAGAAATTTGTTTAAGTAATAATGATTTGTTCTAAATAGTTTAAAGTTCAAGACGAAGTACCTGGTGATGACTGCTAGTCAGTCGAAATATATTGTAACTGAAATTTATTATTATTATTATTATTATTATTATTATTATTATTATTATTATTACTATTATTATTAATTATCGTTATATATTATTATTTTTATTATATATATTTTAAAATTATGATTTATTATTAATATTATTATTTATTTTTATTATTTTATTTTTTATTCTATTTTAATAAAATTTATTATTATTTCAAATATACAGCGAGTTATTTTTAGATGATTTATAAAAAACTGATAAAACGAAAAGGAAATGTACAATTAAAACAAATACAATCAAAAGGCAGATAAAATATAAGCAAAATAATTAATAAATGAGAATTTTATTATGCTTAAAAAGATATACAAAAAAAGACTTAGGCAGTTTTAAGCAGAAATATTACATAATACAGAAATCTTATAGAAATGCTCCTAGACTCAATGGACTCCAGTAAGATTCCTTATTTAAAGCATCTTGCAGAGATCAGGCAATGGCGTTCCCATTTAACGGCATGAAATAATATCTATGTTTGACATTAAAGTATATCTGGTTTGTCAATCTAACATTGTAATGATCAGTTTCACGCAGTGGCGTAGCGATCCCAAATGACGTATGCTTGGACATATAATGTGAAATCCACAATTTTAAATATGTACTTTCTTCAATTTCATCACTGTAAAGTCTGGAACTACTTCAGAAAATTCGATCTAAACGGCTTTATTTGTTTCAATTGATATGATAGTCAAGTAACTCAGTCTCTCTTGGATAATTCTTCGTGAACAAGATCCTATGCTGACAACTATGATGACGAAGATGCAAATGGTAATAGAAACATTAGGAATGGTTTCAAAATATTCATATAGCATTATCAATTTCAGGATTTCGACAACAAACCAGCTTATTATTTCATTTTTAAGCTCTGGAAAGCATCGAATATGATGAAAAATCTACGGACTTGTTCTTTCAAATCATCAAGGATTTATTTTATCATAGATCTCAAAGAGTGAAAATATTAGAACTGATCTTCGCTTCGTTTTAATGCACTAAGAATGAAATACCATTTGCCGAAGAAGCCAGGCCTTGCAGTATTATCATACAGCTGATGGAAGTGATTCTGAAATTCCATGATTTCCAAAGGTTCAGTCATTTTCTTGTGTTTCCTCACACGTCAAGAAATGTGAATATTCATTTCTAAAAAAAAATCCGTTTCTCTATTCCTAAACTTCCTCTTTCTTCCTTTATGAACATTGTCAGTGCTTTTATTTTTCGTTACATATTTGTATAAATGAAAACCCCAAGTTTGCAATTAGTTTTGAGTTACATCGATTAAAAAATAAAAAAAGCGAAAAATGTATGGGACATAATGCCTTTGCGAAGGGTCGACGCTTCTCCTCAGAGTTTCCCAGAAGTCCCCCATAAGGTTAGGAAATTTCTAGGCTTCCCATTTATAATTGTGATACATACCAAATAATTTCTGAATGAGAGATTTTTTTAGAAAGTAACAAAATGCGATTGAGAAGGTGTGCGAGCATTTTTCTTTACTTTACAGCCTTGGCTAATACACGCTGTTGCAGATCTGTCAAGGCTGTTTTGATGGCCACTTATCCTAGAATTTAACTTCTACCACTTACAAAACCTGCTACAGAATCTTGAAAAACCATTCGCAAGACAAGCGATTTACAGTTTGCTTAGCATTGTTAACACGTACTGTAGGTGTAGTTATCCTTTTAGAACTGACTCTGTTTTAAGTCTGTCATTAGGAACAATTCACACATAACGTAAGAACTGAGGTGGATGATTGGTTAGATTTAATGGAATTTGCATACGGGTGCGTATGTGGATGGGAGGGGTGGGGTTGTGTCAGAATGTATACGTAAGCAACATATGCGCACATTCTTCAATTTTGAAATTCTGACAGTTTATAAATAGCCAACCATAGCATCAGTGCGTGTGTGATATTTACAGGCAGATACCGAATGTCAGAAAATACTAGAGCTGCATTTCACAGAAATAAACACTCAGAAATAGTTGGATGAATTTGAAAAGCACCTGGATCAATGTCAGATTGTGAATGCATAAACCCTTTCATGGTATCGGATGCATCCTTATTTCCTTTTCGTTTGCGTTCTCGCAATCATTTATAGCCCGTTTTTTTATGATGTGAAGTACAGGATATTGCAGTTTAACAAATGGAAAATATCAATAAAACTGCTACCTAATATCGTGATAAGTCGATAGTTTCTTGAGTCTTGGAGTCGTTAAATGTGAACGATTTTATGTGGCATAAAGTGACTTGTATCTGTTTACAACCGGCTACTGCTCCATGTGACCCTTACACACATTTGACATATTCAAAACCAAAAACTGCTATAAGTCTAATAGTATATCGAGTCGATATCGTGTGTGCGAGCAATTGTGTACAATTTATTTCTATTTGACATTCAAATTAGCATTGTATGAAAATGAGCTATAAAATCATGCTCACTCAGACGGCTTTTTCATTTATCAGCCTCTACTCTTTGTACCAATTATAAATAATAAGATATTGACTAAGAGTATCCCGTCCCTTCAGTGGGTTTACTGTGAACGATTGAGTATGCCAATGCCATTTTTCAACACATTGATTTTGCAGAAAGCTTGAAAATCGCCCGCGCTTCATAAATATCGTTAAAGGACGTTGTTGTGAATTCCAATTCCTTTGGCAATTTCTCGTCCAATAGGAAACCAGTATAGGCCCAATTGACGATTGTCTCTACTAAGAAAGACCAGAGTGCAATTATTACTTCCGTCATGTTCCTTGACAATATCAAGGTAAGATGGGATTTATAAATCAAATATTGTGCGGGCAGTTTCTTTTTATTTTATTTTTAAAAAATCCAATTTATTTAAAAGTCGTAAATTCAATTAAAATTTAATTTTGAAATGAATATATCAGGTTTTCCATTTATCAAACATTATTAATATCATAATTTAATTTTCAATTTACGTTTTATTTAAATAAACTATAGAAACGATTAAATGTTTTCAATAACTAACCCCGCGTTTGTATTCAACTTTCAATTTATAAATTTGATGGTTCGGAGATGAAGTATCGTTTTTACTGGAGAATACGGAATAAACAACATATTGTGAAACACACATCAGTACTCCCAATCCTCCGAATGTCATCCAATTCTCACTTAACTCCCCAATTATATCATATGTTTCATTAGCCGGTAGAGTATTCCAATAATCATTTAGTTTCCTAAAAGTTTATTAACTTACCATAAAACCAATGATCCATTCAGAAGTATACCTTCCCCCAAATGTTGCTAAACTCTGAATTGCCGCAGAAATAAAAAAGTCATGAGCATAAGCGCGCGATTCATAAATGACAGAGTTGCGCCTTAATAGAACTTGAGAAGCATTTAACCAAGTCTTCAGTAATTGTTTATTCTTGTTAGGGGAATACAAATGCAATCGATTCTATTTTAGAATTATTAGAATATTAAAAAAATGAAATTAACATTCAAAAATCTATTTATATATAGAATTACTAGAAACTATAAATAAATATTTTTAAATGATTTGAAATCGAATTATTAAATGCCATAAGCTAAGGTTATCCTGAAACGACAGATTCAAAACCCTTAAATGTTGATAATTAGTTTATATATATATATATATATATATATATAGCGTGGATAATCTCCTCGTGGTTATCAGAAGTCTTGTCTCGATGGCACGTTGGTCCTTGAAAAAAATTACGGTGGTCACGTATAAATTTCGACGAATATTAAATATGATGATACAATCCAAGAAACCTCTTTCGTCGATAATATTGTCAAATCACAATTATTTTATAATTAATGTATTAAAAATAAAACTCAATTTTATAATTACATATAATGTTGGGGATTATACTAAACTACACCCAATTTCCAATTTATGAACTATAAAATGATTCTAATGAAATCAAGAAAATTTAGTTCTTAACAAATTACAATTGCATTATTAATAAAAATATTGCATTAATTGCCAATCTCAAATTTTTAATAATAGACAAAAATTCTTTTTAATATAATCTTATTCTTAAATTATGTACATAACAAAAAGAGCTCACTTACAATGCATATCGAAAATCGGAAAAATATACACTTAAATTATTCCCATGTCTAAATTGTTATTAATAATATTGTGTTTATAACGAAAAAAACTCAATAATAATACAAATTAATCATAAATACTTAGCAACCAATTGACCTGATTATTATCATTAAACTGTAAATATTTTACATTATTGACCTAGTTAATATATGTAATCACTAAATTAATTAAAAATCTAATCTATATTATGATAAAGATTATATTATAATAAATTCTAATGAAATCAATAAATTACTAAGAGTTTGGAATAATAATTTTATTTTTAAATTTAAGTTTCATTATCCGGATAATATTATAAGCCACTATTAGAAGATTTAATAAATTTTTGATTAACTAACATTGTTTGCTGTTTCTCCTAAAATGTCTTCTATATCATCAAAAGATGAAAGATTTCGGCGAGTATTTAACATCCTATGTTAAAACACTATTAAAAGAAAATAAAATTTTTTAAAAAGCACCTTCCGGAAATCATTACTGTAGGTTTTAATGTTTGTTGTAATATTGAAATAAATGGAAGAACTTGATATTGTAAAAAGTTCTCATTGCGACGAAAATTATAAATTCTGAGCATTTTTCCACTATGCAATAATTTATTTAAAAAGTTAATCGAATTAGATATTTGTTAAATTAAATCAAAATTTATTAAAATTATCTTTTAAAATAAAGTTAATTTTAAATAATTGCTTAATATTTATAATTGATTTAAAGATTTCTAAAATATTCTTAATTTAAAAACTTTTCTTAAAATATCCACTTAAAAAGTAAAAACAAAAATTATATTCGAAAAGTGTCTATAAGATAGGACTCTCAGACGTCCCGGAAAACCAGGGGTGTACCGGTTTTGAAAAATTAAAATTAATTAATTAACTTTAAAAATTTGTAAGTCAAATAAAAATGATTATAATAAAAATAAATTGGATGTCATACACATGTTGTATATAACACTTTGGAGACAACATGTGATCAATTATCACGTGATGCTGGTATGATTGTTTGCTATTCCGGAACACAACGAAAATGTTGAGCCTATTTTTTCGCTAATGAGAATTCAATGGACGGATGAAAGAAATTCACTATGGTGGGTTACAGGGTTTCGCTATTTACTTATCTTTATTGTTGCCCCAGTAACGCCATACAAAATGATTCTAACTGCCGCTTGGCACCAGTTGCTAGGCAACGTTGGAAATGTGTTCAAGTGGTGGATTGTCCGCAAAAAGTGAGCATTATTACTAATACTGTAATTGCTCGGACAACCCTCGGGTTCAACGAGCTGTCGATAGAAGACCTATGCTCGCTTTGCTCTGTCCCTTGTATAAGAAAATTCAAATTAAATCTAGTGTTGGGCCAGAACGTAAACGGCCTTGAAAAATGTTTAAATGGATCAGAAACACACACGCAAAAATAACACGCAATTTAAATAAACCCACTGAAACATCAATTAAACCATATAAAATCTGAGAAATAAGAGAATTAAATATAAAATAATAAACATAAAAATAAATTAAAATATTAACAAAATGCACCAAGATCCGCACGATACCTACACAAATACAACAAGAAAACACAACAAATTCGACGAAATTGAAAAAATCAATTAAAGTTCATTAAAGTGAAATTTAAATTGAAAAATTTGAATTAGCAATAATTCAATAAAAATTCTAAATAAAAAATTGTAAAAATAAATCAAGAAATAATAAAAATAAATAATAGAATTTAGTAGAAAATAACAAGGTCGAATTTTGTTTTACTACATCAAATTTCACACACCAGAAAATTAGGTATATATACTGATCCATTTTCACATTAAATTTAACCGTTAAAACCAAAAACCATTTTAACACTATTTTTAAAACCATTTTGAAAAGTGTTTAAAAATCCTTGTTAGAGACTAACCAGTTTTTAAAAATCTTAGAACATTTTTAGAACCATTTTGAAAATTGATTTACTTTCAGCACTTTTAGGTGAGAAATATTTATGGTGGAACCCTCTTTCCACGTCACGTCCCTGCATCTCAGTGGAGCTCTGCTCGGCGTCGGCGTGGGGAGAGTGGTATTTATGTTATTTTATGATGATTTTTATGAATTTCGGAATGGTGAAAAAGGGGTAATTATGTTATTGTCATTTATAATTAATAAATATTATTTACATAAATTGTTTCATATGCTTTTATAAATTAAAATGTCGAAATTTTTCCTGCCCACAGCCAACACATAACGCAAGATAGTAAAATCTACATCGTACAGATGCATGTAAGTGCGTGGAAAATCGCCAATGATATGTATCCGTGAAGACTCAGCGTGCGCAACGCAGCGGTCGTAACGTCAATATTCATCCTATAGCTGAATCGAGGAATAGGGAAGAAGTCTCTGGCTGCTTCCCCGTTTCTCAGTTCTGTAAAATCGACCTAAAATCATATTACATACGGCTTAAAATCATCACACCGAGTAGTCCAGTGGGCACTCAATAAATATAATATGAACATAAAATGCGCCTTAGGCCTATTAAAGGGAAAGGGTACGGGAATAAAACAAATTAAATCATTGATATAGCTAACTAAAATCGATAAGGTGTAATAAGCGAATCATTAACATAATACTTGTAAAAATTCGTAGGTAAATAACTCATTTACTCAGCTAAATTAGATTTTTAATTGTTGACTAAAGATAACTAACTAGTTGATCAAACTGAATTTGTTTCATTTTCATTAAACTTAAGAAATTTTTATGTAAAAATACCTACCTTTTTGTTAAATTTACTCAATTTAGACGACTAAATCTAACGTAATTTATGGATTAATAATAAGGTTTTATTGAAATAACATGTTGATTAACTAATATAAAGTTACTTGATTAATAATAACTGAACTAAAGAACGATGTTGATTGAGCTAAGGTATTCGGCGATTATAACTAAAACCATTAGAACAAAAGTAAAATAGTTTCATTAGTAGAGATCAAATAAACCTTGAATAAGAATAAAGTAGAACTAGATTCACGGATTTAATAGCATGATGTTAATATTACAGTAGTTTTATATAGTCAAAATAAAGGGTCGATTAAAATAATTTAAGTGAATACATGAGAAAACCGAGTGGTGTAAATAACAACCGAAAATGTTACTAAAACTGTCCTTTAGTCTAAACTAGCAGGATTTATAGGTTTAAAACAAAGTCTTCTTAAAAAATGAAACAAATTCAGAGGCTAAATTAAAACGATCCTAGGCGAAACAAATGAATGATAGTTTAAATCAAATTAATAAAACGTTTAGAATGAGAAAAAAGTTTTATTCTAATATTACAAAATAGTTAACTCACGAGAAAGTGTCGAATACATAAATTCCATAAACGAAAACATTGCAACGGCTTAAAAATTCCATCCACTTGAAGGCTTCAATCGAGATACCTAGTTTTCCCTAAAAAATGGTGATGAGATATGTTGAGATCAATCTACATAATAGCTTACCCACGTAAGTTCAGACTAATCTGTCAATCGATAATCCTGAAAATGAAATGTTATAAATCAGCGGATATCAATAAACAGTTTCACTTCCTTTCAACCGTTTAAGCCACAAGATCCGCCGGAAGTTACGTGAAAACGCCAAATATACGTCGACGCTTCATCGATTCGACATCCGCTCTCGCCTTCAAACGATCACCTAATTATAGCATGATTAAATGAAATTAACGTCAATATTAGATTTAAAGAATCCATAAACTTGTATTCTAAGATATGGTGATAAGAGTTGTTCGGTCGAACAACAAATTTTATATTAGAAAGCCTGAAAATGGAAAATAAATAAACGAACAAAATAAGATTTAATGCAGGTACAAAATCCTTAAAATCCCCACTTGCATTCGACGCTATCTCCATCAATATAGTCGCCACCCCTAATATCAACTCGGCAAATTTCTAAATATTATCCTGCCTAATTAAATAAACAAGTTGATCAATAGACTTACCACCCGTGTATTATTAATTTCACCAGCATAGGCCGCCCGTTTCGAAAGAATCCCGATCAATTAGAAAGCCACTAGAACTCGATAAGATTAAATCAGATGACCCACTCAACAGTGACATAGGCCCTATTCATTTAACAATTTAACATGGTGAAGTTAACGGAGATAATAAATAAAAACGTTTTAGACATGTCACCCGAACGAAACATCAGTCGAAGTACAGGCAAACAGGGACAGTCAAGAGTTCAACCGACCACGGGAACATCCGATCCGATACATCAACAATGGCCGTATCCGACTACCTGGAGGATATTAGGCTTAGAGAAGGAGCCCTGCGGTCTCTCAGAACAGCAATACCCAGCGGCAGAGACCTATACAAACGCGCAGAACCTCCTCACCCAATGGGAAAGGGTGCAGGAGCGGGTAGATTTGCAGGTGGTTAAGGCGAGGATGTACCTTGCAAACGTAGTGGAAGACATCCTCGCCGGGCGGATTGCAGTCGCCTATCCACCTCGCCCAGTCCGAGATACCCGAAGGCCCTATACAGGGGAGGCTCTCAAACGGAGCCTGAAGCGATATTGTCCCGAAGAGTGACTTAATATTGATAGTTTTTGTAGTGATCGATTCAAAATATTAGAAATTTGTGTGTTATTTTCTCCTTATAATTAGAGTTATTTATGATTTGGTTTAATGTGATGAGTGACTATCTAACTTAATCAAGAATAAATTGAAATAATCTGTTTAATTGCAGCGATGTCGTCCCTACGAATCTTACAGACTGAATTGGACCATGCGAGACAGGCAAACGCGGAATTACTCGCCCAGATTATTCAATTAACCCGCGAAATGCAACATATGAAAGCAACATGGACGGATCCCGCAAAGACGAAGGCGATCTACCACCGACTCACAGCGGCCCAGAAAGGCTGGGGAGAAGAGCGGCAGCTCAACCAGAGCCTGCGCACGCAGATACGGGGACTCGAAGTCGCCCTAGCGGTATGCCGGAAGGTGAAGCGGTAACTTATCCGCTCATCTTCGCCCCAACCCAAATGCCGCAGACAACCACCAAGCCAGCAGAGCAACCTATCACTCCAACAAGCAATCGTCGACCGGGACGTAAGGAACGTGCCCGACGTCGCGCAACACAACTCCAAAACGTCAAGTAGTAAATGTTATACATGTGGTTGAATCAAATAGAATAGTTTTAGCTTTAGTTGAATTGTTACTTTAACATAATCGTATGCCAATATTGTCATAAACATTTTCATCACCCGCCAATTCGTTCCACAGTCTAATAAGAACCTAATTCTGAATAGTTACGAGGGACAGTACAAAGCGAGCGTAGGTCTTCTATCGACAGCTCGTGAACCCGAGGGTTGTCCGAGCAACTATAGTACTAGCCAATGGTACTCAAGTTTTGCGGGCAATCCACCACTTGAACACATTACCAACGTTGCTTAGCAACGGGTACCAAGTGGCGATTAGCATCATTTTGTATGGCGTTACTAGGGTCACCAGGAGGATAAGCAAAATGACGGAACCCTGTAACCCACCACTAGGTTGACCGGTAGAGATAGAACGAAGGTTCGGAATACGGGCGTCTACTCGTGGAGATGATCTCGTGCTAATCATGCCTTATAGCTGGTTACTTGGGTTTAGATTAATAATAAGTACAAGTTTTATTTAAAGAAACAAACGACATGCACAATATCCATAAGTTAATTCGATTGACTTGACGGCTGCGCGGCTCGGCGTCGGGCACGCTCCTTGCGTCCCGGCCGGCGGTTGCTTGATGGAATGGTTGTCGGATGCGATGTTGGTGTGACATTATTGTGGGAATTTCGACTCGGCAACTGTGATGGGGCGAAGATGAGCGGATACGTTACCGCTTCCCCTTCCCGACAGGCTGCTAGGGCAACTTCTAGTCCCCTGATTTGTGTACGAAGGCTCTGATTGAGTTGGCGCTCCTCCGCCCAACCCTTTTGAGTGGCAGTGAGCCGGAGATAGAGCGTCTTCGTCCTTTTAGGGTCCGACCAGGTCGCCTTGATCTGCTGCGCCTCCCGAGTTATCTGCATTATCTGGCTTAGTAGATCCGCGTTTGCCCGCCTAGCGCAGTCTACTTTGGCTTGTATCAATTGTAGGGCCGACATCGCTATAATAAAAGAAAATATTCAGATCCCTTTATTTGGTTTAATTAAATAAAATTCTGATTATTACAAACACAGTTACAAAAGTGAAATCCATTTATAGAGAAAATTAAGACGAACGACTTTTTAAATTGTTTAAATTTCAATAACATCAATAAGATAAATCGTTATTTTATGTTCCTTGCCCCAGGAATCAGGGTTCTTCAAAGAATTTCCTGACCCCTTCCTCCGGGGAGTAGCCTGGAATGATGGCTACTGGACGTCGGGTATTGCGGGCCGGTCGAGTCGGGTAGGTCTCCGCAATGCGCCCGACGAGGATGTCCTCTTCGACATTGGCGAGGTACATCCGGGCTTTAACCACGTTTAAATCGACTTGCTCTTGTATTTTCTCCCACTGAGCAAGGAGGTTCCGCGCGTGGTCGCGGATTTCTTCGGCGGGATACTGCTCGTTTGGCCTGCGAGGGTCATTTTCCAGGCCCAGTAACTGCCAAGTGGTCGGGCAAGATCTTTTGGAACGCGGCTCCTCGAGGATCATTGACGGGCGCGCTCTCTTCCAAGCCCGACGCCATTCATCTGCCTCACGGGCGGATATCCATTCGGGAAGCATTGGTTCTTCTAAAATCGTGATAGTCAGATGATTTAACATAATTCAATCTCGAAATAGTTTATAGGGCGTATTAACATCAGAAATTAATGTTCATTACTAAATAATTACTGCCGATGGACAATTTTCACCACTTTTATGGTGTATTGAAGGGTTGGTGAACGAATATCACCTCACGTTAACGTTCTTAAGGTTATCTAAGTCGTTTATGGTAATTCGATAGTTGGCCGCTTAGGGTTTACCAGGAAAGACAAAAATTTAACCATCACTCTACGGTCTAGATATGAGGGACATCAATTGCTTAAAAATGTATACTACATCTAATTAATAGTTACATGATGAAAAACACTTAACTATTGATGAGTGGAAATACCTATTAAAACTCGTGTAAAAACAGCATAATTATTGCTGGCCATTTAGAAAATCATCACCATCCTGGATCGAAATCTTTACGAAAAACCTAATAGGACTGACGAATGGTAATCCCTGATCTATGCAGTATCTTGGTGCACCATCACAACCTTTGATTTCGATATCCCTGAACATTCTGATTATCTATAGGGAAAAAGTTAACTGTTAGTTTAACGTCCGGGGGACCTGGTATCTGAACTTGCTGATATGGGGTGAATGATGATGACATTTATAAATTTGAATTTAGTCAATTATAATGGTCCTTCCCCGTTTATTAAAGACCTTTAAAAATAAATATAAAATATACGTAAATGAAATTTCTAATAAGTTTAACATTATTCGATTAAGATTAAATTACATATAATTTATTTAATAATAAGACAAAATTCTTATACGACAAATTTATATTAAATCGAGAGTATTAATCCATTAAAAATTGTTACTATTTCGAAGGAAGATCTACCTGTTGTCATCAAAGGAAATTCCGGATGCTCGGGGGAAAAAGTTGGTCGGTTTGTTGGCGTTTCGGTGTTGGTGTTACGTTGACACGACATAGGTAATAGTTTTGGTTTGTTTTGTAAAATGGTACTTCGTCATTTATTCCTAACTAATAAAGCGAAGCGTGTATGATAAAATTAATCTTGCCTTCCGGTATGTGCCAATATTTAGCCGACTCTCAAAATGTTAAATTTTAAATATTTATCCGAAAATGTGAGGTGGTAATTTAGTAAACTTAGGTATTATTTGTGTATCTCGCACACCGCCTAATAGCGAACCGGATGATGGAATTGTCACTGGTGGAACGAGGAGACACAATCGACGTTCGGATGAATTTTGAACTTATTGATTTATCTAAACAATTGCGACATCCGCTCGCACTTTGTACATGTCCATTGAGATATTAACCGTGTCTTAAATTTTCGGAATAACAAATGGATACGGTGTTGGAAATCGGTAAGTTTTCTCTTGTTTGGATATCAACGGCGGAGGACTCACACGTGACTTTGCTAATTTTTCAACCTCACTGCGAGCGTTCCCACGTTGATTCCAATTCTCAACATTGCCTTTGTTTTAAAGATTTAAATCGTTTGTTCCTAAATATTTCCAGGAGGTCGGGATTCATGAACTATCGTAGGTATTCTCTCATCTACAAGTATTGGATCTTGTTTTGTTAGTTTATATTCTTACCGAATGGTCCTCATGATATTACGAGTTGGTTTTATTATATTATGGATTTATTGTTTACTCTATGGAATTAAATAATTTCATTTTATATATTGATTAGTTCATTATTCAATGCCAAGAAAATGTTGGAGACTTGGGTTGCTGGCAATTCGTGGAATTATTTGTGATGCTGGTCGGGGACGGTTACTCGTTGAATAGTTTCGATCGAAAATTTATATGATTTTAATGGTGAAATGGATGTCAATCATGGAGGATCTATGTCGTCAGTTATTGCCGAAGTGATATAAAGGGAACAAAGACAGGTGGACTGTTACGTTAGTCAGTTGGTTTCTTGGGTAATCTCCTTTTATTTGATTCATAATAAACTTTCCTTTGCCTTATTAGTGTTTTGTATTTTCAATTTTTACATTTAATTATTTAAGTTAGTTTAATTTTGTGTGTGAATTAGTTGATCAATCTTTGGGCTTGGTAATGACTATCTTTTATTTATGCGGGAGTTTGAAAAGGTTCTACTACTACTAATAAGATACGCTCTGGTTTGAAATTCGATTAGGTTTATTACTTTAATTTTACTCAATGAATTACTTTAATTTTTATCAATAAATTACTGTATTTTTAACCAATAAATTACTTTATTTAACCAATGGACTTCTTAATTTTAATCACAGAATTACTTTATTTTTTCCAATACATTACTTTAGTTTCAATTAATGGATTATTTTATTGTTACTCAAGGAATTACTTAGTTTAATCAATAGTTACTGAATTAATTTAATCAACGAATTACTTATTTTGGCTTGACAATTACCTAAATTTTCATTAATGAATTATATTAATTTAATCAATGAACCATTTTATCGTTGAGCAATGAACTACTTTATCTTAATCAATAAATTACTTTAGTTTAATCAATGAATTAATTTAATTGAATCAATGAATTACTTATTCGAAATGTAAATTCAATTTAGTTATACCAATGATTTTAATTTAATTTATTTCAAAATATTAATCCAATTTAGCTATATCAACGATTTCAAATTAATTTATTCCCGTATCCTTTCCCTTTAATAGACCTTAGGCGCATGTTATGTTTATATTATATTTAATGAGTGCCCACTGGACTACTCGGTGTGATAATTTTGAGCCGTGTGTAATATAATTTTAGGTCGATTTTACAGAAAGGAGAAACGAGGAAGCAGCCAAAAGACTTCTTCCTTATTTCTCGTTTCTTCTATACGGATAATATTGACGTTACGACCCCTGCGTTCCGCACGCTGGGTCTTCACGGGTACATATCATTGGCGATTTTCCACGCACTTACACAAATCTGTACTATGTGGATTTTACTAACTTGCAATATGTGTTGGCTGTGGGCCGGAAAAATTTCGACAAAAATGATTTTAGCAAATATATAAGACAGTGTTTTAATATTATAAATATTTATTAAGCATATAACAAATAAACATAAATTACCCTACGGTCCATTAGTAGTAGGATGTGAGCCCGTCAGATACAACCCCCCCACTAGCTTACGTAATTATTACGTAACATTCGACCTCTGCACGCGCTGTTGCTACCTGGAGATTGACCTTTGTCCACTAGTTGCTACCTAGTAATTGACCTTTGGTCAGTGACCTCATGATTACATCACTTGACCACTGGTCAGTGCACACTTATTATGTCACTGGTCACACTTATTAAGTCACTACTCAGAGACTAGTTACCTAACTGTTATTATGTCACGTAGTTGTGGACCAACACACCTACCTTCTAGAACCTTCCACACACCTACCTTCTAGAACCTTCCACACACCTACCTTCTAGAACCTTCCACACACCCACCAACTTCCACACACCTACCTTCTAGAACCTTCCACACACCTACCTTCTAGAACCTTCCACACACCTACCTTCTAGAACCTTCCACACACCCACCAACTTCCACACACCTACCTTCTAGAACCTTCCACACACCTACATTCTAGAACCTTCCACACACCTACAATCTTAAACATTACACACACACATACCAACCAACGATCCACACACACACACACCGATCCGTACCCATCAGTACCCATCAGTACCCATCCGCACCGATCCACACACACGCACCCATCAGTACCCATCAGTACCCATCAGTACCCATCAGTACCCATCAGTACCCATCAGTACCCATCAGTACCCATCAGTACCCATCAGTACCCATCAGTACCCATCAGTACCCATCAGTACCCATCAGTACCCATCAGTACCCATCAGTACCCATCAGTACCCATCAGTACCATCAGTACCCATCAGTACCCATCAGTACCCATCAGTACCATCAGTACCCATCAGTACCCATCAGTACCCATCAGTACCCATCAGTACCCATCAGCACCCATCAGTACCCATCAGTACCCATCAGTACCCATCAGCACCCATCAGTACCCATCAGCACCCATCAGTACCCATCAGTACCCATCAGCACCCATCAGTACCCATCAGCACCCATCAGCACCCATCAGTACCCATCAGTACCCATCAGTACCCATCAGTACCCATCCGCACCGATCCGCGCCCAACACGCCTACAACTACGTCTACGACTACGTCTACGACTAAGTCTACGACTAAGTCGTAGACTTAACAAAATCACTCATATAAAAATTTATTAATATAACAATTTTGAATTTTTCATATTGGACACAGCTCTACATGGAGCTTGCCGTTCTGAGACTCTCCAAAAGCAAAAGATCCAATTGAGTTTCGATATTTTATCTTATTGTTGAGGAACTCTTGACGCAGTTGCAATCGAATTTTCTCTAAATTGTCCTCGGCTCTGATTCCCTTTCATCGGCATTTTCATCCGGCATTGAATCTCCATTGGCTTTTGATGCAGCACCTTTGTAGTGGAAGCTGATCACAAATCTAAGACATCAAAGTAGATTCGGTCATTGGAATTCAGCATTTGATTATCGCCTTTTGACATCTGCCCAGATTTATTATTGATAATTGACATTGATTGTTGAGGTCCATTTCTTTATCGAATATTGAATCTTTATCTGCTTTTATTCCATCCTTCAGAACTAAGTTTTCAGCAGATTTGGGAAAAATATCATCAGGCTTCTTCATTCTAGATTAATTTGCTACTAAGTGTAGACAGAGAGTTTAATTTTATGCAAAGTTAAACCTTTCCCTGGAAGAGGGTGGAATTCATTAATTAACACAATAAATCACATACACAAGTCAAATGGCAATTTTAACTCAAACATTAATTAAATCGAAATTTTTCAAGATTTACCAAAATACCCGTCTTGTGGTAGTGCCACCGTCTAGCAGAATGTGAAATATTGCTTAGCGCACAATCTTTTAATAAACCTTTCAGGTGAGTTCGACCAACTCCAATCTTTAAAAGTAATTCAGGAGTCTTTGGAGGAAAGGAACCTAAAGAGCCGATGATACATGTATCAAGCTCCACTTTGAAGTCAGGTTTGGCATCTTGTATTTGCTTTTTCAACGAATCGTATTTTTGTAAATTAAGAAGATCTACTAGTGCAAAATTATTAATTGTATCACATGGACATTTCATGTCAACTAAAAATATTTTTTTCCGCACCATGTCAGTGATCATTAAATCTACTCGCTCTTTCGATTCCGGAACAAGTGAACATACATGGTCAACAACAACAATCAAATTTGAATTTTCGACAAGTGAGACGAAATCAGATCAAGACAATCATTGTGCCTCTCAGAACCAAGAGTCAAATGGATTTTACAAGATTGAATAATATGCGACATTGTTTCGTCTTCAGTGTGACATAATCGACACAGTCTTTTATTACCTTTATTATGTGGTTTTGCATTGATGGACAAAGTATTTGTACGAGCACGATGGATAAAGTGCCAAGCAAACTCAGAAATGTCACCTCGATAAATAGCTTTATTAATTTTTGGTGAAATTTTAATGGCTGAGGCAATGAAATTTGAAGTGCAGCCTTTTTCCCATTTCGAAAGATACGAGTCACAGAGAGCCATGTGCAAGACTTTTGAAGTAGTTTTACGCAAATCAGGAGTAAGAATAAATGTCCCACGTTTTTCTGATGTAATGAAGAGTGAAGGTTGACCTTTGGTGACAATAAACATAATATTAATATCATGTTCTTTCTTAAAAAAAGCAATCGCAATTCTAGCTCGCTGAAAACGAGTTTTCTTACCAGAATGCCAAGGTTTTGGCTCTTTCCCATTGATCCAATCAAACGTTTCTTGCAAAGTCGGATTGATAATACCAAGTCGCGGACCAGCTACAAAGTTCAAAGAATCAAGGTTAACTTTTCTCGCAAATTCACAATTAGAAGTAAAAAGTCGGAAAAAGTGTGTTATTGTCTGTGTGTGGTATTCGTCAAGTAGATCAACACAGTTTGCCCCTCCGTTTTCAGTTGAATTATAAAAATAACATACTTCAGAGTGGTTAGGCAAAGACATCATTTTCCTAAAACAATTTCTTAATTGGCTAGTAATGTTTACAGTCAGATTATTGTTGGCATTGGATTTTGCTAGTGCACTTGTTTTAATCTCTCGTGTTCTAAAAGGAAATACTAAACGAGAATGTAAAAAGATTTTGTACGCTTTCAGTTTTTGCCATCCAAGTAAGTCAGAGTCAGCAATTTTCCTAGTATCAGAAACAACTTTCTTAAGAATGTCATATGAACTCTGATCGGTTTCTTCACCCACAGGCACTCCAAGATATTGGTAGAATTCACTTGAAGCTAATCTTTTAATTTTAATGTCATTTATAAGAATTTGACTTTCTGTTTCGATAAGAGGAAGTTGGATATAACCGCATTTTTCAGGACGGTATTCAAAGCCAATTTCAGATGCAATTACAACAGCAATGTTTGTTACTCTCTGTAAGTCGTAAGCAGACTTTGATACAAGAGCAATGTCATCAGCGTACGCAAGGATTTTAACTGCAGATTCACCAATCATAAATGGTTCACATTTAGATCGGGATACTGCTTCAAGAACTGGATTAATTGCTAAAGCAAACAATATCATAGAGATAGGACATCCTTGCTTAACACCTTGTCTGATTGCAATATTTGGAGTCAAGATAGGGCCACAACTATAGAAAGTACTTGTATCGGAATACATCCTCTCAAGAATAGTCACAAATTCCTCATCAACCCCAACAAATCGAAGTAAAGACCACATGTAGGCATGAGGAACACTCCCAAAAGCATCCTTAATGTCAAGCCAAGCAATAGCAAGTTGAGAGTTCTTGCTGTATTTAGAGTGCTCTAAAGCTGACGAAAGAATTGAATTGTGTTCCACACATCCATCGTGTCTAGAGCCACCTTTCTGACCGATATGCAACAGATTGTTCTTATTTATCCAAAATGTTAAACGATTAGCTAAACAAGAGGCAAACAGTTTGTAGATAACTGAAAGTAGTGCAATTGGACGCCAAGATGACACACTATCATATTTATCACCTTTACCGGGTTTTGGAATTAGCAACGTTTTAAAGGATTTCCAGCTATCTGGTATAACCTTTTTAGAAATAATTTTATTAAATAAAAAAGTTAGTAGTTTACCCTCGGGATCCAGCATCACCAGGTCTCGATATTTTATACCATCAACACCAGGACTTGTGTTGTCAGCTTTCTTGAGCTCAAATAATACCTCAGAATTCGATAAATATTTAAGTTTAAGTTTTTTATCAGAACGATTACAAAATTTAAACACCTTATCCCAAGTTCGGTCGAAAGGAATTTTGTGCTCAAAATTCGTTATAATGTTTTCATATTTAGGTCTAACATCCACATCTACATCATTGATGATCGTGTTTACAGTGGTTTTCATGTCACTGTTGAAATTTTTAATTAAATTACTTTTATTAATTTGAGATTCTACTCTTTCTATATTGCCCAAGTAAGGTTTGTGTGTTGGCACAGTTTTAATAGAAATTTGATCCAAAATTACATCGACGATTTCATCAACATTCATTTTAAATACTTTTATTAAAAGTTGATCAATTTTATTTTTACGTTCTTTTAAATTTTCACTTTCTTTATGATTTTCATTAATTATATTATTTTCTAAGGATTTAACTTTTTTTATTTCACTAGCTATTGGAAGGAAGGAGCTTACCACATTACCAATTTGTCTTAAATTCAAACCAACTAAAGGCAAATCATTGGCATAATTTGACATGTAAGAACAAAACAGAATTTTGCTTACTAAACCTGAACCACGAATATCATGTGGGCATTCACCAAGATTTAATACACGATTAGGTGATTCTCTAATTTCATTAATTTTATTTCTTAGAATCTTACAAATAGACAAATAATTATCATTTCCTAAAAGAGTTGTTGGGTTTAAAAGGTAATATTCATCAGTGTTGTAGTCTATGATAAAAAGAATTTCACGAAATTTTGGAGGTGCTACAATGGCGAATATAACTTGTGCTTTGATAATATTATCATAGTTTAAAAAATCATTTAAATAGCGAGTGCAATCATCCATAATAGCAGTGCACATTGCTGAATTTAGCAATATAAAATTGCTGGGTAAATTTAAATTTTTAAAATATTTTGTGATAATTTCATCATTAATTGAAAAATTAATTAAATTTAAATTTTTACAGATCTCATTTGTTATTTGTAGTTTAAATGATTTTAAACTTTCATTGATTTTAGTAAATGAAAGGATATTACCAAAGAAGAATCTCTCGAGAAATTCAATAAACGCAGAAGCAAAAAAATGTGGATCTTCCGATCTAAACGAGAAGTGAGTCTGGTTATGATTAACAATAAAATTGACTTTCGCAGTAGAAATGAAGAATTTATTCAGATAATCAGTCATGATTTCACCAATACTGACAAGTCTCTCATTTAAGACTCTGCCTTGAAAGTTTAAGATGTAGCTGCGCTCGAATACAGGGGAAAATATATACAGACACCAGTGTGGGTTGTTTGGAATGACAGCAATTACATACTTTACTCTCGTAAATTGCCTAAATGTGACGTTTTCTCTTATAAATTGATTATTATGTGCAATAAGATTCAACGTCAATTCAGGAGACAATACGGTTATATAATTTTTATTACTAAACCATTCTTTTATTAAAGAAGGTACACAGGAATTCTCATTTTGGAGAGAAGCTTTATAAGGAAGTGCTACTTTTGGTGGTCTTGTTACATTCTGGAAGCGTTTAAAAATAGGCAGTGTCGTTATACCACCCCAAAGACTTTTGGTGGATTCTGAAATTTAGTAGTTTGGAATCGATGGACATTTTTACGTATTGTTTCAATAAAGTTGTTGGGAAATGTTTGCCATTCTTGGCTTATCAGCATAGCATACGCGCAGATGTAAGGTCCACAATCGTAATTATTATCCTGGTAAACAAGGTTATCATGGGGGTGAAAGGTTACAGCAGCTTTGAGATCAAAAAGATTATTTAAAGCCATCGTGATTTTAAGTGCACTTGACTTATTAATAAGGTTATGCCGTTTACGGAGAATTGGGTCAACAAAATAGGAAATTTTAGTCAATTTACAGTAAACAAAAAGGATCCAATGAGATTCATTGATGTTAAGAGGGCATAATATTATTTGCGCTTTAAAAAGATTATCTGGCATTGGAAATATTTCGTCTTTGCAATTCGAACTTAAAATTTCGACGATAAAACATTTGACCGGTGCAAAGTTTGGATTACCAATGTGACTCTCAAGATAATAGTCAATATCATCATCGGTAAACCAGATTTTGGGGTCGCGTTCAGGAAAAAAGTAATTAATTATAGTGCTATCTGCATCAGTCTCTTCAGAGATTGGAACAGATATTGAAACTGATGCAGGCACTTCCCTTCATTTAGATTTTTGTGCCTTGGGTTTTACAGCTTGTTTTGATGTTATTTTTTCAGAGGTTTATCTATAGTAACTGGCTCAGTTTCGTCAATGTCTGTTGGGAAAGTATTCAACTGACCAACTATAACTGTGTCAGGAGTGGGATTGACCGGTTCCACTATTAAGATATTTAAGTTTTCATTAGGAGATACGTCTATATTATTGTTTACAACTGCTTCTCGCTCTTCAAAAAGTTCATTTGACTGAATGAGCTTAGTTATGAAATCACTCATTTTTAGTGTACAAATTTTTCTACAATTGAAGGGTATGCGATAGTTAAAATTATCTTTATTTAGAAATCGTTTTTTGTCCCTAATAATAAAATAAAGCATTCTCTTTGCTTTAACCAAATCATCTACATCATTGTCGATTTCTATGTTATTAATTTTTTCACCTAAACTAGTTAGAAATTTCAGTTGGTCGGATTTGGTAGTATAAGATTGGTCAATCACCCAAGAAAGTTATTGATTTCAATTATAGTTTCAGGACAAATAATATTGTGGATTCTGTCAATTTCACCAGACAATTTCCATTGTTTGAGCTTCAAAAGGTTTTCTTTACAACTTGAACTATAATGGGAAGAAGAAGGAATCAATTCAATCAATTTTGGAGCCCACAATTCAATATTATCAAGATTTAAGAAAGAACAAGTCTCAAGATCTAGAATTGAGTGCATTAACAAACAATTAACAATATAGTTTTGAACATAATTTTCATAAGTTCCGTTTGTTGAAGTATCAAAATTGCCTTTTAAATTTAGGTAATTTAAATGAAAAATTATATCAACCAGTTTCTCTGGAGACTTTGGTTGACATAAAAGAGAATTTAAAATATTATCATATTCAGATAAACCAAAGAGACTAAACAAACCAAGGTTAAACATGATATCGGATTCAGATTCCACTTGTGGAAACTGAGAATCATTTAATTTATCAATCTTAACAAATTTACCCCCACAAATGAGATCTGTTGAGGAAATGTTTCTTCAATTTTAAATTTATTAATTAAATTAATTAATTTTTCAGGGTTTTCATCTATGCTTTTTTTTCGATGAAAAAAAGTTCCTGAATTTCTGGGAATGAGTTAAATAGTTCTTTAATTTGTGAACGGGACAGTTCAGTAATTTTTTGGCCCAACTCACCCTCGATCTCAAAACTATTTAACAAATCCAACATTAAAAAATCACCATCCTTATATTTAATTTGGGATTTAACCAAATAGTCGGGTAGGCTATTTTTAATTTTTAATAAAGTAATTATTTTATTTATTTGTTCCTCTCTGACTGTAACATTACTAATATTAGTTGTCTCAGCCAGTTTATCTGAAAGAACAAATAAAAACTTCTTTATCGATAAAGAAGCAGGGATAAATTTATTCGTATTGTAATTTTTAACAATCTTTGAGTTTATTAAAGATGTTTTGATTTTTAAGTTTTAGTAATTTTAGATTTTACTTTACTACTATTATAAAAATCAATTGTAACACATATATTATTATTTCTAAAAAAGAAATTTTTAAATCCAGCTATATTTAGGGGATTATCTATTTTAGAAATTTTGGTCAACTCGATATTTAATACCTCAGATTTCTTTTCTGATTCTTTACTTTTCAATAAAGCAAATAAATTGGGAAATAGCTTAAAAAACTGTTGCCTCTCTTTGGAATCTAAAACTCTAACAAATAGCGAAAATTTTACTCTAGAAGTATGCTCTATTGTCTTTTTAGAAACTTTCTTAGAAGGAACAATTTTAGTTGGTATTTTCCTAATCAAATCTTCTTCTGATAACTTAAGACAAGGAACCTTATCTTGGACTAAAAGAGCTGAAGGAAGTTCACTAACAAGATTAGTTTTAACAATTGAAAGAGGTTCCTTAACATGACTAGTTTTAAAAATACAATTTAATTTATTATTATTGTCAAAACCACCATTCAAACCAGATATAAGATAATTTAAAGTATTAACAATAGAATCCATCTTACCGTTCAGAAGCTCATTACTTCTTTCCAATGCATGAAATCTTTCATTAATCTGGAAAACAGGCATATCTTCAGAAGGCACACGAGAGCCAGGCACTGATTCATTCCGAAATTCCTCTTCCTGCTTCGATTTTGCATTAAGTTGTTCGAAAAAACGCTGAAAAAGAGCAGCAAATTCTCCGATTTCGATTTTCATAACGTTAATTTTAAAAATAACGTGCAACTTCTTATATAATCAAGTGGAGGTTTCTTAAACCTAGGTTTTGTAATATTTTATGTGAAAAGGAAAATAATAAACCTAAGGGAAAACCATTGAAGATCATTCTAGCCTGGATTATTATCAAAATAATCGAATCATTACTTTTCCTCAATGTACGAATATAATGAGCTTAAACCACTTCGCATCCTTTGCAAGCATTGTTGGTTTTATGTTGTAAGTGGATGGCTTAGGCTTGTGAGCATTGTTACCAAGAATTCTGATGTCGTGTCCTATTTAAATTAAGTCACTCAAATGATTGTTTTAATTACTTAGCAATACCTTATGATTAAACTACCATGATAACATTCTGTAAAACTGACCTATGTCATTTATAATCCCTTTAAAACCAAATAATTCAATTTATTTCAAACATTTTTTGAGCATCTCGAAAGATTTAAAAGAAGGATTAAAAACGATGACATTCCCAAATATTTGATCATGTTTTTCATAATTTCAACCTAACAATTTTATAATAAATCTAAAGCTGGAAATTTAGCCGCCTCAAGACGCTTTTTGAGGACGATCAAAAATATCTGTGAAACGCTTGAAATCGCGATTAAATGGGGTGTCCAGCAACGTTAGTAAAAGAATATTTTTATAAGTATCATGATTGGTTTAAATAAGAAATAAAGAAGAAATAAAGGTGATTTATTATTCCGCGTTAGTAAAAAGTTATGTTGCTTTCGTAAATCTTTGGATTTATGCTTAAGAATAATTGGGGTAATTATTATTTCAAAAATACCTTACGAAAGATATTACTTGGGTGTTAGAAAAGATTATCACTGAGAAGAAAATATATTTTGGAATTTATTCAAATACTGAAAAAACGTTGCACAATATAAATAAAGTTTTATGGCCATGACGATTTGCATTTTTTTGTAAAAACTATAAGAAGATTTTTCTGAGAAAAATCAACTTATATGCCTATAGGAAACAAATTGATGGTAAAAAAATAAAATGTTCGAATCTGAAAATATCACGTCAATAGTAATTGTTTCTGTGACTGAAGAAATTTCTAAAAAACAAGAATAATTAGAAATAATAAATACAGATTTCAGATATTATATATAACATAACTTTTTTACAAACATGGAACAATATATCACTTTTATTTCTTCTTTATTTCTTTCTTAATAGTATTAATTGTTTCGATGTATTTGCTTACCGCATTCAAACAAATTAATTTTACATTTTTTTAAATATTAAATACTAATACATATAACATTGAATTATATCATTATCATTTATAGAAAAATCATAGATTATATTTTAAATAATTTTTTATAAATATATTTTTAAATAATATTTCAGTCATGACTAGTTTATTTAATACAACACTTATTGCATAAAATTCACAGAAAAAAATGATGGAAATTATAATTTAAAATTTGTTTAAAAGAGCTTTGATTAAAATCTTTACTAATATTACTAAATATTATATGTTTTATTTTAAAAATATATTATTAATTAACAAGAAAATTTTATAATATTGTAATAAATGTTCATTATAAGCAGTGAGACTAATAAAGAAATATTATAAAGAAATATCGTATATTTCAAATCGTCTTTTGTGGCAAACTGCTGGCATAAAGGGGATTTCTTGTAGTGATTAAACAAGACAAGGAAGCAAAGCCCATATTGTATGGAGGATACAAAACCACGTTAAGTCCACAACCATTAACTTGTCCATTGAGACTTCCCTTGTGTGAATGGGAGAGTAGGTAGATAGTGACATTGGTTTTATTCAATCCTAACCCCCTTCTAGCAACAGAAAGTTTTTTTGAGCAGTGGGTACACTAATTTCAAAGGATATTTGACTCAATTTCAAAGGTCAAAATAAATTGCTCCCGTAATTTTTCAGTAATACTATAATGTAAGGAGTAGTAGGATGTGAGCCCGTCAGATACAACCCCCCCCACTAGCTTACGTAATTATTACGTAACATTTGACCTCTGCACGCGCTGTTGCTACCTGGAGATTGACCTTTGTCCACTAGTTGCTACCTAGTAATTGACCTTTGGTCAGTGACCTCATGATCACATCACTTGACCACTGGTCAGTGCACACTTATTATGTCACTGGTCACACTTATTAAGTCACTACTCGGAGACTAGTTACCTAACTGTTATTATGTCACGTAGTTGTGGACCAACACACCTACCTTCTAGAACCTTCCACACACCTACCTTCTAGAACCTTCCACACACCTACCTTCTAGAACCTTCCACACACCTACCTTCTAGAACCTTCCACACACCTACCAACTTCCACACACCTACATTCTAGAACCTTCCACACACCTACAATCTTAAACATTACACACACACATACCAACCAACGATCCACACACACACACACCCATCCGCACCGATCCGTACCCATCCGTACCATCCGTACCCATCAGTACCCATCAGTACCATCCGCACCGATCCGCACCGATCCACACCGATCCGCACCGATCCACACCGATCCACACCGATCCACACCGATCCACACCGATCCACACCGATCCGCACCGATCCACACCGATCCACACCGATCCACACCGATCCACACCGATCCGCACCGATCCACACCGATCCACACCGATCCGCACCGATCCACACCGATCCACACCGATCCACACCGATCCGCACCGATCCACACCGATCCACACCGATCCACACCGATCCACACCGATCCACACGATCCACCGATCCACCGATCCACACCGATCCACACCGATCCACACCGATCCACACCGATCACACCGATCCACACCACCGATCCACACGTCCACCGATCCACACCGATCCACACCGATCCACACCGATCCACACCGATCCACACCGATCCACACCGATCCACACCGATCCCACCCCACCGATCCACACCGATCCACACCGATCCACACCGATCCACACCGATCCACACCGATCCACACCGATCACACCGATCCCACACCCGATCCACACCGATCCACACCCGATCCACACCGATCCACACCGATCCCACACCGATCCACACCGATCCACACCGATCCACACGATCCACACCGATCCACACCGATCCACACCGATCCACACCGATCCACACCGATCCACACCGATCCACACCGATCCACACCGATCCACACCGATCCACACCGATCCACACCGATCCACACCGATCCACACCGATCCACACCGATCCACACCGATCCACACCGATCCACACCGATCCACACCGATCCACACCGATCCACACCGATCCGCACCGATCCGCACCGATCCGCACCGATCCGCACCGATCCGCACTAGTATCACTCACTAGTACTATTGGTATTATTATTATTCTTTTTACTTCATATAAACGTATGAGTTTCGTTTACCTCATTGATTCATGTTACTTACATGTGATATATTAAAAAATTATATTTACATGAAATTTTCAATTGTTAATTATATTATTACATAAAAAATTATAAAATAATCATTAAACATAATAAATTAAGATCAAACTCGTCTTAAAAATAAATGTTCAATTCTAAATTATTTAGCTTACTGACTATTTTGTTAGTAGTATATTACATAACAATTTTATCAAAATAATCATAAAACTTTAATAATTTTCATGAAAATTTAAGTTTAAAAGCACTATAGTATATTCATAGTTTATTTAATTAAAAGTCACTCAAAACTTAAATTTTATCACTGGATTTACAAAATTTTAAGAAATAATTCAACAAGTTTAAAATTTCAACTTAACTAAATGTAAAAAATTAAATTATACAAGATTTACTTTACCAATTTCTATAAAATTTTAAATTTACACCAAATAAAATATACAGATTTATATTCTATTAAAAAATTTAATTTTTAAAATAAAAAATAATTCGCCCACTATAGGAGTTGAACCCACGACTCAACGAATTATTACCGACATCAGACTGTTACAAGTCTCATTTAATAATAATTACAAAACAATAGAATAAAAAGACAAACACATTACAAGACAACATTTATTTAAGTAAAAGCTTCAATATCTTCAGTGGCATTGATACCTAAATAATGTCCGAATGCAAAACTTTTGTTTTTACCTACCCATTGACGTTTATCATCGTTGTTACTTAAAGCAATTTTACTATTTTTAAAAGTAAACAACTGATGATTTCTCGTCCCTATTCTCGTTTGAGGAACAGAAAAAATTGTATCGTTTCTATAACAATCAAGATAAGAAAGATGCTTTATTTCAGTTCCTTCCAAAGTAATTCCCTTTGCTTTATTACTTTCAGTTTCACCTAAAAGACTATAGCATTTCGGTCGTAAGAAAACCCATTCCTTATATTCAAGTCCCTTACTCTCATCTTTGAATTTACAAATTTCTATAAAATTTTAAATTTACATCAAATAAAATATTCAGATTTATATTCTATTAAAAATTTAATTTTTAAAATAGAAAATAATTCGCCCACGATAGGAGTTGAACCCTCAAACGAATTATTACCGACACCACTGATGTAAGAATTTTGAAAATAACTCATTCAAGATAGGATTTAAACATTGGATTAGTTTATGAAAATAATTAATAGGATTATTTGCATGTAAATACTTAACCAAATTCTATAAATTTATAGCAAATATACTGTTTCTAATGAAAATTCAATATTTTGATAATAATTCACGTTGTTAGTCGGATACTAATTTACAAGTTCATTCGACTCTATAAATTATTAGCGATACCATCAACTAAATTCGTTGTGTTTTTATGAAAATAAGTCACTGGGTTTACAAATGAAAGTAACCGATAATTTCGGACATTAAAGCTTTATGTAGCCAAAACTGATTAAATAACCATTAAAAAATTCATCAGGTGATACCTATTAAATATTTCAATAATTTATGATTCAAACTATGTATATTATAATACTTTTCGATAAATTTTCGATAGATATAAATATTTTAAATATTTTTAATATTTTTTTTTAATATTTTAATATTTAATATTTTAAATATTTTTTATCGTTAAATTGGCTTCAATATGGAAATTGTGTTTAATTAGACTAAAACTTGTAATAATGTATTGAATAATAGCTAGTATATTAATTTATCATATATGTCCACTTAGTATATATGTTAAATACTTTAGTTTAAATTTAGGATTTTCGATATAGTTTTCATGAATTTTATATCTAATCGAAGTTCAATTGAAGAATTTATTGAGAATTTGACGTAAACTTTTAAGAGAACTGCATCACTTTTAGAGAGAGTATTCCAACATATGAATATTTCAGAGTTTTATATATAATTGAAAGGTTCGATTTATCACTATGGATTGGGATTTTGATCAATTCTAGTATGCTTTACAAGTTTGAATATCGAGTTTAGATGTAGTAAGTTACTAAGGGAAATATTGAGTGAGAAATTTATTCGATTTATTATGACGTAATAATAATTTGTATATCATTTTATACAGTGTTAAAAGAAATTAATCAAAGGTAAATATTGAGTAGAAATAATCATTCAATGTTAGATTTTACATGAAAATTATCAGTAATATATCAATTTTAAGGGATAAATTATGGCTAAATATTGAGTATGTGTAGATAAATATATGGTTTTAATGATTAGTAATATATCAATTTTAAGGGATAAATTATGGCTAAATATTGAGTTTGTATCGATAAATATAGGGTTTTTAATGATCAGTAATATATCGATTTAAAGTAGATATTTTCGCTAAATATTGAGTATGTGCAGAGAAATGAATGGTTTTAATGCTCAGTAATATATAAATTTTAAGGAGAATATTATGGTTAAATATTAAGTATGTACAGATAAAAGTACAGTTTTTAATGATCGGTAATTTACCAAATAAATGTGATAAGTTTAATAATTGGTTACGATTGAGGAGTCTTAATCAAATATTTGTTGGGATATTAGGGTCTTACTATTGCATGTAAGAGAAATTCATTAAAGATTCTTACTGCATTTTAATAAATCTAGCTATTGCAGGATTTATGTAAACAAATTTCAATGTGGTAATTCATTAAATTACAGTAACTTTAGGGGTTAAATCCAATGTAAAGTAGAGAAATCAATAATTAGCTTTATATGTAGAATTATTGTCAGTAAATTGTAGCTTATTAATGCAATCTTTACTGGTAACATGATAGATTTAGGTGAATCGAAGATAAATTCAAAGATTGAGTAGATTTATCCTTTTTGTCGATGATTTGTGGTATTTATTGATACTATAATAGAAATTCATTAAAATTTTATCGAAGATTTTAAGGTGGTTGGATATCCATTTGGACATTAAAGTATATTAATTTTTATTAATATGCTAACAAATATTGTTTTTCTTATACTGTTAAATTCATTTCGTATTGAAGAAAAGTATGTGTAGTTCAATAAATTGTTAAACTTTTAATAGGGATAATTAGTATATATTTTTATAGGAAATAGTTCTTCTCTTTTGGAAAAATTAAAAATTACATTCAATGAAATGAAACATTCAAAAGTTCAATTTGAAGTCCAAGTAGAATTTGAAAAAGATGGGGAACTCAAAGTAGATAGTATATCAAATCACGCTGCTTCAGTGACTACAACTTTTCTTGACATTGGTACAAAGAAAATAAATAAAAATATTGTTGAATGAACAGAAGTAGTTTGAAAATAAACTGAATATTAGAAGTAAATTTCAAGGTAACCAAAGTTTCTAATTTATCTAGGTTATCTGGACATAGTTATATTCCAACACCTAAAGCTCTAATATGTAAAAAGGTAATAGTTAACGTACAAAATACCAATAATTTATGTTTCATATATAGTGTTTTGGCTGTATTGAAATCTGATAAAATCAAGAAAGATAGACCAAGAAAATATTTACCGTATACGATCCTAACGATATGACAATGAAACTGTGTGATATCCCAACTTTTGTGAAGAAATATCCTGGTTTAGCAATTAATGTAATGATTTAACGAAAATTTTGAGGATAGAGAAGAACTTATAACGAAGCATCCATATTTAAATATAATTTACCGAACAAAAGTAACTGGATTGGATTAAATTTATTTATTATTGATAAAGGAGGGTGAAAAATATCATTATACAACAGTAACTAATTTACAATCCTTGATGAATTGTCATAAAAATAATGATTGTAATGTTCGAATTTGTTGCAAATGGTGTGAAAATTGTTTAAATGGATTTCGTAAGCCAAAATCCTTTGAAAAACACCAATTATGTAAGAAAAATCAGTTGGGTACTACGCTATATACATTACCAAAAGATAAATATTTGGAGTTTAAAAACGATAACACCTAGTTTCGTTATCTATTTTACCAAAAGATAACATTTTCAAAAACATTTGCCAATTTCTGATGGATTCTTATTAATCAACAACTTCACTGATATGACAAGTTACCATAATTTCATTGGTTAAAACTATGAATTTTGAAGAATATTCATTTGATAATTGTGAATATTGTGTAATAAGAACATAGTAAATAAGGTTAGACCATTTTACAGGAAAATGTATTGGTCCAGCATGTAAAAGTTGTAATGTTAATAGGAGCATCAAAGAATTATTACTTGTAGTGTTTTACAATGCATATAATTAGATTCGGATAAATTTTAAATAAGTCGGTGATTAGCAACAAGTTCAACATTATAATAATTTTAAATGACTTTTGTTGATTTATTTAAAAAGATTAATGAAATTATGTTCGATTGAATAGCAAGATTTCCTATCAATGCGGTACCAATAATATTTAGAAAATAATTTGAACATTAAAATTTGAATTAATTTGAGTCGTTGGTAATAAATAGAATTAACCAATCAAAATCAAGTATTCTATAATTTCATTTTCAAATTATTATTTTTATTAAAATTTTAATTGATAAATTTATTAGTATTTTCAACAACCGGTTTTAGTTAAATAATAATAAGTTTATTGAAAAATAGTTTGTATGTTTTCAAATTATTTTCAAGAAAACTGTAATAATTTTAATATATTTATTAGTATTTTGAGTTTAGCGATTAAATTTATCGAAAAATAATGTCGTTGTCAATAGTAACAGCCAATCAAAATAAAGTATGTGGTTTCTACTTTTTCAAAATTAATTTAAAGAAAAGTTATTGAAATATGATTTTTATGTTGTTTCAAGAATAACTTTCTATTAAAAAATTAGTTCAGTCAATAATATTTCTAATTAACAATTGCATTTAATCAATCAATAATTTTACGAGTTTATTGACGATTAACAAATTTATATACTTTTTAATTTCAATAGAGATTTTCAATTTAATAATCAAATATTTATTCATATTTTCAAAACATTTTTAATAGGTACTTAAAAATTGTCAACGATTTTTAAATATATGTATGCTTTTACCAACTACTCTTTATTAAAGACATGTGTTTACTTGGTATTTAGTAATTATTGGTTTACATAATGTTATAACTTTTAATCACATAGGGTTAAAAGTTATATTTCATCTTTTAGGGTTAAAAGTTATCTTTCGTTATTTAGGGTTAAAATTCTTAACCTTTTAAATAACTTTACAACAAACCATGTAATAGTTTATCCATAAATTTATCGAAAAGTATTATAATATACATAGTTTGAATCATAAATTATTGAAATATTTAATAGGTATCACCTGATGAATTTTTAATGGTTATTTAATCAGTTTTGGCTACATAAAGCTTTAATGTCCGAAATTATCGGTTACTTTCATTTGTAAACCCAGTGACTTATTTTCATAAAAACACAACGAATTTAGTTGATGGTATCGCTAATAATTTATAGAGTCGAATGAACTTGTAAATTAGTATCCGACTAACAACGTGAATTATTATCAAAATATTGAATTTTCATTAGAAACAGTATATTTGCTATAAATTTATAGAATTTGGTTAAGTATTTACATGCAAATAATCCTATTAATTATTTTCATAAACTAATCCAATGTTTAAATCCTATCTTGAATGAGTTATTTTCAAAATTCTTACATCAGTGGTGTCGGTAATAATTCGTTTGAGGGTTCAACTCCTATCGTGGGCGAATTATTTTTTATTTTAAAAATTAAATTTTTAATAGAATATAAATCTGTATATTTTATTTAGTGTAAATTTAAAATTTTATAGAAATTGGTAAAGTAAATCTTGTATAATTTAATTTTTTACATTTAGTTAAGTTGAAATTTTAAACTTGTTGAATTATTTTCTTAAAATTTTGTAAATCCAGTGATAAAATTTAAGTTTTGAGTGACTTTTAATTAAATAAACTATGAATATACTATAGTGCTTTTAAACTTAAATTTTCATGAAAATTATTAAAGTTTTATGATTATTTTGATAAAATTGTTATGTAATATACTACTAACAAAATAGTCAGTAAGCTAAATAATTTAGAATTGAACATTTATTTTTAAGACGAGTTTGATCTTAATTTATTATGTTTAATGATTATTTTATAATTTTTTATGTAATAATATAATTAACAATTGAAAATTTCATGTAAATATAATTTTTTAATATATCACATGTAAGTAACATGAATCAATGAGGTAAACGAAACTCATACGTTTATATGAAGTAAAAAGAATAATAATAATACCAATAGTACTAGAGAGTGATTTTGTTAAGTCTACGACTTAGTCGTAGATGGGTACTGATGGGTACTGATGGGTACTGATGGGTGCGGATGGGTGCGGATGGGTGCGTGTGTGTGGATCGGTGTGGATCGGTGCGGATCGGTGCGGATGGGTACTGATGGGTACTGATGGGTACTGATGGGTACTGATGGGTACTGATGGGTACGGATCGGTGTGTGTGTGTGTGTGGATCGTTGGTTGGTATGTGTGTGTGTAATGTTTAAGATTGTAGGTGTGTGGAAGGTTCTAGAATGTAGGTGTGTGGAAGGTTCTAGAAGGTAGGTGTGTGGAAGTTGGTGGGTGTGTGGAAGGTTCTAGAAGGTAGGTGTGTGGAAGTTGGTGGGTGTGTGGAAGGTTCTAGAAGGTAGGTGTGTGGAAGGTTCTAGAAGGTAGGTGTGTGGAAGGTTCTAGAAGGTAGGTGTGTTGGTCCACAACTACGTGACATAATAACAGTTAGGTAACTAGTCTCTGAGTAGTGACTTAATAAGTGTGACCAGTGACATAATAAGTGTGCACTGACCAGTGGTCAAGTGATGTAATCATGAGGTCACTGACCAAAGGTCAATTACTAGGTAGCAACTAGTGGACAAAGGTCAATCTCCAGGTAGCAACAGCGCGTGCAGAGGTCAAATGTTACGTAATAATTACGTAAGCTAGTGGGGGGGGTTGTATCTGACGGGCTCACATCCTACTACTTCCATTCCATAAAAAATAAAAATTCATAACATTGCATCTCCCTCCACGCCGACTTCCAAGCAGAGCTCCATCGAGGTTGCGAGGAAGTGACGTGGAGAGAGAGCTCCAAAATCAAACTATTTCTTACCTAAGAATTCAAAGAATTGACTTTAAAATTCTAAGATTCTAAAATAGTTTTCTGTTAAAAATGGTTTTATGGTTAAATTTAATGTGAAAATGAATCGGTATTTATACCTATTTTCTGTCCCTAACCTCGCATGTTAAATTTGATGTAGTAAAACAAAATTCGACCTTGTTATTTTCTAGTGTATTCTAATCTTTAGTTTTATTATTTTTCAATTTATTTTTAATAATTTTTCATTTAGAATTTTTATTGAATTATTACTAATTCAAATTTTTTGATTTAAGTTTCATTTTCATGAACTTTTATTAATTTATCAATTTTGTCGAATTTGTTGGGTTTTCGTGTTATATTTGTGTTTGTATCGTGCGGATCTTGTTGCATTTTGTTTTTATTTTAATTTATTTTTATGTTTATTATTTTATATTTAATTCTCTTTTTTCTCATATTTGATAGGGTTTAATTGGTGTTTTAATAGGTTTTATTTTGAATTTGCTTGTTATGTTTGCATGTGTGTTACCGATCCATTTAAACATTTCTCAAGGCCGTTTGTGTTCTGGCCCAACAACTATCTAGTAGCACAGTTTGAGCTATATTACAATGCATAACTAACTTCGATCTAAACTGTAGTGAAATGTATGACTATATATTATGTGGGGTTAGTGGTGTGGATGACCTTCACCCCAATCATACAAAATAGTTTTTGCTCCCGCCAATGGTTACCCGTTGCTAGGCAACGTTGGTACTGTAACCACTGGTCACAGGACGTCCAAAGGTGAGTTCAGATATCAGAACTCCTAAGGGTTAGTGCTATGTCGGGTTCAGCAGACTGCCGTTAGAAGGCTTATGTCCGTCTTCTATTTCAGGTCCCTTTATTACTTTCTATTTAATACTTTTCTTTGCTATATTTATTTACAAACAGTAATATAATAAACTAAACAACTTTTATTTAATATCAAACAAATCAAATTATCATCAGACATTAAGTTTATTATCTCATTTGGCCACTCCTTGGGCACGTCTTCGCAATCGCTCGGTTCGACCTGGTCGAGCGTGTGATCTGGGCTTCTTGTTAGTTGATTGGGCTTTTTCTTGGTCGCGATAGGCTAATTGTGCCGGAGCGAATACCAGAGGGTAAGTCACTGCACTTCCCTCCTGGCACGCCGACAAGGCGACCTCCAGTCCTTTGATTTGTGTTCGCTGCGCCTGGTCCAACACTCTTTCCTCTTTCCAGCCCTGTTGTGCGGCAGTGAGGCGCTGGTACAATGCTTTCATTTTTTCGGGTTCGGCCCAAGTGGCTTTCAGCTGTTGTATCTCTCGACTCTGTTGTAGGAGTTGTCGGTGCAGGTGCTGATTTTTTCGTCGAAGTTCTTTCAACTCTTGGTGTAATATTTTCGTGGCTTTCATTTCTAAAATTACAATATTTAAATGATTAGTCGTTTACAATGTTGATTCAATCCTATCGATCCTCTCTCTTAATTATTTTTACGATGTATTAGCGGCTGCGTCTCATGTGTCTCAGTTAGTTTGTTTTAACTCTCTGATTGATCAAGGTTTAATGAAAGAAAAACGTTTTTTCTTTCTATATCATTTATTGTCTATAAAGTATTTAGAAATTTACTAAAAAGGGTCAGAAAGTTTATATCCTTTAGTATACTAGTATCAAAGTAGTCAATTTATAAAACTAAAAATTGAATAACCCGTGAAACATAAATATTTATTGTTATCAAAACTAAAACATATCGGTTCAATTCATTTATGGTCATTGAAACGTTCGTTTCTGCGATTGTTATTGTTGGAGTTCCACTGGGGATGCCTGCTCGCATATGTATGATCGCCTGTTTGACGAGATCCGATTAGATTTCGAAGTGTTGACTGGATGAGTTTTTCCTGTCATCTGCATTAGCTTTGGGTCGTCTAACTCGAAGGGCACTCCATATTCTGGCGGGAATCCATCGGTGCTCGGGATAGCTCCACTCGCTATATCCCTGTTTACTTGAGCTAGTCGTTGTCTGGCTAACACCGCTTTCCGGTGGTATTTTCTTTCTAACTCCTCCATCTTCTCGGCTATGAATTCGGCTCGCTGGCGGGCTTCTCGCGCTGGATTGTAGCCCGGCTCGCGCTTAATCGCGATACTTAATAATTCGATCTCCTCGGCTTGGTATTCTGATCTTCTTGGCCAACTGGAGTCTCCATAAGTGGATAACAGGTATCCGTTATCCCACAGCACTTGGCGGTATCGAGCGGCGGAAGCGCTCGGAATCTGTAGCGTCACTCGGGAATTGTCGTGCCAACTGCCCTGTGGGTCTCTGCGATCTAAACGTGTAAAATATTTAATTACAAATCATTTTCTCGACGTGCCTGCGCATGCAAAACATGGATGTTAGTAATTTATGCTACTTCCATAGAGTATTGGTATGGGTGAATTTTAGTTAAGATGACATTTGAAAGGTAGCGTGCGAAATTAACTGATTGTCTCTCTTCACTAGGCATCTGAGCATCGTTCCTCGAGATCCGATCTCGTAAAGGGTCTCGAGTTCGAACGCGTCCACGATCGGTATTAGTTGATTTGTGATTCATCGAAGTTTATGCGGTATGAGATGTGAGTTTCTACTATTTTCTTTTATATTCTTAAGTTTACTTGTGAGGGCGTGGTGGGGTGAGTGAACTGACATTTATTTTATTCTTTCTCGCGGTTGAACGTTAATACAATTTTTATAAGTCATTTACTATTTATCATTTGATGTCGACTATTATTTATTATTCGTTCAGGTTGGCGGTGAAAGTCCATTGTTATTGATCGCTTCATCGTCCTTGTTATTACGATCTTATGCGATTAACGTCATCGACCTGTCATTCGCGTCGGATTTGAGTTAATTTATTCTGCTGTAAACTCAGACTATGACCTGTCTGTAGTTTATTTAGTATAATTACAATCGAATTGTTCTCTATTAACTCTATGGATTAATACGTGATTAATCTCATTGTTAACTTGATGAATGGAATTTTTTGGGCGTTCTCTATCTGAATTGTTGCTCTTATTCGCCGTCGGTGCATCCAAGAAGACACTCTATTGCAAGTTACTCCGGAATACTGTTATTTCTGAAAAAATGTTCAATTGTACGTGCTGGTCAGGGAGAAAGCTGCTGGGTGGAATATTCGACGACAGCTATTCGATGAAGAGAATACCGAGGTTGGGGAAGGGTCTAGATCTCTACTCTGATGTTTCGTTGGATTGTGATATTAAACTATATGATTTGCTAATTTGGTCGGAACTTCTGATTTTATGACTTCTATCAATTTCAGGATGTCTCTCAGGTTTTATTCGGATCTAAAGATTCAATATTATTCGTGGGAAATTTATCGTATTCGAATTATCACGGATTCTCTCATGAAAGCTGAGCTCCTTTGTTTTCATCTATGAACTATATTGTGATATTTCATTGTTATTTATCTACTATCCTTGTGTGGATCATTCCTATTAATTTATTTATTCATGTCGGGTGCGTATAATATGATTATTTTGGTCACTTTTTATCGGTTATTGGTGGTATAATCTTATTATTTAACTCATTAAATTATCCTTGGATTCATGGATTATATATTTACCCTTCAATTGGTTAGAAGGATTCAAATCTAATCATTAATTTGGTTTACGATTCATCAATGCCTAATGCCTTATTTATTATTACTTCTATGAAATGTTAGTGGATCTATATCCTGTCGTAACTTTTCTCGGGATGAGTTATTTCTACTCTATCGTTTGCAGTTTCGTTCCTTTACTCCATTTTCTCTGGCTTCTCACTCATAATTCATTTGTTAATTTAGATTAAATCCCAGGATAATTCAAATCATTTACGCCTGTGAAATTTTACTTGATTTTCATTACATGAATATTTTAATTATGGATCATTTTATTTAATTAAATTATCCGTTGATTACGTTATAAGGGTATTCTCGTTATAGTGGGTTCTGGTCACAAATTTAGTTATAATTCTATCATTTTATTTAGATTAATTTATTTATGTCGCGTCGAGTTTAAGTTATGGATTCAATTACTTTAAATTAATTTAATTTCCATTTAGTTATTAAATTTATCTGCATCGCATCGGTTTCAAGTCCCCACTACCCGAGCCTTAATTTTAGTCCTAAGGTTCTTGTGTTCATATTAGATTTTACGAGTGCCCACTGGACTACTCGGTGTTATCATTTTAGCCGATTCGTAATTAGATAGTTTAGGTCGATTTTACGGGAGATGGGTGAAAGAGATCTAGCCAAAAAACTAGCTCTCAATCTTCCTACCGCCCCTATAACGGGTAGAATATTTACGTTCGAGATCCGTCGTTACGCACGACAGAGCTTTCACGGGCACACACTATAGGCGGAGAAACCGCACTTACACAGTGTGACTAGTTGTGTTATGATTTTGCTTTCTTGTGTGATGTGTGGCTGTGGGCCAGAAAAATTTCGACTCGTAAAACTGAAGATTCATTTTTTCATAATACATATATTTGTTGAAACAATTTCATCATAGTTCGTTCATAGTTCATACATATCAACATACGACAAGAGGTTCCCACACATACGATCAAGTAGAGCTTACATTAAGTTACTTGATTCGCAGAATGAAAACAGTTATCGAGAGTTGCTCCTTTGAATTGCTCTGACAAAAAGTAATTTATTCACTGAGTGAAAAGCATTAAAACTTTGTGAAAATGGATTGGTATTTATACCTGTTCTGTGACCCTAACCTTGCGTGTTATTTTTTATGCGTTAAAACAAAATTTGACCTTGCAATTATGTGTCTAATTTATTTCTAATTTATTATTATTTTTCGATTTCTTTTACAATTTACTCATTTATTTTTAATTTCAATCATTTCTGATTAAAATTATTTTATTTTTGTTCGATTTATTCATGAACTCTTTTAATTTTCCGTAAATTGTCACTTTTTCGGTCAAATCTTTTGTTATCGTGTTATTTCTATGTCAATTCGTGCATATCTTGGTGCGTTTGTTAATATTTTAATTTAATTTTATGTTTTCTATTTTATATGTTAAATTATGAGTTTTTCTCGCATTTTTAGGTGTTTATTAGATGTTTAAGGGTCCGATTTTAAAACATGCGTGTTATGTTTGCGTGCTGTTTCCAATCCATTTAAACAAAAGCTTGTACTGGCCCAACAATTATGTAAAAAACAATTACTAAAAGCGGCTAGATCTAGTAATAAATACTTATAAATGTAGTAAGGGTTTCTGGGTGTTGATATTTTGAAACTTTATGGTTGTTACCCAGTCAACCCCATACAAATATCTTTCGCTTACCAATCGGCACCCGTTGCTAAGCAACGTTGGAACTGTGTTCGAGTGGGTAGATCGTCCGCAAAAAGTGAGCGCTATTACTAATGCTATAATTGACCAAACGATCCATGGGTCCAACGAGCTGCCGATAGAAGACCTGTGCTCACTTTCGATTCTTAGGTCCCATTATTCTCCTATCTCTTTTAAATGTTAACCTATACTTCATATCATTTATCATTATGTCCATTCACTTAGTCCTTCTAATAGTTGTCCGTATTGATGATTTTGCTATGGTCTGTGAACCCTTTGTTATGTAAGTATCCGCACCGTATCTCTCTTACCCTTATCCCTATTGTTGGGCCAGAACACAAATAGCCTTGAAAATTGTTTAAATGCATCAGTAATACAGCACGAAAACCCAGCAACAAGATAACTTAAAATACAATATACAACACCAACTAAACATTTTAAAATCTGAAAGAATATAAATAAATATAAAATCAAAAAACAAAAAAGTAAAATAAAATAAATACAAAATGCATCAAGAACCGCACGAAATCTACATAAAAAATAACATATTGTTGGGTCATAAGCCATCTTTAAAACAAAATAAAACAACTATGAAAAGTCATGTTTGAGAATTGTGAGAATGGCTATTAGAACACAAGCACGCACTGCAAACAGAAATTAAAAATATAATAAAAACATCAAATAAAACAAAATTTAAAAAAATAACATAATTAATTAAAACAAATAATTAATAAATTTTGCACGCAAAATACATAGAAAAATAAAAAGTAAAAATATAAAACCGCCAAAACCTTACAAAAGAAGGTTTAGAAAATATATAGGCGGAAGCGGCGACCAAAAATTTAAATAACAAAGGATAAAAAGAGAAATAACCAAAAGGAATGGTTAAACAATAAAAAATAAAGATTTACGAAATATTAAGAAAATAATATCAAAACATAGAGAAAAATAAGGAGAAAAATAAAAGATTTAAAATAAAAATTAAAACAATAAAAACCCCCGAAAAATAGCCGAAAAAGGCTCAAAATACTCTGATTGGTCGCACACACGCATGAAAACAGTATAAATACAATAGCCATTGTCACAAATTTAAACCAATTTTTAGACCTTTAAAAACTTATCAAATATTTTTTGATTTTTGAAATTATTTTAACTGTAAGTATTTTACAATTGATTGTTATGATAAATATATTTTGAAGTGTCAATTTAATTGTTTTTAATCATGGATGGTCGCGATACTTTTAGTATCGACGACAGGTCCCCGGAATTTAACATCATTTTATACATGCTTTAATTTGTGGAAGATGGCTTGGCAGGATTCAATTTCCTCAGTTAAATTTGAGGAATGTTGATGTGCTGCCTTGTCGTCAACAACTCTTCGGTGTCTGCCGGTATGGTCAGGTCTCGTCACACTGATCGCGGAGTAGGACGCCGTCGTACTTCACCGTGGCGGCCATTTCAATGTTGGTCGGAACGGTATGGATTAAAATTCGGGAATATCGACACAGCTAGGGGGACAACATTCAAATGAATGTTTAGGTAGGAATACATTTTTCAAAACCTGTCGAATTTTTATAGTGACGGGAACGACTAGGGTTAAGTATAGGAAACGGTAATAGAATGAGTTTTTTTTTGTTATAAATCGAACTGAACGCACGACAAGTTTTACCGATAATACGCATCTAAATTAAAATGTTAACGAATACATGACCGGAGCATCAGGATTTTCGTTTTTCTCCGACCGAATTTGTTTTCGACAGACTTTCACATTTAGCAACTTTAGTAGTAATTCATACGGATTCTTAAATAAATGAGGAATGGGAATGTTTGCGAATTAATTAATTATTAATTGTATTATATTCTTAAATTTCTATTATATTTAAATTACACTAATTTCCTACGTTTATGACAAGAACGTTTTCATCGTTTAGTAAATTCGCCATCTTGAGAACATTTCCAAGCAACTCCTTATTTTCAAAATCAATTATCAAACACTGAAGATTTTCAAACATGCAGCCAGGATACAAAATTCCCAAAATATCTCTAAAACCAAATATTATACCTACTCAATTGGATCATAGTTCTTGTCAGCAGAAATATAATAAACTGTTCGCGGAGCACGAGCGTACTCTCGGTACGTGGTTTGCTCCCGAAGCGGCCAAAATCCTCCAGGATAAAATCCACTGGCTGTCGAGATTCCGAGAAGAGCTAATTGCGGAAAACCGGGCTCAACGGATCATCATAAATGATCAGAGTGCCGTGCTCATCGCATCAATCACGGAAACAGAATTAGCTAAACGACTAGCGGGTCGGTATTTAGCGGTGAAGTTAAATTTATACTAATGTGTTTTGACAAATTTTCAGTCTTATTTTTCAGAGAAAAATTTTCTAGTAAATCTCGAGTTAGTGTGCATAGCTAGATGCGAGCCGTGCATTCAGCCAATTAACACTGATAAGTGTTTTGACTGAACACGTCAACTCTCAGATAGTGCACGACTCTCAGATAGTGATGAATTAATGACAATTTTATGCCAATTTGTTTGATCGATACTACGAAAATTTATGAAATGTTATTGACAAGATGATTTTATGCCAATTTGTTTGATCGATACTACGAAAATTTATGAAATGTTATTGACAAGATGATTTTATGCCAATTTGTTTGATCGATACTACGAAAATTTATGAAATGTTATTGACAAGATAATTTTATGCCAATTTGTTTGATCGATACTACGAAAATTTATGAAATGTTATTGACAAGATGATTTTATGCCAGTTTATTTTTCCATTGCGAAAATTTGCGAAACGTTATGAACTATCGACAAGATGATTTTTGCCAATTTATGATTGTTACTATGCAAAGGGATGAATTTATGTATGCTAAATAAATATTTTAAAGCCACGATCTTATGCATTGAAACTTTTACTCAACTAATACGGTAAAACTTATTTATTTATTTCATTTTTTCGGCCCACAGCCAAAACATATCGCAAGACAGTAAAATCAAACACACTATCGAACTGTGTAAGTGCGTGTATAATCGCCAATAGTTCGTGCCCGTGAAGGCTCCGGCGTGAGAACGCAGGAGCTGGAACGTCAATATTATCCGTATATAGGGGAAATTGGAAGGTAAGGGAGTAGTCTTTTGGCTGCTCCTTCATCATCCGTTTCCTGAAAAATAGACCTAAAAATCACTAATAACAATCGGCTAAAAATCACTAACACTGAGTAGTCCAGTAGGCACTCATTAACTATGAAATGAACATACATAGATCTTAAGGACAAAGAGAAGGAATGGGTAGCTGGGTAAATTGCGAAATCGTTGCAACAGTTAAAATGAATAGCCATCGGAAAAAGATTAATCCGAACGACCAAAATCACGAAAAATAATGTTTTTAAATAATATATAAGAATTAAATAAATTATGTTGAATTGAAATGGAAAATATAGGCAAAACGCGGCGCAAATTTTCGGAAATAGTTAAAACATTTATCATAAAACTGTAAAATAAGGGCGGAACGCTGCTCAAATTTTCGAATTAATAAAAATACTTATAAAAAATAGTAAAGTAAAAGTGAAATGTTTTTTGATTGTTAGTATAATGTTCTCTTGAAACCATAAAATAAGGGCGGATCGCTGCTCAAATTTTCCGAATTAATTAAACTATCGAAAGTAGTAAAGTGAAAGTGGAATGCTGTTCAATTGTTAGTATAATGTTCTTATAAACTGTAAAATAAGGGCGGAACGCTGCTCAAATTTTCCGAGTCAATGAAAATACTTTATAGAAAACTATAGAATAAGGATAAAACCGTAAAATAAGGGTGAGACGCTGCTAAAATTTTTCGAATTAACAAAAATACTTTATCGAAAACCGAAAAAATACAGATGGATTATGGCTAAATTCTTATATAAGAAAAATATTTCTTAAAACTGAGGAATAAGGACGAATCCCTACACAAAAATTTGTTAATAATATTGATAATAATTATAATAATAATAATAATAATAATAATAATAATAATAATAATAATAATAATAATAATAATAATAATTATAATAATAATAATTATAATAATAATAATCATGGTACTTGTAATAATAATGATAATAATTATGATAATAATAATAGTAATAATAATAAAAATAATGGTAATTATAGTAATAAGAATAATAATAAATGTAATAGTAGTAACAATTAATAAAGGTAATACATAGAATAGTAATAATGATAATGCTAGTAATAAAAATAGGGAACATTGTAGTTATAATAGGGATAAGGGTAAAAGAAATACTGTGGGAATATTTAACATAACTATGGGTGTACATGCCATAGAATAATCATCAACACGGACGACGATAAGAAGGACTATGGGAATGGACATAACAATGAATGATATGAGAGTATAGGTTAACCTTTGAAAGAGATAGGAGAATAATGGGACCTAAAAATTGAAATCGAGCACAGGCCTTCTATCGGCAGCTTGTTGAACCCATGGATCGTTTGGTCAATTATAGCATTAGCAATAGCGCTCACTTTTTGCGGACGATCTACCCACTCGAACACAGTTCCAACGTTGCTTAGCAACGGGTGCCGAGTGTTACGCGAAAAATATTTGTATGGGGTTGTCTGGGTAACAACCATATAGTCTCAAAATATCAACACCCAGAAACCCACCACTATTATACCTACAATGTTTTCTATTATTGATACTAGCATTGTCATTGTTACTATTATTTCTATTTCCTTTATTAATTGTTACTGCTATAACATTTATTATTATTCTTATTACTATAATTACCATTATATTTATTATTATTATAATTATTATTAACGTCTTGAAACTGGGTGAAGTTCAACTGGGTTCTGTGGATAGATGACCCGTTATCATATTATCTCGTCTCGATTGTTTGATGATAATTGATCGGTTTGGGATTATTCATGATTCCTTGAGGTTGGTTTGGGTTACATTTTTTTGGTTAATGATTTCGGCTATTTGTTCTCGATTTTCGGTTCTTTTCTGTTATTTTGTAGGGTTTCTAAAGAGCATCCATGATTATTTGAATATGGTTTCTTTGATGGGTGTTTCCTTTTCTATTGACTTTCGGATTTGATTTTCTAGAGTTCTTTGCTCACTTTGATTATAAGTATATTTACTTTTCTTGTATTAATCCTTTGGGCATTGGGTATATTAGGAGTTGCTCCGTCCGTAATTGGTATCTTTTGCGTTTCTGCATATCTTGCAGGTAATGTTGCATCGATTGATTAATTGTGGGATTTTTCGACATCTTTCTAAGTGATGCTAGGTTGTATATATGGGCTTATTACTGCTTTCTTCCTTCTCATCGCCAATATCATGCTGCTTTTGCTTTCCTTGTTTTTATAATAATTTTCAGGTTTCTTTAATAGAGCTTGTTATTATTTAAGTAGTTGTTTGACTTTCTGTTTCTCTCCTTCTTTATCTCTTCTGTTTCTCTTTATTGGTATTCACCTTATTTTGACATCGCTTATCTTCTTTGTTTGCCTTCTACAATTTGCAAGATTCTTTCGATACTGCATTTTCATTAAGTGCTTTTTGTAGTTCGGTCTCATCATCTTTTGTCGTTTCTTGGCATTGTCCTTTGCAATCTCTCTTTAATGATTCAATTTGTCTTTCTTGTTATCTGGTTTTTGATTATTGAGTTGTTTTTGATTTGTTCTCTTGTCCGTTCTTTGTTCATATTCGGTGTTGAACTTTAGTCTTGTTTGGAATTACTATTCCGTAATATTCATTTTTGTCTCACTTGACTGTATCTAGTTTCCTTTGCAGTTGGTTGTTTTTCTTGCTCTATTCCTTGCTCTAATTTTGAGTCTCTTCTTCCCCTTTTTCGTATTCATTTAGTCTTGTATATTGAGCTTCACTGGTTCTAACTCTTTGTCCTTTTCGTTTTTTTTTCGTTTACTCAATGACCACAAATTTTTTTCTCAGTTATCTACCCTTTGTTGTTATTTATCAGTTTCTCATTACTTGATTCAGTTTTTCGTCAAATTATTTTCCATCCTCTTTTTCACTAACTGACTTAATATTTCATTTATTTCTTCATTACTTCCGTTTTGTGTTGGTATTTTCTTTACTATTTTACTGCTTTATTTGGCTTCGATCGTGGATTTGTTATCGTTGTTTCTCAATTTCGTCTTTCATCTGATTGTACTGGATTTTCCAAGTTTTAATTTGCTCTCCAAGTCTACTCTTGTCTCTGATTTCATTGACGGCTTCTGTATCTCTTAGTCGGTTTATTTCAATTTCTGATCTCGATCTGATCCCTGGTTTGAACTCGTCTATCTCTGCTTGTACATTTAGTCTTCTGATATTGGGCATAGTCGCTATAACTAACCTTTACTGGTTGATATATTTGATTTGCTTCCAATTGATTCGTTTCTCAATTTTAACGTAATATCGCATCACCTGTCTTTCTCATTCCGCTTTATTCTTTGTCACATCGTCTGATTTCTAATTTGTTTTCGCTCCTCGACTATAATATTTATATACTACTTTTATATATTATCGAATATATATACACTTATTTCGTATAATATTTATGTGCCACTTTTATACATTACTATATAAAAATACACACTCCTGACTATTTACTACTCTATCTCCAAAAGGTCTTCTCGCAAAGTGCGTATCCCTCCGCATCTCTCGTCAGTTACTTGATATATATCAATCTCGCTTGGCCACTTGAGTGGTGTCATTAGTGACGGTGGTTATTGCGTCGATATCATACTTGGGTATTGGTTCGTATCCTGAATTACTTCGTTCTCTCCTGGTATTTGATACTTGTTCAGTTCCGTTGTACTATCGTATTCTGAGTTCTCTGGTTTCGGTTACATTCTTTTTCCCATAGGTTTTTGTTTGTACTTTCCAGTTGCTCTCACTTGCAATTTAACTGTGTTTGAAGTTGCGTTTTCTAATTTTGTTGTCTTCGTTCTTGGGTTTTCGTGGTTTTGAACTCTCTTAAATACTGCTAATAAGTGATTTGTTTCCTTTTCTGATAAGTGACGATCTTCTTTGCTTAATACTTTCCTACTATCGGTTTGGTTTCTTGTTGCGCTTTCTTTCGTAGTTTCACCTTTGTTGTTTCTCACTCCACTTTGGGAAGAATTTCGGGATAATCCTTGCCATATCTGATATATTGATTCTGTATTTTTTCTTGTTAGCAAGCGCAGTGTCATGTTCTTTTCTTCCCTTATTTGCCTTTAACTTTTATTCTTGAATTTCTGTCTATCCTGCATATTTTTGTGATTAGCTTTCCCTGTAGTTTCCGTATTGTTTCGTATTTCCATGCGTCGGTCACTACACTGATTGACACTTCGTTTCTGACATCATCCATTCTTTGTGGTTTGTTTGTCGTTGTTGTTTTTCTTAGTGTTTTTTTAGATTGTATTGATTTTGCTGACTTTTTTGTTGTTCTTGTAATTGTTTTCCTCGTTTCATTGTCTTTTAGGTTTCCATCGTCACTTTTCTAGTCTTTGCTACATTTTTCTCTTTCTTTGTTGGTTTATTCACCGTTGTTGTGCATTTTTATTTTAATTATTCTTGGCATTGTTATCATTTTCTTTAAATCGGTTTTCCAAATCCTTATCGCTCTGCATTTTTGGTTATCTTCGCTTTGTACACAAATCATATACGCTGTATTTACCATCATGAACGAATATCGTTGATTTTGGTTTAGTTTCCTCTTTTCGCAAGTTGTTGCTAGTTTCTTTTCTATAGATATATAGTTAATATTGGTTTGTTGTTTCCCAGCATTTACGACTATTATTTTTGTTTTGTATCGATTTTCTACTTCTTAATTTTCTCAAAAGATATCAGTCCGTTAAGCTGACTAACGTCATTAGTATCAATAATCCTCGTAATACTTGTAGTGAAGTTGGTCGATTTTGATTTGTCTGTGAGTCTATTATCTGTTTCAACAGATTTGTCTGTACTTTCCTCATCTCCTGACATTTTCTGATCGTCTACGTTATTTGGCTTTGGTTGTTGTCTTATTTCCTTGTATGTTACTGAATTTTGCTTTTTATTACTATCTCGGTTTTTTCCCTCTTCTTTATCATCTTCTTTTATCTGTCTTTGTCCTCATCGTCCTTTTTGTCCTGGTCTTTATTACGTCGAGCCTTCTTACTCCTGTTGTCCTCGACACTTATTTCTTTGATTATATCCTCATACATTTTGATTATCATTTTTCTTCCATTTCTGATGTCATCAATTTCTTGTTTTCTACCGCTAGATTTTCGTTGTATCCGGTGTCATTCTCCTACCAAGGTTTCTAATTCTTCTTTTCTGGACCCTATTCTCTCAGGCTCTCTTTTATTGTCCGTGAATTTTATTTCTCCTCTCTTTAACAAAGCTTTTATCGTCTTTGGTAATGCATACTCGGAATTTATTGCTCTTTTTAGTAATATATTTTCATTGCTTTCAAATTTGTTTACGTCTATATATTTGCTGTCGGATTTTCTTTTTCTCCAATTGATCAGTTTTGCTGCTGCTTCATCGTATCCCCTCTCGATTGCTTCAAGGATTGGGTTTAATTTTGTCCTATTATTTCGATGTCATCTTGAATTGCATTTATCAAAACGAACTCTATTGCGCTTGCTTCTCGCGACATCATAATATAATTTAACATCGTTTTTCCTTTATTGTCCTTCTCATTTAGAGTTGATCCTGTTTTTAATAACTCCCTCAGAATTTTCGTTGACTCATCTCTTGAAACTGCAATCATCATGAGTGCTTATCCTTTCTCATTTCTGATATTTGTCTGTTGTCCACATTGGTTCATTGCCTCGATAATTTTCTAGTTTTCTAGTTTTGTTTTGTTGAGTATATCCATGCCGTATTTTAATTTTCCTTTCCACATGAGTGGTTTTGCCGAGTTCGTCAATTACGTTTTCTTTTGTCTCAATTATCAATTCACTGACTGTTTTTGATCTGTCTTGCATATTCAGATTTCTCGTTTGTTGTCTTTTGATTATCTTTTCGATTAGTTCTCCCTCTGAAATTTTCTTAACCATTAAAATATCTATTACCTCTTGTTCGATTGACGCCACTCCTATTTCTATATTGTCTCCTGTTGTTTGTATAGATTTTGACTCCAATACTTTACTTTCCACGTTTATTTGAAGTTCATCTTTCTTGTCCTTTTCATTATTGTTTAGCCCTTGTTGTAACATGTTTATTTTCACTTTTCTTATCGATTCTCTTTTCGATTTTTGTAGTAGTACCCTCTGATTTTGATATTTTGTTTTTTGTTTTTCTGATATCTTTTTATCGCTGATTTTGTTGCTTTTTCGTCGTCTGTCGTTTCTTTTGTATTGACTATTCTCGACATATTGCTTCTACTTGATATTTGATTTCTGTTCATCCGTCTTTGTCGAATTTCTTGGATTTCCTCTCTCTGTAATCTCTGCCATTCAATTTGTTGCTGTTCCGGGTATTTTCTAGTCCATTAATATCTACATCATTCATGTTTCTCCTCGTATTACTTCGTTGTATTTTATTGTTTGCATTTATTCCTTGAATCATGCCACCTAATTGCTCAATCTCTTGTATTTGATTGCTTTGTGTACTTTCACTATAATTGTTCGGTTTTGGTTGTCTCGATTTTCTCTCCATTGAACAATTTGCAGCAATATCAGTTTGGAATCCTTCCCCCGAACAGATATCACACACTGGATTGTAGCTCGCGTTGTTAATCCTGAAACAATTATTACAATTTATAAATTTACCTCTACTGTCTTGAATCCTCTTAACTGACATATCGCAAATTCGTGATGGTTTTTTAATGTATTGATTTGTTTGCGATTTAATATCTTTCGTTTGTCTCGTTGTTTCCATCGTTACTTTTATTGGTTCTGATACTTGATCCTTTAACTCGGTTTGATCGTTTTTTGATCGTTTTGATCATATTTTCCGTTCTCGTATGGTTTCCGTTTTCCATGTTTCAGCTATTTTTGTTTCAACTGTTTTCATTGCCGAATTTCCAGTTTCCTTTTCGTCATTTAAATCTTTTTCGTTGCATTTTCTTTCCGAATGCATCTTCTGCACATTCCTCTTTAAACTTGAAGATTTTGGTTCTTTGCTTCTCATTTCCGGTTCATTGCGTGTGATTTCGTACATTGTTGATTTTCTCAAATATATTTCTGTTTCATCCGTGTTTTTACTTGGCAACTCTTGGTTAATTTCCTCCCGAAGTTTGTTTTCGTTTTTTAACTTGTGGTGGGTTTCTGGGTGTTGATATTTTGAAACTATATGGTTGCTACCCAGACAACCCCATACAAATATCTTTCGCTTACCACTCGGCACCCGTTGCTAAGCAACGTTGGAACTGTGTTCGAGTGGATAGATCGTCCGCAAAAAGTGAGCGCTATTGCTAATGCTTACTATCGTTATTATAGCTCGGTTTTAAATCTTACTTCCCAGTATTATTTCCGTATAATATAATATAAATAACATTACAAAATATACTAAAAAATGAGATGCATCGAAACTTTTACCGTACCTTATGTGTGATTTTTCAGCTTTCGCTGTTTAAGTTGTGTTTTACTTGTCCACTCAGAATTTATTTAACGACTTTCTTGAAGTGTTCGGCTTTTTCCGTATGTCTTATACCTTTCGGTTGCTATTGTTGTCTCATTCATTATTATAATAAATCTCAACTCATCGTGCTCGTTTTCGTTCATCATTTTCCTCTGGTTGCTGACTATTATTCTCGTAATTCATTATTATCTCTAATCCTTTATTTTCATTTATAACAAGCATCATCATTTTATTAATCTACGCTCATTTCTTACTATTCATTTCATTTACACCTGAACATTTCCTTTTATCTACGCCTAAGTTTCTCCATCATCTGAATTATCTTTTCGTCAATTTCTCTAACTTTACCTATTATCTCTTTCTCATTTATTATCTAATTTGGCTTCGCTTAGCCTCATGTCTTTTGAAATTCACTCAACCGATCGTTCATTATTTACTCTGCAATTTCTCAGCTGATAGTAGTAGGGGTTCGAAATCATTGCAACCTTTTTTTTATGAGTTTCCGTTAATAATTTTTTAATTACTTTTAATCAATCGTTTATTGCGTTTAAATTATTTTAACTGACTTGGTGATCCCGTCTTATTTCAAACAATATTAATCCGGCAATTTGTATTTTTCCAATTACCCGTATTCTAACCTCTATTCTCATACTTATCTAATTATTATTTATATGGTTCTGTAATTTATTTATACAATATTTTCACTACCCTCAGTTTTGTGGTTTCCCATTTTCTAATCACTTTAACCCTCGTGATTTCCACCTTTTCCCATGTTTTTATTATTTTTATTTTATTTTATTTATTTATTTTTTATATTTTTATTCTTACTTCTACGGTTTTTGGATGATATTTACATGATGATTTCCATTGATATATACAACCTACCCATAATTTATTTTGGTTTATGGTTTCTTGTTTCCTTGATTTCTGTTTTACAAATATTGATAATCTTATCCCCACTTTCCTGTTGAATCGTTTCATTTTTGAAATATTTCTGTATCTAATATTTTAATTTATTTACATATATTGATATTTTCCTCTCTTATTACAATACACGTCAGTAGTGGGATACCGGCCCTCTAGCTCAGAGGCCATCTAGCTCACATAGCCCCCCGGCAAAAAAATTTTTTTTTTCTAAGTTTAAAAGTACAAATTTTTTTAGAACAAAGACAATGACTCATTCAAGGTCATTTAAACAAAGACCATGACTCATCAAAAAAATTTCAAGGTCATTCAAAATTTCTCAAGGTCATATTATTTTTAAACATTTTTAAATTTTAATTTACTACTTATAAAAATAAGTAGTATATATTTTGTAAATTATTTTATTATTATTATTATTTTTATTATAATTATTTTTATTATTATTAATATTATTATTATTATTATTATTATATTATTATTATTATTATTATTATTATATTATTATTATTATTATTATTATTATTAACATTATTACTATATAATGAAAACCAAGACATATACAACAAATTTATTATAAAGAGATAATTCTACTATAGTAGTATTGTCGAAGAGCTTTATTCAAAGCCCATTCCACATACTTCCGATATCTGGCAGCGCAGCAATGACATCCATCACCACAGGGGTATTCGGGTTCCATATCTTTTGACAAATTATTTTGTTCGATATCCCATAGGAACTCATCGATTACAGTAAATATCCATATTGATGTATGATTGAATATCAAGTCTGGAATTATTGATGGTGGCTTATCCATGATTCCATGTATTTCTGGATAATAGAATTCCAGACGTTCTTTAATAACTTTAAAATAATCATCTAAAAAACAAGTAATAATAATAATAGTAATAATAAATTACCATAATGTTTAATTTCATTCATAGCTTGAACTGCGCTCGGTACATCCATTTTAATGATAAAAATTGAAATAACAATTACTTTTATACTAATTTAGACACACACACACAAATCTTTAGCTATAAACAATAAATATTAATTTATATAGATTTGAAAATGATTAAAGAAATTTTAATAATATTATTAGTTTTAATATGGTCAACTCAATTGTTGTAACCGTTCAAGGTAAAAATTCAACAAGATGTGTATGTCCTGATACAGCAGTATTGATGGATATTTTGTATATGATAGATAGGCCTAGATATTTGAAAACTCCAGTCAAAAGATTATCTGAAAGAATGAGTAATTTAGAATTCCGATTTGAACATACATATGAGACTTTAAAAAGAGCTAAAAACGACTTATATGATGATATTATATATTTAAATAAGACCATTGGTATTATCAAAAATGAATTAAGAAAATCAATATTAGAATTGAAAGAAAATCATAAACTTAATGAAGAAATGATTAATCAAGTTCAATATAGTATAAAATTTTATTCTAATAAAACAACTGATCAGTTCAATCGTATAATGAAATTACAACAACCAGTTAACAGTGGTGAAAACAAATTGAAAGAAGTTAACAGTGCCAACAAATCATCATTGCCATTTCCATTATATATTTTTACATATTTTCTTAGTATTGCATGATTCTGATTGGTCGAATATAGTATAAATACGCTTACACTTTCAAATATTTTTATAAAATGCCAGAAACTAAATTTTTTATAACTTTATTGAATGAGCTGGTCTCTAATAATAGTGAAGAAGATGAAATCATTAAAAACATGAAATTTATGGTAAACCGTACCGAGAAAATCGTTGAAGACATCCCATTTGATTATGAAAAAATTCTCAATTTGCCAACATTGGAGAGAAAGAAGGCATTCCAATCATTATTTAGTTACATGTTCGATGAAAATAATAAATGGATGCGAGTAATAGTAGGATTAATGTATATGAAACACATGATATTAAAATCTGGATCCGACTATGAAAATTATTTCCAATGGTCTATAGAGGTATATTACTTTATATTGTTATTAATTTATCATTATTTAGGTGATAGAAACAAAAATTGATCCGTGGGTAGTAACAAACGGTGGATGGACAGCGATTATTCAAGTTGTCGCAGAAGCCAAACGCTCTGACATTTATATCGAAAATTGCAAATTTTTATTAAAACTAATCACTGGAGCATCTGTTTTATATTTATGTAACAAAGTTTATCGTAGATTTTAATAAATATTTCTTTTTTATTATTATTATTAATAAAAAACTACATTTTTAAAGATTTATTGATTATTTCATGTACATTCTTCATCATCACAAGATTCTATCATAATATTTTCTATAACATGGTCAATACAATTCTTAAATTCGGTAGGCTCATCTTTAGTAATTTCGATAGTAGCTTCTTCAACATTAATAAGTGTATCATCAATAATTTCTTCAGAATCATTAATAATTTCAGTATTAATTTCTCCATCATTAACAATTTCAGTATCATCACTCTGACATCCAGAATCACTCTGACATTCTGAGCATGAATCTTCTTTACTCAATGCTTCAACTAGAGTCAACATATCTCTAATTTTTACACCGGTTATTTCTTCGAGTTTATCAAACAAAAAGTTTATTAAATATTCTAAACGAAATTAATTAATTATTTTATATTTTATATTTTAACTTTTTCAGACATCATTTTTAAAACTATTTTAAAACTACTTATAATTTTGTTTATAGAATAACAAAGAAAACATAAATACATTTATTAAACACTAAACACTATACATTAAAATAACTGTGAAAGTCTAGCAGTAACAATTTTCCAGATTGGAGAAAGCATATCGTTTTGATTAGCTTTATATCCTTGGATTGTTATTGTTATATACCAGTTTTCCTGTTCTTTGAATCCAATTTCTGTAAATGCATCATAATATCTGGTATATTGACTCGTGAAGAAAGCATTTTCATTGCATTTTAAATTGGAATTGATCTTTTTGAATGTATTATCAATATCCTTGATATCTAACATTGAGAGAGTACCAGCAAGAGATTGAAATTGCGTTTTATTGAGTTTGACTGGATTTGCCAATTGCATATTGATAGGCTTCTTTAAAAAATACATTTTATAATTGTGGAACATCTGAACTGGTTGGACACTTATTTTCTTGGTCATGTTTGATTTATGATCTTTATAAGGTGGTGACGCACTTTTATACCCTTGACAGATAATGATTAATAATTGCAAGATAAGTGCGTGACTGGAAAACTGTATGTAAATTAACCCATTGGGTTTACATATATATAAAATGTGTTATTAATATCACGTGTTTTATTATTATCAATATTATTATTATTATTATTGTTATTATTATTTTAATTATCATGATTTTTATTATTGTTATTATTATTATTATTATCAATATTATTATTATTTTTATTATTATTAATATTATTATAATTATTATTACTATTATTACTATACTAATAAAATTACTATTTTTATTATTGTTACCACAATCAAAATAAAACTATTACTACCAAAAACATTTTATTATTATTATTATTATCAAAATAAAACTAACAAAAAAACAAAAATAAAATACAAAAACATTTATTACCAACACTAAAACTATCAAAACAAACAAAAATAAAATACATTTATTTTCTTAAAAGTTTCATTTTTTGAAAATTTCTTATTGAATTTGTAATATTTCATTCCACATAGCGTTGATATCCGTTTCCATCTCCTTGACCATTCGGTTTATTTTATTGTCCCAAAGAGCTTGCTTAATCAGATTGGAAATATCGATTCTTGTTTCATTGTATATTAGCTGTTGATGCATTGACGGTTCTTGATTCTTCAAAATCTCCTTTATTTGAGGATAATAATAAATAATACGATCGATTATCATTGGGGCATATTTGTCTAAATAAAATATTAAAAAAATGAAATAAAAATGATAAATTTACCGTATTCAGCGATATTTTTCTTTGGCATAGCATACATAATGGTATAATATTTTAAAAATGAAATCAAATGAATAAGCAAGTTGTTTTAATCAATCATTAGCCAATCAGATATCGACCAATCCGGTGATTTCATTTTGTATGTCACAAACAATATTTTTGTATTCTAGATTTCGCAACCCTAATATGACTATTTTGCCACTAGCAAACACGTTAACACACATTGGGTTGTATTTTAAAAGCCTCAGTGCAGGAAATAATTCTGGTTCGAACATACAAAGACATTTTGTTGACATGTTGTATAGATTGATAGATTGTCCTATATCCATGGTAACTGTAATTGACTGTATTTTAATATCCTTTATTCTATATTGTAATTTATTGACATCTAAAGGTTTCTTACATCCCATGATTCTGCATTTGCCGGATTTGAAAAATATTATAGGATATTTTCCACTCCTATCTACAATTTGCTGTGGTTTACCATTTGGAAAAGTCATTTTTGATACATCGAAAGTTCCTTTATAATTTATATTTGATAACATAATTAAACAATAAAGAAATATTAATGTATATATATATATATATAATTTTTAGGAAGAGTTCATTAAATCATATAATATAAACAAAAACCTATAATTATACAAATTAATAATGGAATTAAAAAATGATGCGGTATATCAAATCGTCGGCCCAAGTGGTAGTGGTAAAACTATGTTTGTGTGTAAATTACTGAAATCTAATTTATTTCAAACAAAATTCAACAAGATTTATTGGCATAAGGGTGCCAATGAAGAACATGGATTAACTCAGGATAATTTCTGTAAATTGAAAAACATGAAAATAGTAAAGGGTTTCGATAAAAACTGGTCAAGTCGTTTAAGGAAAGTCGATGTCATCATTATTGATGACTTGTATCAGGAAGCTAATAAAGAAAAGCATTTTAATAATTTATTCACAAAAATCAGTAGACATGTTGGTGTTACTGTGATCTTTATCACTCAAAATCTATTTCATCAGGGTGGTGCACATCGAACAAGGAATTTAAATGTTCAATATTTAGTTATTTTCAAGAATCCTAGAGATGCAACAGTTTTTGATATTCTTGCTCGACAAGCCCTAATAATCGTAATTTTCTCATCAGTGCATTTCAAGATGCTACAAAATCACCACATGGATATATATTTCTTGATTTCACACAACAATGCAATGATGATTTACGGGTAAAAACCGATATTTTCAATAAAGAAGGTGCCATGGTATATAAACAAAGTTGAAAACTTTAACATGTAAAAATGTTTATGAAATCCAGGCTTAAAAATATCCGAAAACTTAGACAAAGTATTAAAAAGAAAAATAAAGTTCCATCAAAAACCAGTTATACACCATCTAAAAAACTAATAACCGAGAATTACCCTGCAATGAATCTAATTTCGAAAAACATTATTAAAAAGAGTAAGAAAACAGTTAAAATTGTAAAAAATCATAGGAGTTTCCCATATTTTAATGCATTTTTAAAGGCTTCGAGTATGAAAAGAATGTCTATTTTACAATCATTTCCAACTTTTGTTGTCGATGATTTATTCAAAATTCTATTAAAAGTAGTCAGAGGTAAAATTAAAATCAGTAATTCTAAAAAACTAGTATTGAATAAACATCGTAAGCCTTTGTTATCACTAGTAAATAATAAAAATCGTAAGGAAATGAGAAAAATCATATATAAACAACAAGGCGATTTTATCGGAGCAATGTTACCATTAGCATTATCATTATTATCACAATAAACGATGGGGCAATCATTACCTAATGTTAAATTAAAATTTAAATCATCTTGTTGTAATGGAGAAGATTTGGACGAACCCAGAAGACGAAGAAGGTTTCGGTGGAGTGGCAAAGTTAAAGAAAAGAGTCACAAAGTCGAAAAAGGAAACGCAAAAGTGGTTGTCAGATCAGCTTGCGAATAGTTTAAACAAACCAATGCGGAAAAGATTTCCAACAAGAGCTTATAAGACATTCGGTATTAATGATTTATGGCAAATGGATTTGATGGAGATGATACCGTATTCGAAGAATAACAAGGGTTATAAATATATTTTAACGTGTATTGATGTTTTCAGTCGTTTTGCTCGCGGTGTACCAACAAAGACAAAATCTGCAGAGGAAATATCTAAAGCAATTAACTCAATGTTTAAAAATGAGCATCCAGACAATTTGCAAACCGATTTAGGTATTTTTATTATTATTATTATTATTATTATTATTATTATTATTATTATTATTATTATTATTATTATTATTATTATAGGCAAGGAGTTTTACAATAGTAAAGTTAAGCAAATCCTGGATCGCCTCAAAATAAATCATTATTCTGTACATTCTCAATACAAAGCTGCACATGTTGAAAGATTTAACCGGACATTGAGGGATAGATTGAAGAAATATTTCGTGCATCAAGGTAATAAAATATGGATAAATGTATTACCGAAAATACTTGTTAGTTATAATAATTCATCACATCGAGGTCTGAATGGTTTGAGACCCGTAGATATCAGCTCAAAAACACGAGTACAGTCTAAAAAAGTTCCTATTGCAAAACCTAAATATAAAGTTGGTGATCACGTTAGAATTAGAAAAATATCTGCTTCACCTTTCATCAAAAATTTCGATAGTAATTGGAGTGATAAGGTATTTCAAATTACTAAAATTAATACTAAACAGAGTCCTGTAATGTATGTTATTAAAGATAGTGATAACAATTTAATACAAGGGAAATTCTATGAACAGGAATTACAAGTTATTTCCAAACCTACAGTGTTCAGAATTCAGAAAATATTGAAAACTAGAATGGTGGGTAAGGATAAACAATGCTATGTCAAATGGCATGGATATCAAAAACCCTCGTGGATATCATCAAAAGACCTAGTAAAATGAGTTTCTATACAATTTTACCGAGTAATAGTTGCCAACTAATCATCCGGAAAATCAAGCAAGTAAATTTATTGTTGATCTTCAAAATCCCATTTATTTACATGGAAATTGGGAAGTTGCTTTGCAAGACTTTACATTTGTGTGCAATACATTCCCATTTTATAGTCATTGTAAAATTGGATTCAAGAAGCGTGTTCCAAAAACCTGTAGTGGTATTTTCTCAATCAATAATTTTGAACGATATTGTCATATTCCAAATCAGATTTTAGATGAAAATAGTGGCATGTTTTTCAAAGATGGATTGAATGTTAGTTGTGATTTTAGCCCATTTACAATAAAGTTTGAAAGTATTGAGGATGTCAAGCGAATGGGTTGTGATAAGCTTAGCATTGTTGTTCCTGGAACTGAATACCTAATACGATTCAAAACATTTGATGAGAAAAGTGTAACGATCGAAAACATCAAAATATCTGTATCATATATTAATGAGGTGGAAGATACATTTACATTTACTAATGAATTATATATTGAAACACTTGAAGAATTACATAAATATATTTCATTCAATTGTTTACATATATTTAAAACTATTGAATTTCTTAAAGATGGAATATGCAAATTCAGTCTGAATAATAACATTTGTGAAGTTACATTTGATAAGAATTTGGCTAATACATTGGGATTAGATAAGCAAACATATAGGCCAAGTGCTTTTGGTGTACGCAAACAAAAATAATGTTCATATATACTAACATCATCGATCCTATAATTGTTGGTGATTCTTTGGTTCCTCTTTTGAAATCTGTTTGGGTTGATAAACATGACCAGGATGAAGTTGTCAATATAAATATCGACAATCTCATGTACTTACCGGTATCAACATCATGTATAAACAATATAGAAATAAATATTCGTGATGATAGCGGTAAATTTATTGAATTTAGTAAAGATACAAAAACTCATTTGACATTACATTTTCGTAAATTAGATGGCCAATAACGATATTATTAGTATGTATAGTGGTAGCCAAAGTGGTGGCAAATTACCATATTTTATTGGTAAACAGTATGGATCAGGATGGTTGAGAACAATTGGTAGATTTGCACTTCCTATTCTTAAACGCATTGGTAGTTTTGGTATGAAAACCGCTAAAGATGTGATAATGAATGAGCAGAAAATATTACCATCTCTGAAATCAAATGCATTATCCGAGTTAGGGAAATTTCTACCTAGTGTTGCAGGTATGTTTCAAAAACCCGAAGCGCCAACACCGGCTCAAAAACGTAAAAGACATCATAAACATATAAACAAACGAATGAAGGGACATGGAACTATATTTCAAAAATGATTTGTGGTAAATCTGAATTGTGTTTATTTGATAGACCATCTCCCCAAGCAGTAATTGAAATGGGGGCCTTTGAAGATGTATTCCCGATGAATTCTATTATGGATAGTAGAACTGATATTGAATTTTATATTAACGGTTCCCAAACGGAATATTTAGATTTGAATGATACATTGTTAACTGTTCAGATCAAAGTTGTAGATAAAGATAGAAAACTGTTGGGTGAACCTAGTGATGTAATACCAAACAATTTCTTGTTTCATACGCTTTTTAAAGATGCAGTTCTCGGATTTAATAATATCAAGATTGAGGGTGGTAACAGTACATATATTCACAAAGCTCTAATAGAAACTATTATAAATTACAATAGCGATACTAAAAATACATGTTTAACTCCTATGGGTTATGGTAGTGATGACGATAGGAAAAAGTGGATTAAAGGTTCGAAATTATTTACCATGTGCTCATCATTACAACTCGATTTTATGGATCAACCGAAATATTTACTCCCAGGTGTTAATGTACACATTAGATTGAAAAGATCTGATTCGGCATTATCACTAACAAGTGCTACCACAGCACCAATTCTTCAATTAGTTGATGCAAAATTATTGGTCAGGAGAGTTCGGGTTGAGCCTTCTGTATTAGCCGGTCATCAACTGGGGCTTAATTCTAAGCATGCAATATATCCGTTGAAAACAAAGGAAATTGTTCAATTTGATATTGCTAAAGGTTCAGCTTTTTTCTATAAGGAACAAATATTTGGAGATAGAAGAATGCCCAACTTTATATTGGTAACATTTCAAAGTGAATCTCAATATAATGGATCCTACTTAACATCGAGCTCAATTTTCAAAAATTTTGGAGTAACATCGCTAACTTTATCGAAAAATAGTGATTATAGAGAAACATATACTCACGATTTCGATAATGATAATTATTGTGCTACATATATGCAGAGTATAGTGAGAAATATGGGTTATTTGGATAAAAACCTTAATTGTGGTATAACTCTTGAAGATTTTAAAAGCAAATATCCATTCTTCACATTTGTTTTGGCACCTGATTTTGATTTAAATCAGAGTCAATTACCTCAAAATGGTAATTTACGATTAGATATAAAGTTTGCTAAAGCTACAATTGAACCGGTACATGTTGTAATATATGGAGTATTTGAAAATGAGGTTCAAATAACTGCAAACAGAACTGTATTGGTTTGAACAGAGTTCAAACATTATTGGTTTGAACGAACATTGTTGGTTTGAATGGTATAAATGTATAGAGAATTTATGATAATTTGTCATGGAGTAAATTTTTAAATGTATTATTAATATTATTGATGTAGTTCTGTTCAGGTCTATCGAATTGGAAAACAAATACTAGGACATGAATTTTTAAGGGTTTTTCCTCTTGATAAAATTCCATATTTACGTAATAATCAAGCCATAATCGTCAATACTCAATCATCTCATCTCGGTGGAGAACATTGGTTAGCAATATATATGAAACCTAGCAAGATATTTGTATTTGATCCTATGGGTTTCTATTATCCGGCTTTAATGGTTTCGAAACTGCAAACAATGGGTAAACCTATTGTCTATAATAAAACTATGTATCAAAAACCATGGACCTTAACATGCGGTCAACATTGTTTAGCTTGGTTATTATTCAAGAGATTTGATGATTAATAAATGTATTAATGTTTATTGTTATGTTTTATTTTGTTTTAACTATTAATATTTTTAATTATTTATTATTATTATTATTATTATTAATATTTTTATTATTATTATTATAAATATTATTATTATGTATTTAATTAAAGATAAGCTAATGCATCATCACAAAGACAATGCATGATAAGTGCGTGATCACAAAGACAGTTCATGATAAGTGCATGCATACACAAATTGAATAAAGAAAACACATGCAAAAATAATGTATATGATTTACAAAAAAACACATACAAACAAAAGTATGTATGTGATTTTACAAAGAACGCATGCAGTCACAGTGTAGACTGCATGTGTTTTACAAAGAAAACATGTCTAAAAATCTCTCACCTATATGTGTGTATTGCTTAAATGTGATTGGCTAAATCCTGAAAATATTATTCTCTTTATAAACATTGATAATTTCCAAAGTTGTCACAATTAATTCAAAATTTCACTCGCGCGATTTCAAAAATCTATTCAAAATGGAGAATAACAATTCAAAAATTTTACGACAATTGTTGGCCGAAAAAAATGGTAAATTATTATTTTTTAAATTTATTTTCTTTTATTATTCTATTTTTCTAGATTGGTTTAATATAACCGAACTTCAAAATCAAATTGACGGTGTTAACGAATTTGTTCCTGGTAATTTTTAATTTTATTATTATTTATTTTAATATAATTTTAGAAAATGTTTCAAATGAGGAAATTATTTTAATAGAAGATAGCAATGATTCCGATATTGGTAAATTTATTTATTTAATTATTATTATTATTAATGTCTTTCAGAAATTATTAGTGAGGATATCGATCAAAATATTCATTCAGCAGCGTCAGTAGATTTGGACGAAACATTTATTGATAATGCCCCCGTTTCTGGGGAAGATGAGATTTCGATGTATGCCCCCGTTTCTAGGGAAGATGAGATTTCGATGTATGCCCCCGAAGATACCAAGATTTCTATGGATGCTGACGTTTCTGTGGGAGATGAGATTTCATATAAAAAATGTAGGATTTTTATTATTTTTTAATATTTTTATGAGTATAATTTATCATTAATTTATAAGAATATTTTTAATGAGTATAAGTTAATAATATTTAAAGTATTATAATATAATACTTTAAATATTATTAATTTATAATAGAAATATCTGATTTGAAATAGAAATATGATTTGAAATATGTGATTTGTAATAAGAATAAAAATATGTGATTTATTTTTATAATAGAAATATATGATTTATAATACGAAAATGAATTTATGATTATAATAAGAATATTAATTTTTATAAATTATTTTACGAAATGTTATTCAAACATGTGATTTATAATAGAAATAACGGATTTATAATATGAATTGAAATATTAATTTTTTAAAATATTTACATAATTATCATCCTTTATATATTATTATTTGATTCATATATGATTTAAATAATAATAAACATTTGATAATAATTACATATTTATCAGGTTGATTGTATAAAAACTATTGCCAATCTGGAATTGGTCATAACTCGAAATGCCATACGACTATGGAAAGTTACTACGGTCATAGATTCTATGGCATCGACTTTTTTATTTGCCCTAAATGCGATACAGCCCAAGACATTGAATATCTAGAGTTTTATAAGAAACATTCTAGCCATTTAAATCAATTTAAAATTAATAAAAAGGCATTATTTCAAATGATTAATGCGAAGAATGTTATTAATAATAATAATAATAATAACACAAATAATACAAAGATTACTAAAAACATAAACAATAATACAACTGTTACTAAAAATAATAAAAAATCAAAAAGACCTGCTGATAAAATCGTGCCGTGTATCCCTGCTAAAATTAAAAAAATAGAAATCATCATTAGTGATGACAAAACTGAATATAATCAAATAGGGGGTTCTGTAAATAATGAAATAAATGATGAACCTGAAATAGAGGTTGACTTAAGGGGTTCCCGTAAAAATATTCGATTTGATTTAGAAAATCAAAACCTTGTTCAAATCGCATTAACGGATAAACTTGTAAATAAATTACAAAACGAAATAAAGAAAATGGGATCTGTAAAAGTACAGCTTACAGCTCTCATTCAATTTGAAAAAGATGGGGAAATAAAAGATAATTTCTTTTCAAATAGCGCTTGTGTCTTTTCCGATAGTTTTCTTGCTGATAGTGTGAGTCGATTAAATGAGAAAATCGAAAAATTCACATATTTAGGAAGTGGGTGGCGCGTAGTTAAGATTCGCGAAATCGATTTTATTTTAACCGCGTATTATCCTGTAAGTCGATTAGCTGGACATAGTTTTATCCCTACACCGGAATCTCTAGTAGGTAAAAAGGCTATTGTAAATGGTAAAAACACAGATCATTCGTGTTTTATATATAGTGTTTTATCAATTTTAAAGCGTGATATAGTTTTAAAGAATAGGGAGCGTGTTTCTTCTTACACTACTTTTATGGATGAATTGAATTACGATCCAATTACTGATTGTCCAATGAGACTCTGTAACATACCCAAATTTGAGAGAAACAATAGCGATTTAAATTTGGCGATCAATGTCTTTGAATATAACAACACCCCTTCTAAACAATTGAATGACATTAATTATGTACCTCATCATCCTCACCTTGTCTTAATTCATCGAACAAAGGTTATCGGTGGTAACCCGATTAATCTTTTATTATTACAAGACGGTGATAATTATCATTATACCGCAATTTTTAATTTAAATAGACTGCTGAATTGTCATTCTAGTAGTGAATGTAACACCAGAATTCGCGTAAAATGGTGTCCCCATTGTTTAAACGGTTTTTATTATGATAAAACCTTTAAGGCACATGTTGATTTGTGCGCTAAAAATCAAATAGGAACAACCTTATACACGCTCCCTGAAAATAAAAACTTAATATTTAAAAATTATTCCTAAAGATGTAAAACATCATCAAATACACATGCCGATATCAGCAGGCTTATTATTAATAAATAATTACACAAATACTACACAATATTTCAGTTTTATAGGCTTGGAATGTGTATTGGAATTTTTAAAGAAAGTAGAGGAAATTGCTGTCACAATTGTCCTACCATATTATGAAAATCATGGTAAAAAACCGATGAATAATCTTACTTCTAATGAGGAACAGCAGTTCATCGCATGTAGAACTTGCTACCTTTGTAAAAAACTTATTAGAAATAAGGTTAAGGACCATGATCATTTTACAGGTCAGTATCTTGGTGCTGCCTGTCGTAACTGTAATATAAATAGGAAAATAAGCAAACAGTTACCTATCGTCTTTCATAATTTGAGAGGGTATGACCTTCATCATATTTTAAAGTATGGATTGAATGAATTTCTATCTTGGAAATAAAATATCATTCCTACAACAACTGAGAAATTCATATCTTTGATTGTAAACATTAAGAAATTGGCTGTTAGATTTATAGATAGTATGCAATTTGTAAATTGCTCTTTAGCCAAGGCTGTGAAAACTCTTACTGATCTACCTCTAATTTGTTCTGCTTTTGATGGTCTTATAGTTAAGGCAAAGGGTATCTTTCCTTATGATTTTGCAGTATCACTAGAGGTTCTTGAATCGACTTATGAACTACCTCCAAAATGGGATTCTGTATCTGATGATGAATATGCTACCGCCCAACTAATATGGACACAGCAAAATTGCACTACAATGTTAGACTATATGTTAACTTACCTAAAATTAGACGTATTCCTCCTTGCAGACTATTTTCAGCAATTTCGCGCAAAGGCTATTGCTTACAATGGTTTAGAACCTCTGAATTTTTATGGAATTCCTGGAATGTCATGGGCGTCCGCTCTCATGACATTAAAGGAACCCATAGAACTTCTGCAGGACATGGAAATGTTTAATTTCTATGAGGGTGGAATACGGGGTGGGTTAACATTTGTTAACAAACATCATGTAGCAAGTTCTGAAGATACAGAACTCTTGTATATCGACATTAATAATTTATATGTTTGGGCACTTTGCCAAAACCTTCCGTATGGTGATTTTGTTTAGGTGTATGATAATCTGAATGATGTGCTGAGTGAATGTGTGAATGCGAATATTGAATTCCTTCAGTATGGTTATACAATGGAAGTTGACATCAATATCCCTGAGCGTGTGCATCAGTATGAGAATGACTTTCCGCTTGCTCCGGAAAAAATGTGCCCGCCCAATTCAAAAGTTGAGAAGTTAATGCTAACGCATTACAGTAAGAAGAACCATGTTCTTCACTGGAGACTTCTCAAGGTGTATATAGAATTGGGTGCAGAAGTTGAGTGTATTCATAGGGCAATTAAATTTAAACAAGCACCTATTTTTAAAGAATATATACAAAGAAATACAGATTTACGCTCAAACTCAAAGTGCGAGCTTCATAAAGATTTGTATAAATTATTTCATAACAGTTTATATGGTAAATCCGTTGAGAATTTGAAAAAACGGATGAATTTGAGGCTATGCAATTCAGCTGAAAAGATGATTGTATATGCTTCAAAACCGACTTTCAAAAGGTCCATTAAAATAGTGGATGATTTGATTGCTGCTCATCTGAACAAAGATTCTATATGTTTAGACAGGCCTAGCTACATTGGCCAATCAGTACTAGACCTGACTAAGCTGCGGATGTACCAATTACAATATAATGAATTGGCAAAATATCGATCAGAATTCAACTGTGATATTAATATCGTTGCCGGCGACACTGATTCGTTTTTTCTTGAGGTTAAGCACTGTAAGCTTGACATTCTTTTGCCGGCAATGATAAGAGACAGCCTTTTAGATACATCGAATTACGACCCGGCACATCCCTTATACTCGAGGAAATTAGATTCCGTTATCGGAAAATTTAAAGATGAAAGTAAAGGTCTCGGGTATAAGGAGTGGGTTTTCTTAAGACCCAAGTCCTATAGTTTATTAGCAAATCTGATACAATGAGGGCTAAAGGGGTGAAGTTGTTGGGGACTGACATCAAACATCAGTCTTATTTGGATTGCTACAATAAAAACGTAGTTTTCACAGTACCTCAAAGTAGGATAGGGACGCGGAACCATCAGCTGTACACATTTAAAAACAGTAAAATCGCTTTGAGTAATAACGATGATAAGCGATTATGGATGGGGAAAAATACCAGTATCGCATTTGGGCATTATTTTGGGGTTGATGCAATAGATAGTGACCAAGTTAATTTCTTGGATGAGCCGCTTTTCGGTGGTTCGAGCCCCAGTTTTGATGACTCTACCGAAATCAGCGATAATGGACAGCTTTTCGATGGTTTTAACGAAGATAACATTGATATTGATGACGTGTTGTTATCAGAATAATAAATGTTTTTAAAAACTGTTTTTGTTAATTTAGAAACTTATTTATTTAGAAAACATTAGTTTTCATTTTTATTATGAAATTTAGATATAATTTTTTAAAATTTTAATTTTTTATAATTTATATTTTTATAATATTATTATTATTTCATGCAAAAGCCGCAGCGTGACGAAACGCGAAATATTACTTTATAGATGTTTTAAATGTAAAAACACTATATATATATTTTAATGTTTTTATAATTAATTCTTTGTTTTTATGTAGTTGTTTTTGTTTTATGTAGTTGTTTTTGTTTTTATGTAGTTGTTTTTATATATTTGTTTATTATATTAATATTATTATTAATATTATTATTAATAAAATTAATAATAATATTAATAATAAAAGTTTTTATAAGTATTTATAAGTATTAATATTAATAAAAGTTTTTTAAAAGTAATAATAATAATAAAATTTTTATAAGTAATAAGTATATTAATAATAATAATAATAATAATTAAAGTTTTATAAGTATCAATAAAATTTTTATAAGTAATAAGCATATTAATAATAATATTAATAATAATAATTAAAGTTTTATAAGTATTAATAAAATTTTTATGAGTAATAATAGAATAATAAAAAGTATTAATAATATTAATAATAATAATAATATTATAAAAATTTTAAAAGTATTAATAATAATAATAATATTAATAAATTTTATAAGTAATAAGTATATTAATAATATTAAAATTTTTATAAGTAATAAGTATATTATTAATAATAATAATAATAATAATAATAATAATAATAATATTAATATTAATAATAATAATTAAAGTTTTTATAAGTATTAATAAATTTATTAAGTAATAAGTATATTAATAAAAAGTAATAATAATATTAAAAATAATATTAATAATATTAATAATAATAATAATATTATAAAAAGTTTTAAAATTATTAATAAAAATAATAATAATATTAATAAATTTTATAAGTAATAAGTATATTAATAATATTAAAATTTTTATAAGTAATAAGTATATTAATAATAATAATAATAATAAAAATATTAATATTAAAAATAATAATTAAAGTTTTTATAAGTATTAATAATTTTTTATTAGTAATAATAAAATAATAAAAAGTAATAATAATAATAATAATAATAATAATAATAATAATAAAAATATTAATATTAATAATAATAATTAAAGTTTTTATAAGTATTAATAAATTTTTATAAGTAATAAGTATATTAATAAAAAGTAATAATAATATTAAAAATAATATTAATAATATTAATAATAATAATAATATTATAAAAAGTTTTAAAATTATTAATAAAAATAATAATAATATTAATAAATTTTATAACTAATAAGTATATTAATAATATTAAAATTTTTATAAGTAATAAGTATATTAATAATAATAATAATAATAATAAAAGTAATAATAATAATAATAATAATAATAATAATAATAATAATAAAAATATTAATATTAATAATAATAATTAAAGTTTTTATAAGTATTATTAAATTTTAATAAGTAATAATAGAATAATAAAAAGTAATAATAATAATAATAATAATAATAATAATAATAATTATAATAATAATAATAATAATAATAAAAATATTAACATTAATAATAATAATTAAAGTTTTTATAAGTTTTAATAAATTTTTATAAGTAATAAGTATATTAATAAAAAGTAATAATAATGTTAATAATAATATTAATAATAATAATAATAATAATAATAATAATAATAATAATAATAATAATTATAATAAAAATAATAATAATAATAATAATAATAATAATAATAATAAAATAAATTTACAAAATATATACTACTTATTTTTATAAGTAGTAAATTAAAATTTAAAAATGTTTAAAAATAAAATGACCTTGAGAAATTTTGAATGACCTTGACCTACTTTTGAATGACCTTTAAAACCTTTGATGAGTCATCCAATGACCTTGACCTACTTTTGAATGACCTTGAAAATTTTTATGAGTCATGGTCTTTGTTTCAATGACCTTGGAAATTTTGATGAGTCATCCAATGACCTTGAATGAGTCATGGTCTTTGTTTAAATGACCTTGATAGAGTTTGATTAGTCATCCAATGACCTTTGAATGAGTCATGGTCTTTGTTCTAAAAAAAATTGTACTTTTAAACTTAGAAAAAAAAATTTTTTGCCGGGGGGTATGTGAGCTAGAGGGCCGGTATCCCACTACTCACGTCATTCATGAGTTTTCTAAACTGTTGTTTTGTTTCATCATATTGTCAGATTTAGCCTTTTCTAATTACTTTCTTCATTTCTCCATTTTGATCAACTATGCTCATGTATTTTTTGAGGTTATCTATTATTTTATTATCTGTTATGATTTTGTTATTCCCTTTTGCAAGTTTATTTCATATTATTAGAACCTCTAAGATACCTTCTATCTTTCCTAATTTATTTTATCTACTTTTCTCCTGTTGATTTTTCTCCATATTTTTGCCAGCAACCTTGACGGTGTTCCTGTTCCTCATATCACTCACATTCTGGTTGCTCTTAAGTGAATTTATGTTTTACCGTTTCTAAAAATTCATACTCAGTGCTTCTATTTTCCATGTAGACAGACCGGTCATTTTTCAAAGTTTCTTTCAATATTTTCCAGTTGTTATCTGTCTGTGTTTCGGTGTAATTCCATCCCAACATTTATGGTTTTTTGATCATTATTTGTTTCCATCTAGAATCGTCATTCATGCTAAGTTGAGTGTGCCTTTGAGAATATTTGTAGTTTCTTAATTTTCCTTGTCATTTGTTTTCCGTTGTAAAAAAAATCATTAGATCTCAGCTTCAGATGATCAAACATAGTTTTTCGATTCTTATTTCGCACTGGTCTCTAATTTCTGTATTCCTTTCACTCGTTAGTTTACTTTCCATGTAGATAAGTTGGTCGTTTTTCATAGTTTTTGTTTTATTTCCTATTTATTTCTTCCTGCAATTGTCTGAAATGTCGTCTCGACGTTTCCTTACTTGTTATTGTTTCTAACAGAAATTTGTATATTGTTCCCTTTGTTCATTGCTGAGTCTCCAACTTTGTACTTGTCGAGTCATTTGTTTCATTTCGTTTTGTACACAAATCCATCGTTTTCCCTAACTTTCCGTGAATCTCTCTTTTCTTATTGTCTCCAGATTTGTACGTGGTGTCTAGTATTTTATTTCATTGTCCTGTTTTTCTTATTTTGTAGCCAATTTGATCGTTATCCATCGTTTGCTATTAAGCTCTATTCTTTGGCAAAATGTTGTCCCGACATTTTCTGTTTAATAACTCGATTTTTGCATCTTGTATCCTCTGGTCACTTTCTATTGTTTCTTAACTTTATTGTTTTGATTCTTCTCAATAACGAAGCCGAACCTCAAATTTATATTTGGTGGGCGAGTCATTTGTTTCATCACCATATTCTCTCGCTTTGTAGAGATATCCATCGTTTTTCACAATACTTTCCCTTTTCTCATTGTTGTCTCTCTGGAGTTCAGTAAAATGTTGTCCCGACACTTTCTTTGTTTGATTATTAGATTCTTACTTCGGTTTTCTTTGTTTGCTTTGCAAACAAAATCATTTCTTCCCGGCTAAGGGTGTACTGACAAACTCGCTGTTACTTCTAGACTTGATGATTCTGATCTTTCGAAATAACGAAGCTTTATGCTGAGCCCCAAATTTGTACTTGGTTATTCTTATTCTTATTACTATAATTACCGTTACATTTATTATTATCACTATTATTATTATTATTATTATTATTATTATTATTATTATTAATATTATTATTATTATTATTATTATTATTATTATCAAGTTTTTGTAGGGATTCGTCCTTATTCCTCAGCTTTATAAAAATATGTTACTCATATAACAATTTAGCCTTACTCCATCCTTATTCTACAGTTTCCGACAAAGTATTTTTATTGATTCGAAAAATTTGAGCAGCGTTCCGCCCTTATTTTACAGTTTTATAAGAGTATTATACTAACTACTGAACAACATTCCGTTTTTCCTGTAATTAGAAAAATTTGAGCAGCGATCCGCCCTTATTTTATGTTTTTATCCGGATATTCTATCAATTATTGAGCCGAATTCTACTTTTATTTTGCTAACTTTGATAAGTATTTTAGTTGATTCGGATTAATCTTTTTCCAATGGCTATTCATTTTAACTGTTGCAACGATTTCGCAATTTTTCCCCGCTACCCATTCCCTCTCTTTGTCCTTATGATCTATTTATGTTCATATTGTATTTAATGAGTGCCCACTGGACTACTCGGTGTTAGTGATTTTGAGTCGATTACTGTTAAAGATTTTTGGTCTATTTTTCAGGAAACGGATGGCGAAGGAGCAGCCAAAACTACTTCACCACCTCCCAATTTCCCCTATAAATGGACAATATTGACGTTCCGGCTACTGCGTTCTCACGCCGTAGCCTTCACGGGCACGAACTATTGGCGATTATACACGGACTTATACAGTTCGATAGATTATGTGTAATTTTAATTACTTGCAGTTTGTTTTTGGCTGTGGGCCGAAAAATAAAATAAAAAAAATTAAATGTTACCATCCAAATTCGATAAAAGTTTCGAGGCATAAACGTATATTCTCATATAAATTCTTCATTCATATCATAAAATTCCATAACTGCAAGCAATCGAAAAAATACTACAGATTCTTCATATAGACTCTTCATTTCATATCGTAAAATTCCATAACTGCAGGCAATTGAAAAATACTACAGGAAAGTAATACCACAAATCGACAACGGTAATTCAAAATCAATCTGACCAGCTACAGCTAACAGTAGAATTAAATTTTTCTCTCTGCACACAGCCTGTTAATTTTGGTCTGATCTTGTCTGGTCAATTTGGCTGTACACAGTCTGTCAATTTGGTTGAAATTTGGTTGTCAATTTTGTGCTGAAAATTTGTGAAAACACATCAGTATATATACCTACAATTTGACCTCAACCTTGCGTGTTATTTTTATTGCGATTAAACAAATTTGACCTTGAAATTATTTGTGTTATCTAAATTACATTTTTATTAATTTCTTAATTTAAATTGGTAATTCATTTTTAACATTTTTAAATAAATTTATTCAACAAAAAAATATTTTATTTTTATTCATTTAATTCATTAATTTTTACTTTTATATAAATGGTCATTTTACGGTAACATTTTTCTTGTTATTATGTTATGTTTTATGTAGATTTCGTGCGGTTCTTGATGCATTTTGAATTTATTTTATTTTACTTTTATTTTATTTTAATTTTATATTTATTTATATTCTCTCATATTTTAAAATGTTTAATTGGTGTTGTATATTTTATTTTAAGTTATTTTGGTGCTGAGTTTTCGTGCTGTATTACTGATGTATTTAAACAATTCTCAAGGCTATTTGTGTGCTGGCCCAAGATTACTATAATTCAACAATTTGACAATTCTAAGGTTTATTACTAATACACTATAGCTTCCTAAGCGGATTTCACCTTCTTTGTCTGTTGAAGCTACGATAATTCGATGGATTCGTTGGTTCGTAACGAGAATATGAGTGCTCATGGTGTTGAGGCGATCTCCTGATACGATCCAGGGTAGTTGACGGAAATAGCCGTCTTGGCATCACTACGTCCATGGGAGCGTCCATCTCTTCTAGGGCCGGGTCGTCGAGCTCATACGAAATCCCGCAATTTGGTGCGTAGCCATCGGTACTTGGAATTCGACCCGCGGCGATTTCCTAATTTACCCGATCCTTTGCCGAGCTTCTCGGGCTGGGTTTGCCGTGGCTCGCGCTTAATCGCGATGTATGGAAGCTCCACTTCGTCGTTCTGAGATAGGTGATGCTCATTTGACTCCTTCACCGGGATATTGAATAGCCGGCGTCCCACATCGCCTGCCTGCACCGTTCTGCTGTTCTTTCCGGGAATCGGACCGTAATTTTTGAAGCATCGATCCATGATTGGTCCGTGAGAGTTGAATTCCGTGCTAAATTACATTATCAATGTGGGTTATGAGTATTAGAAAATTAATGGAATTTAAGAGTAGTTTGTGGGGATTTTCGTTCGTTTTGTCCACTGAGGCATCGTGATTGGGGCACTGATTTCTCTACTGCATAGTTGATCAAGTTGATGAATAAATTCCTTTTCGTTACTCAATAATTCATTAAAACAATTCAACTTGGATCCCAATTTTATTCTCATTACCACCTGCACCTATTCCAAGAACATTTGAAAGATTTCTTTCATGAAAAAGGGCGTTTTACTTCTACCATATCCTTAGCTAAAATTGGATTAATTATATTCCACCTTTCACTTTGCGTCGGGGTTGCAGTAATTCTTGAATATTTCTTGTAATTGTATCGTTAGTTTTCCTACGCTGGAAATATTGATTAATTGATTCAATTTATCTGAACATTATTTCAGAAACCTTATTGGAAATCCATTAATTAATTGATTCTATTTATCCGGAAATTATTTCAGAAATCTCGTTGAAAATCTGCTATGGTATTAGAAATGTTGCGTCGTCTTGATTGAATGATTTTGTTTATTAGACCTGATCGTAATGATGTTTCGATTGTGTAGCTACAGAGGAGTGTCGGCGGTACTCTATTATTTGATTTGGGCGACTTTTTGTAAGTTAATTATTTGATTTAATTCGTTAAACTTTCTACAGGGTATCAGTCGGTGAATAGACGACAGAGCCACTCCTCACTCTAGTTGGTCTATTAAGATATCCGCATCGGCTACCACGGATTTATCTACTCGCTTTCATGGAATTATTATGATTTCTGCCTCGTATTTTAATGTTTTGTGTAGTTATATCGTAGATTATTAGTAATTTCGTATTTTTGTCGAAAATGGTTGATTGTAGTTACCTCCTGACTGATTTGCGCTGATTGTGATTAGGGTTTGTAATTTATTTTCGTATGCACGTCCGGGAGGGATTTTACTAACTCATTTGATTGACTCAATCTGGGATGACTCCTTACTAAGTTAAACAGATTTTATTTCAGTATTCATTACGTGGATTATCTTATTTGATGGGTTTTACAGTGGTATTTATAAATATCATGATGTTTGCTTTACGTTGGGCTTGGTATAATCGTGCTTTTAATAAAGAACTCGGCAGCAATACTCGTTCGGGGTATCTATATTTTATCGTTATAACGTTTTACTTAAACTTAACCTTCCACGATTACTCTTTGCGTTCATAGTTTATTATCTTTGGATTTTTCTAACGTTGACATTATTATTTATCATCCCTTGTAACTTTTAATTATTCAATTCACTCTTTAGACATTTTTTGAGGTTTGGTTTTGGTTGCGGATTGTATCGAGCTTGAGTTGGGAGAAAGCTTGAGATGGGCCAGGTGATGTTTCCATCCATATTCGAAATATTGCTGGGGTGATGCCCGATCTCTGTTCTGATCGTTTCGTTTATCTTGAGTTGATAGTTTTCGTTTTTTAACTTGTCTAGTTCGGCCATCATCTCCGTGTATTGTTTTTTTTAATAATTCATTCTGTTTCTTTAATTTTTTGCCTGTTACGGCCGAGTCCAGGTCTCCTCCATCCGATGACATCTTCGGATCATCGATTCAGCTCTACCTATTGATTCACTACGGGTACCTCCCACACCGAAGTACTAGCTTTAAACTAGTTGGTGAAATTTTTCATTTTATTTTCTTGTATGTATGCAGTTGATGATTCAATGGTAAAAAATCGGTATATGATAACAATTAATGATAATAAATATAATGTAATCAGAAATTTATATACAATGATGATCAAAAACGATAATTAAAATAATAAATAAATGGTCAAAAGTGATATTTGGTGAGTTGATGATTTTACATTGTTGGTCTTAATAGAGATTAGATCATGAGGTATCTCGTATAGGTCAAGTACCCTGGAAGCGAAGCTTTCTTGGTACTTGGTCGATACGAGGAAAAATCATTCTGACTTGTCTTTCATTAACATGGTTTTTCGGTTAATAAACTGACGAAAAATAATCAAATCATATTATTTGAACAATAAATATTTTACTATACACAACGGATACATTTATAGGCCTAAACATTACAAGTGATAACATAAATAGAGTTTCCTATAGTATAAAAATTCAATCCTTTCAAATATGATAGCACTTATCCTAAGATCTTTCATAAAAATAAAAATAAAAATAATAATAAAATATAAATAATATAAAAATAATGAGACAAAAATAAAAACACATAAATAAAAAACAGAAAATAAATTAAATAAAAATAAAAGGCAAGATATTAAACAAAAACATAACATACGAGCATTGTTGGGCTTAAACCACACTGGAAGGAAAATTGTTCAAATTGCGCGGCAATACAAAACTTAAAACCGAGCATCAAAAAAACTTAAGATCATCAACAAAATACATCAATTGAGAAAAACAAACCAATAATATACGAAAATATAAAAATAAATTTTAAAATAAAACAGAAACAATAAGAACAAGAAATAAAAATAACAAGGAAAAACCATAACAGTAAACAAAGTCGAAATAAAAAATGAATTTAAATTTAATAAAAATAAAAAAAATTATCAAATAAAAATAATAAATAATAAGTTTAAAAATAAAATAAAAATTTTGGAAATTATGTGCAATAGATAATGAAATATGGACAGATATTTCATCATAATTAGAAAAGTTAAGATAGCAAAAAAATAAGGTATCGATAAAATCAAAAAAAATATTACCCCAAGATGACCACACCGATAATACACAGCAAAAATATGTATATATATCGCTAGCAAAATGAAAAATCTTAATGTAAAAAACTCATAAAGGTCTAACATAATACCAGAATATTTCATTATTAAGTATGAAACTCTTGGGAAATTATAGTAAACTTTTTTTGGAATTATCATATATTTTGTTGACCATGTATATATCAAATTTGTTATTTAATGTATAAAATTATAAAAATTTCAGGTAACTTTTAATGTTTGAAATTGTTATTAAGTGATTTTTATGCTCGGTGATTATAAATTGATTTTTTATGCCCGAAGAATGTTTAGATGATTTGTATACAAGATGAATAATTAAATAACTTTTATGGTTGAAGAAATATTAAACGAATTGTATGAGATGACCTATGAAATGTTTAAATAACCTTTTTGTTTCAATGAAATTATATGTTGCAGAATCAAACTATTATATTCTTACTTCAATTTTCCACAATGTTTTCAATGCTTAATCAGAAGATCATTAAAAAGTTACCAGGAAGATTGCTAATATATTTTATGAATTCACATGCGCATGTGCTACATAAATTTCTTCAAACCAACAACAAATTTTTTAACCAAATGACAACAGTAAGTTTCAAAAATCAAATCGTAAACTCAGGATAAGAGCAACCAGAATAGGATTTGAAGTTTCGTAAATGTATCAAATTAAAAATCAGGTTACCACGCACTAATGTAGTAACGCTCGAAATGAACAAAAACATGGTTTAAAGTTTTATAACTACCACACTAACGATCAGATAAAACTCAAATAAACTCATGTCAAAAAACTTAATATGAGCGAAATAGGCTAGTTAACTACACTATAAAAATCAGTACATAAACCAACCAATAACGATAATATTCAGCAATGATAGAAAAGTGGAATCAAATAGATGATTGCCAATCCTAAATGATTACAACGTAAACTAACCTTAAATAATAATAAGGGAAAAAATAAATCGTCAATTCAGGATACAAACCCGTATAAATATAACATGAAATTTCTAGATAAAAAGGAATAACAGACAAAATCTCGCTAATAATATGAAAGTCATAGACAATTTTATTTAAATCACAGTTAATATGACCAACCTCTGGTGCCCAAAATAGGAGAGATCAATAATTTTCACAATAGAATAAAAACCAAAATACGCGGATAAATTCCACTTCCATTTGGAATATGATTAATAGAACGTTCTAGTTGTTTTAATTAATTTGATCGTAAATAAATAGATAATAGGATATCGAAGGGTATAGAGCCTACACCATGTGGAAGTTAGGGACCTAAAAGAGTAAGTCGAGCATACACCTTCTAACGGTAGCTGGCTGAACCCAGCTGTAGACCGGGCCTTAGCAGTTTTAGAAATAAAGCTCACCTTTGGCGGTCACAGAACCATAGGTTACATTACCAAAGTAACCTAGCAACGGGTAACCAGTGGAGGGTAAAAAGATTGTATGTCAGGGGTTTAAAGTCAGACAGTCCACGAACCCCACAATGCGATAAAACTGTGTGGTTAGTGGTTCTAACCTCGACCCCTTTACATACAATGCTTTTCTTGCCCGCCAATGGTTACCCGTTGCTAGGCAACGTTGGAACTGTAATCACTGGTTATGAGGCCGTCCAAGGGGAGCTCTAACTGTAGAACTGCTAAGGCCCGGCCCCATAGTGGGTTCAACGTGCTACCGATAGAAGGTCTATGCGCGGTTTACTGCCTAGGTACCTTCTGTGTGAACTCAACACTCGAAAGAATTCTATTCGCTTATTCCTTTGATTCGACCTATTGATTTTTTTCAGTAGATTATTAAAAAAACACAAAATAAACATAGAAATAACATGAGAACATGAAAATTTGACCGAAATTTGACAATTTACCAAAATAATATATTGACTACTACAGGACCTGACAACGCAATCTTGATCCAGGCGTATATGCTGTACCCACAAACGCCCCACAATATAGAGATTTACGAGTAAATGAGCCCTATAAACGGAAGAGACACCTGCAACCTGGTAAATGAAATTTACAAACACTAAGTCCGAAGCTTATCAGTCCGCCAAAATGAAGCACAAGTTCCCATTATTTCCTGAATTTTTTTTAGAAAACTCGTGGGTTGATGCATCCTGGGTTATTGCACGGTTCCCCGCTCACTCGGCAGCCAGATGTAGGCAGGCGATGTGGGACGCTGGATTTTCAATTTCCCCGGTGCGAGAGACCAGATCGGGCACGCAAAGGGATTCGAATGAGGTCGAACTCCCTTATGTGGCGATAAAAAGGGAACCCGGACGCAACCCGGCCAGGGAGATTCGAGACCAAGCCGAGTTTCTGTTGGCTCGCCTAGAAGAACACCGGAAGGAAACAGACAGACAAGTGGAGAAGGCCCGACAATATTTGAGGCAGGTCAACGCAGATATAGCAGCGGGTAAAATACCAAGTACGGATGGGTATGCCCCCTGCTACAATGTATCCTACGAGTTGCACGACCAAAAATTGCGGGAAAGGACCACGGCCATCAACGTGGTAGTTCCACGACGAATCCTGCCTAAAGAGCTGCGAGACGAAGAAAGATCTATGGGAAATCGCCGCGATCACCCATATGCGCGCGAACCCTACGGCCGGAAATGGAATTAAAGAGTTTATATTCCAGTTCATCGATGCATGATTTAAGTAAATGTTTAAGTAAATGTTTGGAATAAGATTTTCGTTTTCAATTTTTTTCCTGTTTCGATAGTAATCTGTAAGTGCGTAAATAAGGAGACTTTATAGCGCATCGAGTAACAAACCGTATTAATAAATTGACAAATTTTTCGAAAAATGAAAGACTAAATTTGACAAGAAATCTGCTATTGTAGACATGGAGTTATGCCAATACCAAATACTACAACGAAAATTAGACCGGGCCCGTACTACTAATCGGGAACTACAACAACAACTCCAACAGTTAACCCAAGAGATACAGCAAACCAAAGCAACTTGGGTTAAGCCGAAGAGGGTGAAGGCCCTATATCAGAAAATGACAGCGGCACAAAAGGGTTGGGCTGAAGAGAAACAGCTCAACCAGAGCCAAAAAACGCAAATTCGAGGCCTAGAAGTGGCCCTAACGGCATGTCAAGAGGGCACGGCGGTGACTTACCCCTTGTTATTTGCGCCAGCTCAACTGGCCTACCGAGAAGCGACGGGCACCACCAAGCCCGCGAATAAACCAAGCAAACTTTGCCCGGGAAAAGCAGAGCGAGTGAAACGCCGCGCCATAAAAAACGCAAGGTTACTGAGCACGAAATTGTTTTGTTTACATTTTTTTAAATAAATGTTTTACCTTGATTAATCCTTCGAATTTACTTTGATAAAAACAGAGCTTAATTAAACGGAATTGTGAATAGTTTTCGGAGAGAGATTCCCAATGAACGTAGAATTAATCACGAGAGTAAGGTACCCAAGGTTATGAAAGCGCACATGAACCTTCCAACGGTAGTATGTTGAACCCAAATTGAGGTCGGAACAGAGTAGTTCCTGTGTGGCGCTCACCTTTGGCGATCTCAAAACCCATGGCTACATTACCAACGTTGCCTACAAACGGGTAACCATTGGGGGGTGAGGAGATAGTTACATCTGGGGTCGAGGTTATCCAGACCATAAACCCCATATTATGCTATTTTTTATGTAATATTTGTGCGGTTCTTGATGCATTTTGTATTTATTTTATTTTAATTTTGTGTTTTTTGATTTTATATTTATTTATGTTCTCTCAAATTTTTAGGTGTTTAGTTGATGTTGTATGTTAAGTTATCTTAGTGTTGGGTTTTCGTGCTATATTAGTGATACATTTAAACAATTTTCAAGGCCGTTTGTGTTCTGGCCCAAAACTTAGGATAAGTGGTTTAGCATCGTAGATTGTACTATTGGGGTACATCGCAGCTTGATTTTTGCAGCATCTCAAATCAATCGATGTGCATCTGTAAATGCAACATAACTGGGTGTTATGCAGTTTCCTTGATCATTAGCAATAATTTCAGCTTTACCATATTAAAATACACCAGCACATGAACAGGCAGTACTCAAATAAATAACAATAGCGTTGCAAGATATTTGGGATTAATGTACAGTAAAATTAAACAAAGCGAAATTTTCAAAAATTCTTTATTAAAAATGCTTTAATAGTACAAAGTTCAAATCAAACATAAAAATTAATAAATTCATAAAAAAATCTTCAAACTTAAAATTGACTCTAATAAACAAATCATTAAAATCGCTATCATTCCAAAATTTCACAATTAAAATTTTTTAATAAATCTATATCGAAAATAACAATTACAATATTATTGGACGTATAGGAATTTTCAGCGTACTATATCACTTCTCCTATTGACATGACCTTCCCATTTAACTACTAGGGATATCTTCCTAATACGCCGCACGATTTTAATAACCATTGCGTACCCATGACCGAAATCATGTTGGTACTGTACGCAATAGCCGAATGCCATTCGAGCAGGTGAGCGTCATTACTAACACTACTCCTCGAAGGACCTTCGTCTTCCCGGTTCATTAGCTGCCGCTGGAAGGACTTACGCTTCTACTTCCTAACCCCTTGCTAGTCATTACCTTTATCTAGACTACGTTGAGGAGAATCCTGGAGAACGATTATACCCCGATATTTATTTACAAAGCTTTTGCGGTACCCGTTGTGAACGATACCTCATCTTTCATGATATAGAACTAATAAAGTTAGTTTCAACAGAAAAGGAAGAAAACAAAACAGAACAAGAAAACACAGGTAATTTATATTGAAGGGGACGCACATTGATAACACATTTCGTAGAAATAAATAATCCATATGAGTACTTCCGGGCTGAATAAAACTGGCCCATTTTCATTTTAATCTTCTTCGGCATCAATGTCGGTGGGTAGCCATCTCCTCTTGGCCGGTCGATAGGGCGGGGGATTCGCTTGGTGGATGCCCTCGCTACGGGTGGAGGGTCCTGCGATTTCGAGTTGAGAGACGTTACTAGGCACTTCGCCTGTGAGGATGGCGATATCGTCGGTGCCTAGTCCTAGATGGCTGAGAGCTTGTGCGACCCGGGGAGGGTAAGGATCCTCCTCCACTAGATTTATGTGGATGGATCGGGAGGGCGACGCGAAGGTGACGTTGGGAGCATAACAAATGCCTAGATCAAGCTCCGGAATTTCGATTTCCCGATAAGGGGGCGGTAAGTCATCGATCCGACATGGGCCTTCGATGGACTCCGTCTCTCGGATGAGCTCCTCCTCCCGGCGGCGTCGGTCGCGACGTCGCCGGTTTCGATTTGGCCGGCGTCGAGCCGTATTTACGATAGCGTTTCCCACGATCTCAGCTGGCGGGGGACAGGGAACTGACGGAGTTGGAGGGGTATCGGCGAGAGGGAGGTGATGGACCGGAATGATATTTAGCTGGCTGGCCCGGACACTCCCAGGGACGTGAGTCCGAAGCTCTACGTCTGTGAATGCTCGCCGGAGTGCGGTTGATTGCTCCCGGATTAACAGCCGTTGGCTGCGTGATTCTGCGATTAGCTCATCGCGAGCCTGGGTGAGCCTAGTGATTTTCTGCTTCAGCTTTCTTACCGTTTCTGGCGGGGCCCAGGTGCCTTTCACCCGTTCGTATTTAACCCGAAGCTCGTTGTGCTTTTGTTTTAAATCTTCGTATTGGTGCCTGACGGCTACTATGGATGGGGGAAGTCGGGGAATTTTCGCTAGGCGATTTATCTCCGAATTGAGGTTATTATCCATTCTAAAAAGGAAAAGGAAAAAGAGAATCAGCAACGGAGGTCAATGAAAGATGAGATAAATAGACGGAGCAGTACTAAAGGGGGGTTTTGAGTGTTTAGGTGGTGAATTAGGTCCTATATTCCTTACTATCCCCTCCTGTTAGTGGTGTTGTTATACAATTCCCCTTTTTATAAGAAACTCAATTCTCGTCACTGTTAAGGCTGGTTTCCCGCTACCCTAGAGTTTGATACTCCACGCAATGGAAACAATCTACTACATTTACGATTTAATTTCCCTCAAATTAAGCAACATTCCCGATTTTATTGATTGGTGAATTCTTGAAGATTTAATTAGTGAAATTCGTGGCAAGTTCATTTCGGTGTCACCCTATCACTTTCCCCAGAAATTTTGTAACAAACTGCCATAGTGACGGTCATTTTGGGTCCTGATTTATTAGATTTGTCGGGATAGTACTTGGCATTAGTGCTTATTGCTATTTTAAACTTATTAAATTTATTCCATTAATATTTACGTTATTAACATCTTTTCTCGATTTTTATTTATTAGACCGATTTAAAACAATCATTACGTTAGTGGTGATCTACATTGATTGAATCTACAACGTTAATTAAAACAGAGGGGCACTGTCGACGATCTTTATCCATCTCAATTTATTCAGACGACTAGAAACGATACCTACTTATCGGTCGTAAGTCCAAGTTTAGCGCTGTACTTGGTTTACGTCATAGATCCTAATGATTCTATCGACCCTATTAAGAATTTATACCTCAATCGATTCGCGACAAAAGTTAATTAGTAGAGGCGTTATATGGTAAAGAAATTAATTGAGAATTTATTAGAAAAATAATTACCTTTACATGGTTAAAACCTAGCATAGAGAAAAATCCAATATATTTTGTACTGGCTTAAATCGCGAAATGACAAATTCTACTGTGCTATTAAGTGTGTAATTGGAGTTGCGAAAATGGTTATTGATTATTATCTCATGTTGCTGCTGATAGTAGTGTGTTGAAATCTGACCGTTGAAAATCGCACGCATGGGTGGGTGCATACTCATTGATGATATTAGTTCTTATGTTGTGTTATTCAATCGACCGTGTCAATCATGGAGTTTTAGCTTAGGGATCGATAAATCGACCGGGTTCTTCTTTCTACGGGTAGATTATCTGAAGAGAATCTCATTCACCCTCTGGCTACAATGATCCACATGTAGCTTCTTGATTTTGCAATCGTCAATAATTATTGTGGACAATTTTAACGCGTGCTGTCTGCTGTTTCTCACGATGTCATTCAATCTCCTGCGGACACTTAAACATGCTGAGAAAAAGAAAAACGCAATGCAGATTCGCGGTCTTGCTAGGACATTTTATGTCGGAACAAAAACATGGATTTTACTCCTCGTTGATCATATTAATTCAATTCGGAATTGTGCTACACTCCCGTGTCACGGAATTTCCTAATAGTGTGAGTCATGACATGTTTAGAATAAATCATGTGTTTTCCATTTTTATTTATATTAATTCTAATTTTTCGTAAAATTTCTAACAAGTAATTACCAACGTCTAATGCTTATCCCTGCTACCCGTTCCCTATTGATTAGTTCGAGATTAAAAACGACATCTCAGATCAACTCGTGATCATACCTAATCTCCCCCTAGCTGAACTGTCGCTCTTCCCTTGATTTTAATTCGACTCACTCCGGCCACTTTTCAGCAGCCGCCTCGAGTATACAACGGCGCCCTGCGTAGCGGTCCTGTGCATATTGCCAGGTTCGACTGCGGACTGCCGAGGGGTTCACGAGGCATGACCCACGAGCTCAACTAGGGGTTTTTCACCCACCAGCCGGCCCGAGATCCGTCCCATGAACCGTCTATTACGATACAATAAGTATACATAAGTTTAAAGGGCTCGAACTATAAATATGAATATAACATTATTAAAATGGTTAAGCGAAACATTACACATCGTAAGTTTTAATTGAGCATGAAAATTTACATTAACATAGCAAAAGAAAATGTATACACAATTAAAATCCTTACTTCTTGTTCAAATTTGTAAACGTTCTGCAAAATCACAATTTTGTTTAAAAGCAAAATAAGTTAAGCTAAGTTAATGAATTTCATCACTGTATATATACTATTTTTATGCTTGTGTGCGGCTAATGGGCGATTTTTCGCCATTTTTTGGGGCTTTTCAATTATTTTATTATTTTAAAATTATCTTTATTATTTTGTGTATATTTTTCTTTATTTTTTGATATACAATTTATATTATATTTGAATTTTACTTTTATTACTATTTTCTTGTAATATTATTTTTATCCCTTTTTATTTGTTCTCTGGCCGCCACTTCTGCCTGTGTTTTTTCTAAACCTTATTTTGCAAGGTTTTGGCAGTTTATTTTACTTTTCATATGTTTCTTTCTGCAGCTGTATACTTTTTAATGATTTTTATTAATTATTTGTTTTTATTTAATTTTGTTATATTTGTATTTTGTTTTTAATTAATATGTTTTTCATTAATTTTTGGTATCTTCGTGCGGTGCATGCTTATGTACAGTGATTCATTCCATTACCTTTACTCTCTGTCTTTAATTTTTATTTTTTTGTTTAAATTGTGTGTTGGGCCAAAACGTAAACGGCCTTCAAAATGTTTAAATGGATCAGAAACACACACGCAAACACAACACGCAATTTAAATAAACCCCAAAACACCAATTAAACCATATAAAATATGAGAAATAAAAGAATTAAATATAAATTAAGAAACATAAAAATAAATTAAAATAATAACAAAATGCACCAAGATCCGCACGATACCTACACAAATATAACAAGAAAACACGACAAATTCGACGAAATTAGAAAAATCAGTTAAAGTTCATTAAAGCAAGATTTAAATCAAAAAATTTGAATTAGTAATAATTCAAATAAAATTCTAAATAAGAAATTATAAAATAAAATCGAAAAATAATAAAAATAAATATTAGAATTTGCTAGAAAACAACAAGGTCGAATTTTGTTTTACTGCATCAAATTTTACACACCGAAAATTTAGGTATATATACTGATCCATTTTCACATTAAAGTTAACCATAAAACCTTAAAACCATTTTTAAGACTAAAACTATTTTTGAACTCACTCCGTGTGTTTCAAATTATTTGAATCTTTTAAATCTATTCGAGATCATTGTTTTGAATTTTTTAGAAATTTTAGGTGAGAACCATTGATTTTGGAACCCTCTTTCCACGCCCCGTACCTTGCATCTCTGTAGAGCTCTGCTCGGACGACGACGTGGGAAGAGAGGCATTTGGTTTATTATGTGAATGTATGCTATTTTTATGAATTGGAAGGGTAACATGTTATGTTTTTCTTATAATTAATAAACATTATTATGTATAATTTGTTTCATATATATCTATAATATGTTAATTAAACTTGTCGAAATTTTTCCGGCCCACAGCCGAAACATAATGCAAGTAAATAAAATCTATACACAATTCAGATTCGTGTAAGCGCGTGGAATATCGCCAATGATCTGTGCCCGTGAAGACTCGGCGTGCGGAACGCAGAGTTGGATCGTCAATATTATCCTTATAGATGAAAGGAGGAATAAGGGAGAAGTCATTTGATTGCTTCCTCGTTCCTCGTTTCTGTAAACTCGACTTAACTCATACTACACACGGCTAAAATTCATCACACCGAGTAGTCCAGTGGGCACTCATTAAATATAATATGAACATATTGTGCGACTAAGATCTATTAATGGGGAATGGCACGGGGAATAAGAAAAACAAAATCAAATCGTTGATATTCATAACTTAGATGAAAAATATTAGTACAATTAAATTGAACTTGTCTTTCGAACAGATTAATATAGGTGTATTTTATTAATTCAACCAAGTGTAGTTAGTGATAAAAATTAACACACTTCTCAGTTAATGCAAAGAAAAATTTAAAGTGATTCGAAAATTTTATCCAAAGAAAATGATAACGATTTAAGCAACCATTTACTAGAATCTATTAGATTAATTATCAAGGGAAACTGATAACTCATTAATTTGACCAACGTTGAAACAACGATCGATGAAAACTTGAGGAAGATTAAAACAAATTATTATAGTTAAAGGTAAAGTGTCATCGAGAGAAAATTTTGCGATTACCTCATGGTAAGTTATTTAATATCAGTGAAAATTTTTGAAGGAGAATGTCAATCATTAAAACTCAGGAATTAGAATAAATATTAAATTGGATTAATCGGTTTGGTAGACAAGTTCTCTTTAATAATAATATAAATTTAATTGAACAATATAAATACTATGGCAACCTAAACATCGAATATTACCGACTAGGATTTGAACCAGCCCAATTAATGTTAACTATAAAATGACTGATTCGAATTAATTATGAAAAAATCCCTTATTACTTCAATTACAAATCACTATAAATACATTAGAACAAAAAATGTTGTAAAATTTATTATCAGTAAATTACCACTACTCGTTCACATAAATCCAAAACGATGCATAAGGAATCCAAGAGATAAACGAAAGGGTTCAACAAAAATTCCAATAGAAGTCGAATCAAAACTGAAATAAATCGATCCGTTATATTGGCGATCAAGAAAACTCCCTTAAAAAATTATGCAAAAAACTAAGTAATCAATAACATAAATTACCAGATGACTGATCGCAGCTTATAAAACACTATCGTCCTTGCTGAAAAGATCCCTCGTCCCGATAGCGCCAGATAGATAACTAATCCAAAATCCCTGAACCACGGCAAACTCGCCATAGTGAACGTCGACCATAAAATGATTCGCAAAGTACCTGAAATAGTTGCATAAATTATGGATGTAAGAAAGTTTACTGGCTTACAAATCAGCATCCTCAATAACGTAAACATCCGCTACAGTAGTCAAAGCATGAATGCCATACGTTTCCGGCCTATCCGGATATCCATAATACATTCGTGTTTATCCATTATGATCAAGCGTACGAGTATTTCACTTATAGATCCGGCTCTAGAACTTAATAATGATCTTGATTAATTTAATTTCGATTTGTAAATAATAATCATTAAAATTACCCCTTCTTAATCTTTGTGTTTTGTTTGAATATTTTGCTTGTAAATAACAGTCATTAAAATTATTTCTTCTTAATACTTTTATTAAAATCACTTCTCCTTAAATTTTCGGATTTAATCTTCAAAGTGCTAATGGGTTTAATGATCTTGATTAATTTTGTATGTAAAATATGATCGTAAAAATTACCTTTCCCTTAACTCTGTCGGATTTAATCGTCGCAGTACTATTTAGTTTAAGTGATTAAAAATTTATTATGCAAGCATAACTTAACCGGTCGCCCACTTAATTGGCGTATAGTAGACATTCAAACGAGTATCCATTTTAATGTTAGAGAATCATTGATAATCGAATGAGATAGAACGACAAATGATTTTGCCACCGATCCCTCTTCAAGTTCTGAAAGTTAAGATACTTCGGAGTTAAGCTACCCCAGTTCCGTCAAATTGATAAGCAACATCATTCACGTGCAGAGTAAAAATAATTTTTCTCTCCTTCATTCAGGACCAACCGAGGCTATGCTCAAACTTCCTGCCCATGTAGTGGAACAATGGAGACAGGCGTGGAACCGGGTGTATCAAGAACGATACCCTTCCATGCCTGAAGATGATCAACTAGAAGATATAAACCCAGAGGAGTTCATGCGGCAGTTCCGGAGGCCGTTCGACGAGCCTAACCCTTCTCAAGATATTTTGACTCAAGCCCAGGAGCTTCTGGAGGACCTCCTCCAACTCCAACGTCAAGTCGAGGAAGATGTGGCAAGGGCCACAGCACACCTGGCCAACGTCCAAGATGATCTGATAGCAGGACGGTTAGCCAGTAGATATCCACCCTCACCAAGGCCAGTTAGAAATCTTAAAAGGCCTGTAATCGTGATCCCCGGTTACTCGCCAGAAGAAGGGATTAAGCGATTTCTCGCTGACGATTAATTCTTGTTGTGATAATTTGAACATTAATATTACAAACTATTTCTTTTCTCTTCTATTATTGGCATGACTTTCATTTTAAAGAATTGTTTAAATAAAACCATTCGTATTTACATTGGTCGCCATCCAATTCATTCGTACTATTTTAGAAATGGATCCCCTAAAGTTACTACAAAACGAGTTAACCCGAACACAACAGGCAAACAATGACCTCCACGATCAACTCTTACACCTGGTCCGGGAAATGCAACAACTCAAGGCTACGTGGGTAAACCCCACTAAAGTCAAGCCGTTATATCAAAAGCTAGCCGCGGCCCAGAAGGGGTGGGCCGAAGAAAGACAGTTGGTGACCAGTCTGAAGACCCAAATCAGGGGGCTAGAAGTAGCACTGTCCGCTAGTCAAGAGGGGGCAGCGGTAACCTACCCTCTAGTTTTTGCACCGGCTCAATTAGCGTACCGTGAGTCGAATCCGACCCCATCCGCAATGCCAACCCCTGTCGAAAACCCTGCTCCAACAATTCCTTCCACAACCAGTCGACGACCGGGTCGCAAGGAGCGAGCTAAGCGCCGAGCCGCTCGACTCTCCAACCAATACACTTCATAGAGAAATAGACTGTTGTTAAATACATTGTTTTCTGTACATCTCTCATTGCATTTCTGTAATAGTAAATTTTTTTTTAATATAATAATAACATTGTGAGGAATTAAATAAAACCACTATTATTTTGTCTTCTCAAACTGACGCCGATAAACTAGCTGGATAGACGATAGGAATTTAGACAAGGGACCAATAAATAAAAGCGAGCGCAGGTCTTCTATCGACAGCTCGTGAACCTGAGGATTGTCCGAGCAACTATAGTATTAGCTAATGATACTCAATTTTTGCGGGCAATCCACCACTTGAACACATTACCAACGTTGCCCAGCAACGGGTGCCAAGTGGCGGTTAGCATCTTTTTGTATGGCGTTACGGGGCAACCATGGAATAATTTAAACAAACGTCGAGACCCTGTAACCCACCATGTGGCTCTGAGCCCAACAATATTGCTTCGCGCCTGTGAACGCACCCAATCAAGAAACTACAATCGCATCTAGAGGCGCGAGAAATGAATTTGGATGATGTGATCTTGTAGCTTTTTCCTCGCCCTCGTGTCGTTGTTAACCCAAACATAAAATATTATTTATCAACCTGTTTCGTTGCTAGGCAACATTTGTAATGCGACAGAATTCATACACCCAATAGGAAACTTTAATTTTATAAAAAATTTTCTTTTATAAATGAAATAAGAAACCAAAGTTACTTCTATTTATTTTAATGATTTTTAATTGAAAAATTTCATTAAGTGACTAGTAATGACAATTTACCCTTTACTTTATCAGAAATTACCACTTATTATAATAATATTACTGATATATATTTTTATAAAAAGAAATGTGTATAAAACCATAAGGCTGGATAAGAAATAAAATTACTTGAAAAATATCACTCCATCTGTAAAGTAAGGGACCATCCGTTAAGGACGTACCCCAAAAATATGCAATTTTTGATCTCCCTCCCACTTGTTTCTTTACTGGAGCACCCCCCCACACCCTATTGGGACATCCCTTCAAAAATAGAAATTTAAATGCATCTAGGCTAAATTTAATTTCAACATCATGTGTAGTACGCAATATTGGTTGAAAAATAGAGAAAAAACACGCATTCACAATTAAAATGATCAAATGGGAAAAATAGGGGACATGAAACATTCCGCTTACTTACTAACTGCGGCCCAGAAGGGGTGGGCAGAAGAGAAGCAGTTAGTGCGAGGTCTAAAAACTCAAATCAGGGGGCTAGAGGTAGCGTTATCCGCCTGTCAAGACGGAGCAGCGGTAACCTACCCTTTAGTCTTTGCCCCGGCTCAATTGGCCTATCGCGAAGTGAACCCGACCTCATCTACAACGCCAATCACTGTCGAGACCACCACTCCCATAACCCCATCAACAACTGGTCGACGATCTGGACGCAAGGAGCGGGTTAAGCGCCGAGCCGCTCGATTCGCTAATCAGTGTATTTAATAGACAAATAAAATATCATTTATATATATTGTGGTTTTCATGTACACTTTGTTATCATCTCGGGGTTTGAAGCAACATTGTCGAAGGGTTAAATAAACAGTACCACCTATTTCATTGTAAGATTAATGACGATAAACTAGATAAACAGTAGCAACGGACACGCAAAGGGACCAAATAAATTTAAAGAGAGCATAGGTCTTCTATCGACAGCTCGTGAACCCGAAGATTGTCCGAGCAATTACAGTATTAGCGATAACACTCACTTTTTGCGGGCAATCCACCACTTGAACACATTACCAACGTTGCCTAGCAACGGGTGCCAAGTGGCAGTTAGCATCATTTTGTATGGCGTTACGGGGTAACCATAAGTTAATTCAAACAAATGACGAAACCCTGTAACCCACCAAAAGAGAAGCAATTAAATATAAAATCAAGAAACACAAAAGTAAATTAAAATAATAACAAAGTGCAACAAGATCCACACAAAATAAACATAGAAATAACATGAGAACATGAAAATTTGACCGAAATTTGACAATTTACCAAATTAATATATTGACTACTACAGGACCCGACAACGCAATCTTGATCCAGGCGTATATGCTGTACCCACAAACGCCCCACAATATAGAGATTTACGAGTAAATGAGCCCTATAAACGGAAGAGACACCTGCAACCTGGTAAATGAAATTTACAAACACTAAGTCCGAAGCTTATCAGTCCGCCAAAATGAAGCACAAGTTCCCATTATTTCCTGAATTTTTTTTAGAAAACTCGTGGGTTGATGCATACCGGGTTATTGCACGGTTCCCCGCTCACTCGGCTGCCAGATGTAGGCAGGCGATGTGGGACGCGGGATTTTCCATTTCCCCGGTGCGAGAGACCAGATCGGGCACGCAAAGGGATTCGAATGAGGTCGAACTCCCTTATGTGGCGATAAAAAGGGAACCCGGACGCAACCCGGCCAGGGAGATTCGAGACCAAGCCGAGTTTCTGTTGGCTCGCCTCGAAGAACACCAGAAGGAAACCGACAGACAAGTGAAGAAGGCCCGAAAATATTTGAGGCAGGTCAACGCACCCAATCAAGAAACTACAATCGCACCTAGAGGCGCGAGAAACGAATTTGGATGATGTGATCTTGTAGCTTTTTCCTCGCCCTCGTGTCGTTGTTAACCCAAACATAAAATATTATTTATCAACCTGTTTCGTTGCTAGGCAACATTGGTAATGCGACAGAATTCATAAATGAAATAAGAAACCAAAGTTACTTCTATTTATTTTAATGATTTTTAATTGAAAGATTTCATTAAGTGACTAGTAATGACAATTTACCCTTTACTTTATCAGAAATTATACCACTTATTATTATAATATTACTGATATATATTTTTATAAAAAGAAATGTGTATAAAATGATTAGGCTGGAAAAGAAATAAAATTACTTGAGAAATATCACTCCATCTGTAAAGTAAGGGACCATCCATTAAGGACGTACCCCAAAAATAAGCAATTTTTGATCTCCCTCCCACTTGTTTCTTTACTGGAGCACCCCCCCCCCACCCCATTGGGACATCCCTTCAAAAATAGAAATTTAAATGCATCTAGGCTAAATTTAATTTCAACATCATGTGTAGTACGCAATATTGGTTGAAAAATAGAGAAAAAACACGCATTCACAATTAAAATGATCAAATGGGAAAAATAGGGGACATGAAACATTCCGCTTACTTACTATATTTAGTATATAAAAAAGATAATAGAAACATTTCAAAAAATCATTTATCCATTATGTATATTTAAACGACCAATGCTGCTGGAGAAGTCCTAAGCACTTGACCCCCATTTGCGAAGACGTATCCCACGCTCCCTTTACTTAAGGGAAGTCCTTAATAGATGTTCCCTAATTAGCAGCTCCAAAAAAAAACAAAACATCCACCGATTGGAAACAGTATTAACGTTGATTAGCAAAGGATTTTTAGCGGCAAGATATAATATTATATTGAGTTATTATCGAAAAGAAATAAGTAGAGCACTTACATCCACCAAATTTAACAAAAACTCGTGCAAATTATAAAAGTGTGGCATATAAATTGGCGACCGAAGTTCTGTACTTAAAATTTTATTTTTTCGCATTTTTGTCCTAATGCTTCGTATTAGTTTGTGGATGAAAAATTCTAATTCAAACTTTGTATCTGAGCATATGTGTATGTGTGTGTTATTGTTTTAATAAAATAAATCATAGTTGTCATCTCCAAACCCAAATAGCTCACAGAAATATTATTACCAATCATAGAGAAACGTTTATTAAAAATATTTATCAAAGCACCAAAATACAGAAAACAAATAAAATAATTTTCAAATCAATTTTTCATATCAAAAATAAACCAAATTTTTATATTGATGTAAAATTTTCTGGTATACTGATGACTCTACAAGACATCCGCATTCTTTACTTAGTTTTGAAGCCTAAAAAGATAATTAAATCTCATATATGTATGATATTAATCACAGAAGGTGTCAAACGTTCCAAGTGCTTGGCGCGCAATTCACTCAAAGGATGAGTACACAACCAATTTGGAAGAGAAATCTCAGTTTTCTTTTCGAAGATCGACATAATATCCCAGAACTTTTTAGCTTCATTTACGTCATAGCAAGACTAAAACAATTACTAATTAAAGGTATTTCAGATAAAGTAAGAGTAATAGTTGAGATTTCAGGCCCAACTTGCGAATCAGAGTTGTCTTTGCAGATAATCTTATAATTGAAGGCTATCACTAAAGGCTATTATCTAACAGTTTAATGACCACCTGGAAATAATCAACACCAAAAGGGTAAAATGGAATTTCTGAGGAGTAAAGATGGAGAAAAGAATTGGATTATCATTCAATCAAGAACCATATCATCTTTATTAAATCTATTAATTTTCAGTTTTAGTCAGTTATTCGGCTTCAACCTAATCATTATTGTACCAAATTTGCCGATGGAATCGAAACACACTCCTCGTATTCACAGCCAATAAAATCAAAGTATTCATTACCAAAGAAATTTTAATTTTACAAAGTTTCAACGATTCACAAGTGAGACCAAATCGAACGGCGTAAGCACCCAAAGAGTATTGGCGTCAATCGTAAGATCAAAACACAATGTACTTTCCCTTTAATTATAGCTTTAACAAAAATAATTTACTTGCCCTGCTTTTATAGCTGTTTTTCCTCCATAAAATTTTGCTGCTCCAAGAAAGTAGCAATGCAGTATTTCAATGTTCCCAGAACTAACATCAACGGTGTCATTGATTTACACTACTTATTGATTTGTGAAAAATCGATAGAAAACAAGTTTTCTGGGAAAAAGCTTCACTAAGGTTGTGAAACTCTGATTTTGGGTTATATAAGAGTCGTAAGGTCGTTTTGAGGGTTGATTTAATATAGTTAAAGCGTTAATATTTCAGTTTAACAGTTAAAATTATTGGTTAAAAAGTCAGTTGATAAGGAAAAGATCGATTTAGAAGTATTTAAGAGTCGGAGGTTCCTTTAAAGTGGGTTGAAAGAGTGAAATTTTAAAGTTGAGGTTAATCTAAAATCATTTAATGACCATAATGTCAGTTTAAGGATAGTACGACCGATTTAGAATCCTATAACTGTCAACGAGACGGAATAAAGTGTCAAAAATTAATGACAAGGTAGATTTTGTGATTCACCATCGCATGCCACTGCAAATTTCGACTTCTATCAACCCAATGTTATCTGACATCTAAAACCTTTCTGCAATACTACTTATAAATGTGTAAGTAACATTATTTAGCATTATTATATCATGGCGGCAAACTATTCTTACATAATTAGCATTGAAAATATGTCAATATTTATAACTTATCCAGTATTAATTCATAAAAAATAATCTAACTCGAGCTAGCATTTGCAGTCCCAATACATCGGCTTCTGATTCCAACATTCGATTGTATGGCAATTCTAAACATACCTAAATAAATACAAAGAAAATAATATCAAGAAAACTATTACAAAATTACTCTAAAAATTCTATTTTTTAACCAATTACTTAAAAAAGCCATAAAATCTCCTTGCACAAATGTCCAAAGAGCAAATCCGCAAACCGTTACGATTATCGAAAGTATGGACATTCGACCTAATGTTTCTCGCTGTATTAAATTTGAAATCAGCGAATATAGGTTTTACTAAAATATACCCCGTGTTCGAGAATAACATGAGACAACTCATGGGAAATTACAACGGCTAATTGATGGTGATTCTCGACAAATTTTATTAATCCGGTATAAACAATAATTTCACCATTCTAAATTGTTACAAATAAAAATACTTACATAACCTATGGTATTACCGGTAAGCACGCAGCGTTTATGATGGAATCATCATCATATATCAGCAATTTCCAATTACCTGATAATTCAGGAAATACTTCTTTATTTTTAACAATAATAGTATCAACGATAGATTTAACAGATTTATAGTAAGGATGATTCGATGACAAAACACTTGATTTCTGTAATAATTCCTATAAAATTAAGATCATAAAAATTTTGTTTTCATGATTAATAAAAATAATCCATTAATTGTCAATCTCAAATTTTCAAAATAAAATGGCCATCAATTATAAACACAAATCCTTTGAATTTAAATTCATTCCTAAATTATTTACGCAATAATAGAACTTCGCTTATAATAGTGCATATCGAAAAAGTCAAAATTATACAATTAAATTATTCCCGTGTCTATATTGTTAATAATTAATAATGTTATAAAAATATTCAATAAATTTATAAACTAATCATAAATACTTAGCAACCCATTGACCTGGTTATTATTATCAAACTGTTATTAGTATACAATCTTAACCTGGTTAATATAAGTCATCCGTAAATTAATTAAAAATCTATAATATAATAAAGATTATATTATAATAAATTTTAATGATCTCAAGAATTACTTATGAATAAATGACTAAGAGTTTGGAATAATAATTTTATTTACCAATTAAAGCCACAATTAAGTAAAATTAATAAATGGAAATAATTCTTATATAAAAAATTCCTAAACATTAATTTCTACCCCCATTAAAGCAGGAAAAATATGCATATAATAACAAATCGTGATTTTGATTACATTAATTTTTTTATAAACTAACGTTGTCTGCTGGTTCTCCTAAAATTTCTTTCATATCTTCTTTGGTCAAAATCATAAATCTCTTTCTTCCAGTATATGGACAAATTTCGATACTTCGATAATACACCCAAGTTTCATATCCAACTAAAGAAGTTCCAAAAAACGCAAGCAGTTTAGTATGATGTTTATATTTTTTTATAATTCGAGATTTTTCTTCGTGTGAAAGATTACGCCACCAACGATTTAACAGCCTATGTCAAATCACGATTGAAAGAAAATAAAAATATTCTAAACACACCTTCCCGAAATCATTATTATGGGTCTTAAAATTTGCTGTAATATTGGAATAAATGGAAGACCTTGATATAGAAAAACGTTTTCATCGTGACGAAAATTGCAAAATCTGAGCAGTTTACCACTACGCAATAATTTATTTCTTTTGTAATAATTCAATAAATTTAGAAATCTGTTCTAAAATTTATTAAAAGGAATAAGTTAAATATTTATGTAAAGTTTCATTATTTTAAAAAATTGCCTAATATTTATAATTAATTTAAAGATTTTTAAATATTCTTATTTAACTTATTTAACTTTTTTATTTAGTATTTTAATGAATATTGAAGATAAACAATTTTATTATATCAAATTCAAAATGTGATTTATTTGTTTTTTGCAATAATTAAAAAAAATCTTTCTTATTCGTTACAATAACCGCTTTCTGAAGATTTTGAGGATTTATTGGCAAATCTATGATAAAATATTTTTTCAAGCAGCACTAAATTAACATTTGTCGTTCCTTGATGTGTTCAAATTATGGTTATGCTGTACGGTCTATCATATCTTGATGACAGAAATGAATCTTTCACTAAACGATTCCATCTTGAAAAAATCAATAGGAATGTGAGGTTTATTTGCAGTGGTAGTCCCGGATTTGTGTCTCGGGCTTGATGATGAAATATTGTGATTCGTTACTAATCGGAAGTTGTGAATATTGAACTATATAACATATTTTCTAGTGGTGAGTTACAAGATCGCCATAAGGAAAGAACTACAAAAAATTAAAAGTAAATTGACTAATAGAAAAGTCGAACAGTGTGGACAACCCGAGCTGTCGACAAAATTATTAAGTTGGGTGATGAAGGAAACCGTAATGTTGGGCCAGAACACAAACGGCCTTGTAAAATGTTTAAATGAATCGGTAACACACATGCAAATATAACAGGCAGTTTAAACTCAAACCTATTAAAACATCAATTAAACCTAACAAAATATGAGAGAAAAGCAATTACATATAAAATAATAAACATAAAAATAAATTAAAATAATAACAAAACGCAACAAGATCCGCACGATACAAATACAAACATAACACGAAAACCCAACAAATTCGACCAAAAATTGATAATTTAACAAAAATGAAAATTTCATGAAAATGAAATTTAAATCAAAGAATTTGAATTAGAAATAATTCAATAAAAATTTCAAATAAAAAATTATCAAAATAAATTAGAAAATAAGAAAAATAAAGATTAGAATACACTAGAAAATATCAAGGTCGAATTTTGTTTTACTAAATCAAAAAGAACACGCGAGGTTAGGGACAGAAAATAGGTATATATACCGATTCATTTTCACACAATCTTAATCTTTTTCTGATAAAACAGTTTTCTTAAAAATCTATTTTATTAAGTGAGTAAGAGTTTTATTTGGAAGCTCTCTCCACGTCGCATCCTCGCAATCTCGATAGAGCTCTGCTTGGATGTCGGCGTGGGGAGAGTAGTATTTTGTATGATTTTCGTTATGGTCAAGTAATTGTTATATTATTTTTAATATTAATAAAATATTTATAATGCATAAAATCATTTTGTTTTCATTAATTATTTTTGTCGAAATTTTTCCGGCCCACAGCCAAAGACACACCGCAAGATATTAAAATCAACATATTATTCAGATTCGTGTAAGTGCGTGGAATATCGCCGATGATCTGTGCCCGTGAAGACCCGGCGTGCGGAACGCAGGGATTGGAACGTCAATATTATTCCGTATAGAAGAAAGGAGAAATAAGGAAGGGGTCTTTTGGCTACTTCCTCGTTTCTAATTTTCTTTAAATTCGACCTAAATTATTCTACACACGGCTCAAAATCACCACACCGAGTAGTCCAGTGGGCACTCATTAAATATAATATGAACACAGTGCGCTTAAGACCAATTGAGGTAAGGTAACGGGGAATTATAAACGAAATCGTTGTTATAGTTCCTGAATTAATTGAAAAATTTAAATAATATTATAAAGCTAGATGTTCATAAATTGTAAATAATTTAACCGACCGTTCTAAATATGAAACAACCTCTTTTGACTATTGATAACCCCGAATTGACCGTGCGAACCCAAATAAACTATAAATCCAAATAATGATCATAGAAGAATAAAGACGAAACCCCAAAATCATCATAATTATCTACAACCTACTAACCGCCACCCAAGGGGCACAATCAGATCATAGAAAGTTCAAATTGGATCAATTTAATAGAATAAAATCCATTAGAAGCAGAACCCGTTGTAAAAATCCACGGAAAGTCCCGGACGAATAATAGGATCTTGATTAACTCTCACAGGTTGAAACTAAATAATTTTGTTTTGATTAAGATCCCTAAAGGTGCTAAGAACAATTACAAAACCATACCCATAATTAATAAAAACTCCTGATACGTCCCGAGAGCCTACGCAATAAAATTTCCAAATCTTCCCAGCTCGTGAGAATAACCGAAGAGACCCCAATGAAGTCTGAATAGAAATAGGGATTGAATTTCATTTATCACCTGTACAACCAAGAAGACAGAGTCTCGTCAATTAACTATCTCATATAGGGTCCCGCTCACCAGCTCGAATTAAGGATGGCAGTAACAATTTCATAATGTCCACAATTATTGCACTAAAAGGAGTTGAGAGAAAAAATCGATAATAAAAATGTACACATTACCAGAGGCCAATTTTGAGGAAGCTGACAAAATCTTTTCCCCAAAACAAAAATATACGGCGAATCTCTAAATAAAATCAATAAAATCAAACGTAATTAAAATCAACGAACCGAATTTCGATGCACCCGATCGAAATTACCACGTCATTCAGTATAAACATTCACCGTCGATTGAGAATTCACGTTGGTACAATTTTCAACAAACAAATAAACCGAATTTTATCAATTACTATCTGGCACAGTGTTTAAATAATTCCAACAGGAAGTACGTATACGAGACACCCACTCTATCGATTCAATAAAAGTGTAATCACAACTACCATTTAACAGAACTTTTGGATTTTTAACATGAATTCTCAACCAATTTTGGATAATGTAGAATCAGCGCCTAAGATACCCAGCGAAGAGGTCACGACAAATCTGGATATGACAACGGAGGGTAAGAATTTCATAAAATATATTTGATTAATAAATGATAGCTAGTGATAATCATAAATAATTTTCTTAATATTTAAATGATCTCCCTATACGTTCATAATATATTAATGATAATCTTGTCACCCCTAACATTTTTTTATCCTTGATTATAAAAATCATTCACCCCACTCCCTCCGTAATTAACATCTCATCATTATTAATTCGATCCTCGATCTATTGGATCTAGCTCATTAAAATTTTGACATCACGACCCACCATAGAATTTATTCACCTCACTATATTAATATTAGTTTTGTTCATCTCGTAATTACCATTATCACCATCAAACCTACTCACATGTCGCTTGTCAATATGCTATATGTTTATTATTTTATTAATCACGTAAAATGGCCAGGATTTTCTCACAAAATTATTATTTAGATCTCAAAATGCAATATTTTAATTAAAAATAATTTTCAATCGAATTTTATTAGAAAAGAGCTTATCCAATGAACATATGTAACTAGTAAATTTGTTATCATTTTTGTTTGAAATTCATACAATTAATTAAACATAATGAAAATTTAGTCGTATTTCTTTTCAATAAAATGTTAATTTCTATTCGAGAATTAAAAGACCACTTTTGTTATAAAATATTTCTACTGACAAATTTTAGTAATATTTCGCCAGCCGTGTTAGACAATTATTTACTCTACGTCTTAAATAAAGGAGAATTATTTTTAATAGTCAATATGAAAATTATAATAACTATACATATATAATGGTGGATAATAAATAAAACCAATTATTTACAATTAATCAATTGTATTCACTATAAAATATTTGGAAAATCGATTAAAATTACGTATATATATATTGCCGAAAATTATACCACAGTAAAGAAAATGGAAATAATTAAATGTTAACTACTATAGTAAATGACCCACTGAACCGTGAGATTTTTTTTTTTGATTTGACAAAGGGGCTTGGACAGTTTTGAATTCCCAGTATGGTTTCACACGGGAGTAAATCCAAATTGTGTAATTATTCATTTATTCATTGTTTGATAAAATTATATACACGCGGTTAATGATTTTTGCATTCAGAAAAACTTAGCTCAAGGAGTTACATCTCAACTCACCTTGCGGATCGGTGGAGATGGGCGTGGGGACGTTTCCGGCAGGAGAGATGCCCAGAGTGTCCCCCGTCGAGACTTCAATTAGTCAACAATTAGCCGAAGAGTGGAGTCCGGCCGAGGAAATCCACCGGCAAGCTCAGCATCTTCTCGAGCAACTGGAGACACACCAACGACAGGTGGACGTACAAGTGGTCCGGGCTCACCAGTATCTGGCGAACGTCGAGGAGGACCTACTGGCGGGTCGGATCGCCAACAACTACTGGCACTCTCGACAAGGTACTACCGCACGAGCCTCCCGACCAGCAACGGCCCGGATTCGAGACGTCCGGCGGCAGATCATGACCATCTCCGGTTATACGCCGGAAGAATGGGTGGAGAAGGGTTTTCCCTAATCCATCTCATCATAAACTAGTTGAAGACTTAAATTTTGATAAATGTTTTTTGTAATAAATAAATTGAGTGTCCTTTTAATAATTTGTTTAGATTCTTTATTAAAATGTAAATAATTTCTTTATTTGTCTATTTTTTTAAATGTAACTCGTGTAAATATGGTCCTTTTGCAATATCAAACCTTTAATTATTCATATTATTAGAAATGGAGCCTATTCAACTCTTACAGAAAGAATTGTCCCGTGCCCAACAATCGAACAAGGCTCTATATGAGCAGATAATACAACTCACGAAAGAGATCCAACAGGTGAAATCCACCTGGGTGGATCCAGTGAAACTTAAGCCGCTCTATCACCGACTCACTGCCACTCAGAAGGGTTGGGCCGACGAACGGCAATTAAATCAGAACCTCCGGACGCAGATAAAGGGGTTAGAAGTTGCCTTGTCTGCCAGTCGAGAGGGAGAGGCGGTAACCTACCCTCTTGTCTTCGCCCCATCTCAATTGGCGTATCGAGAATCTACCAACAACCCAACGCCAGTTGCGACTCCATCGGCTACACCCTCAAGCGGGTACAGGCCGGGGTGCAAGGAACGCGCCAGACGCAGAGCCGCCCGCCTGGCAAATAAACTCAACTAAATTATCTTGTGTTATTCATGAATTGAATTAAATTATAAACATTGTTCAATATTCAAAAGGTGATATTTTAAAATGCGAAAGATATTAAAAACCCTACAGAAATCTCGTGAGTATTCACTCTTCGTCAGATAAATGTCGTTCCATCTCTAAGCACACCACCACCACAGCTAATACTCACCAACATAATTTTAATCTCGACACTTCTCACCCAGGGGACATTACAAAGCGAGCATAGGTCTTCCATCGACAGCTCGTTGAACCCGAGGGTTGTCCGAGCAATTACAGTATTAGTAATAGCGCTCACTTTTTGCGGACAATCCACCCACTCGAACACATCTCCAACGTTGCCTAGCAACGGGTGCCGAGTGGTAGCTAGAAAATATTTATATGGCGTTACCGGGTAACAATGGGAAGATTCGAACAAATAGCGAAACCCAGTAACCCACCAGTAATAAGAAAGTAACCGACTTCAAATTCGTTGCAAAAGGATTATAGGGAAACCAGAGAGTTTTAAATTAATTATACAAAGTGGGTTAGTAGCCCAGAAACACTGAAAATTAAATAATAAATTGCTTTAAAAATCGAATTAGAGGGCAAGGATAAAAAGAGCGAGAAAGTCAACGAAATTTTCAGTTTGGTCGATGAAAATCCAGAAGTTAAATTTTTCAAAGGTTAGAACAATGTTATGAGAGCTTTTATTCAACAAGAGCGTATCAGAAGGGAGATCTTCTATTGGGAAGACTTATTCCAGCGCTGAACATAAATCCATTGAATAAAATAATTATTGGAAATTGTGCATATTTACATTGAAAGTTGTGATTATGTAGATATTGAGATTAGAATTTGTAATCAATTGTGATAAATCTGAATAAACGTTATTGTGTTAGGTTATTCAATTTGATTAAATAAGAAATCAGAGAAATCAGAAAAAAATACCGATTACCATAAAAACCTAGAACAATTATGATACTGTTGAAGTTTCGCGCGAATTTGTAATGAACTGTAACTTCACTCTTAGCTACAGTCGCTTAACAACCCAACAGAGCAATCAATTTTACCACGTTAGTAATGTATCAAATGAGTGGATGCAATCCAAATGTGAGATCACAAAAACCTAAACTGCAAAAGTCCTGGCATATCTCTGGGTTCACCGACTACCGATAGAAGGTCTATGTCCGACTTAGCTTCTTAGATCCCTTTACATTTCTTTGCAATTGCGCTTAAACTTTCATGCCTGTCTCCTGTAATTTTTAATGACGCGAAAATTATTTCAAAATGTGACAACTTAGCATAATTTTTAATATTTGGAAATATAACTTATGTTAGAAGATGGGCGTAGAATAAAAATTTTGAAATTAAAATATAATAAAAAACTGAGTAGAATGCCAAAAACAGAAGACGTGGACAGGAAAAACTAAGAAAATGATTATAAGCAAAGCAACAATGTAGTTTCTAAAGAGATATGCATTGATTTTTGTTGGTCATTTATCGAAACAATACACGGCAAACAACATATTTTGGTAATTTTTGATAAATTTAGCAGATATATTCCATAATAATAGTAGCATATCAAGACGAAAAGACTACTACTAAAGCTTAAGGAGAAAAATTGGTTATTGAAATTTGGAGGTCCTAAGACAGTTTTTTTAGATAAAGATAAAACATTTGAATATCAGTTACTTTTGGAATTATTATACTCATATCAAAATAAGATAATTAAGCCATTATCATCATAACACATATGAGTTAGTAGAGAAACAATTTAGAACCATAAGAAATGCAATAGCCATTTCATTAAAAGAAAACGATGTAAATATTGGTCAGAAATATTACCAGATGTTGAATTCATGTTAAATGCAAAAATACAGAACACAACGGGATTTTTATTTGGTCGGATAGTATTTTTCCAATGAACTGAAGCAGAAAACATTGATTCAGAAAGTATCGATATAGACAAAAGGTGAAAAGAAATTCGAGAAGAAATTATAAATAAACAAAATAAGGAAGTAAGTAAAATATTAATAACTTCTAGAAATTTCAAGATTGGATATCATGTATTAGTATAGCGAGAAATATTTAATAAATATGTATGAACGTTATCAAGGACTGTATGAAATTATAGAATAGATTCACGTAAAAAGCTTAAAACTCAGAGATATAAATGGTAATCAAATTATTCGAAACGTAGAATGGTTAAAGGTTTTAAAAAGGAGTGGATTGTAAGGCAGGATAATTAAAGAATATTATATAATTAATTAAATTAACCTATTACATAATACCATTCAAAATTGTAGTTTGAAAATCAGAGATTAGTTATGATGTTTGATGATTTTGTTTGAATGTTGGTATGTTTTTGTATTCTGAATCAATAATAACAAAACCAATAAACTCCCTTTTAGAAGAGTGTTTTAAAGATTTATCTTAGAATAAATATTGTGACTTCAGTGACGAGGCGTGAAATTGTATCTAAAGGAAGCAACAGTAGTGGCATGTGTCACCGCTAGATCACCCTCCCCCCGCGGGGTAAACGTTTTTTCTAAGTCTAAAAGTACAAAAAAATTTAAGACAAAGACAATGACTCATTCAAGGTCATTGAAACAAAGGCCATGACTCATTCAAGGTCATTGAAACAAAGGCCATGACTCATTCAAGGTCATTCGATGAGTCCTAATAATTTCTCAAGGTCATTGAAACAAGGACCATCACCCGTTCAAGGTCATTCGAAGAGTCATCATAATTTTTCAATGTCATTCAAAAATTTCTCAAGGCCATTGAATGACTCATCATATTTTCCAAGGTAATTTAAACAAAGACCATTACTCATTCAAGGACATTGAATGAGTCATCATAATTTTTTCAAGATCATTCAAAATTTCTCAAAGTCATATTATTTAAAAAAAATTTAATTTAAAATTACTACTTATTTTTATAAGTAATGTTTTAACTATTAATATATTTTTTTATTTTTATTATTATTATTATTATTAGTATTATTATTATTGTTACAAGTTTTTATTTATTAGTATTATTATTATTAATTATATTAATCTTCTAAATTAAGATACCGTAATTCAGAATTAAATGGAATCAGACCTTTTTAATAATCGATAGGCTATTGACAGAAACCTATGATTATTTATTACTACCAAAAAATAAATAAATCTATAAGTCAATAATGAAATTATCTAGTTGCATATTATTTCTAAATAACAGGTATTCTGGATGTGTATGGATTTCAGGTTTGGCAAATATCGAGATGTTATTCAATCCTACATTGATAATGCAGATAAAATCGAAATTCAGCTATTGTGAACATGTTTTATAACCCTTTTTATCAAAAGCAACTAATAATAATCAAAAACATTATAAAATAAGTAAATGTACAATTTTATTTTTCTATAATATACAAAATTCAAAATATACAAAAATATATAATATACAAAAATTTGTTCGTCTGATAAATTGATGATCATTCAGGAGCCAGAATTTCGTTGAATAAATTTTGAAATTGCTGTGTTCTTGTAATACTATGGCCACTATTAATTGCATCAAGCCCTCTATAGTGTCCATATGCAAAACTAACATTTTTATCAACCCATGCCCTCTTATCACCGCAGTTGTTTAACGCTATTTTACTATTTTAAAAGTGAAAAGCTGATGATTCCGGGACCCTATTCTAGTCTGAGGTACAGATATAATCTCGTTATTATTTTAAAAATCTAAATATGATTGATGATTTATATTTGTACCTGCTAATTTTACGCCCTTAGCCCTTATAGTCGACTTATTTCCCAATAAATTATAACATTTAGGGCGCAAGAAAACCCACTCACTATACCCTTCCCCCTTACTCTCATCCTTAAACTTTCCTATAACGGATGCTAGTCGTCTTGAATATAAAGGATGAAAGGGGTCATAATTAGATGTATCTAAAAGGTCATCCGAAATCATCACTTTTAATAAAATATCTAATTTAAAATTTTTATCTCCAAAAAAAAGCTGTCCGTATCACCGACAATTAAATTTATATCACAATTATAAATAGTTCTATATTTTTGCAGCTCTATATACTGCAACTGATACATCCGTAGTTTGGATAGATCTAGTACTGATTGTCCGATGTAACTAGGCCTATCCAAACATATTGAATCCTAATTAAGATGCGCGGCAAACAAATTCTCATCAACTTCGATGGTTTTCTGATTTCCGGTTTTGACGAATATGTAATTAACTTTTCAAATGAATTACATAGTCGCAAATTCATTCGCTTCTTAAGGTTTTCAACGGATTTACCGTACAAACTGTTATTATATAATTTAAATAAATCTTTATATATCTCGCTGACTGCATTTGCTCGCAAGTCAGTATTTTTATCCATATAATTTTTAAAAATAAGTTTCTGTGTAAATTTTATACATCTATGTACATTCATGATCTTAGCCTCAAGCGAAAGATAAAGCCTGAGAAGCCTCCAATGAAGAACATGATTCTTCTTTGCATAATGCGTGAACATTAGCTTCTCAACTTTTGAATTTGGTGGGCACATCTTTTCCGGTCCAATCGGAAAGTCATTTGAAAAATCATGGAAATTTTCAGGGATATCAATATCAACTTCCATAGTATATCCATATGGAAGGATTTCAATATCCGCAACATTCATACACTCATTCAATACATCATCCAAACCATCATACACCCAAACAAAATCAGTATACGGCAAAAATTGGCTAAGAGCCCAACCGTACAAATTATTTATGTATATGTACAACAATTCGGTGTCCTCTGAAGAATCAACATAGTGTTTGTTAACAAACGTCAACCCTCTTCGTATTCCTCCCTCGTAAAAATTCAACATTTCCATGTCCCGTAAAAGCTCTATGGGTTCATCTAATGTCATAAGCGCTGACGCCCATGACATTCCAGGAATACCATAGAAATTTAAAGGTTCAAGTCCATTGTATGCAATGGCCTTTTCACGGAACTGTTGAAAGTAATCATCGAGTGAGTATACATCAACTTTTAAATAATGCATCATATAGTCACGCAAATTACCACAGTTTTGTTGCATCCAAACCAATTCAGCAGTCGCATACTCATAATCAGTCACACCCTCCCATTTAGGAGGCAATTCATAAGTAGTTTCAAGAACATCAAAAGACGCGGCATAATCATAAGGAAATATACCTTTAGAATCTATAATAGAACCAGGAAAGGCAGAGGTAGTAAGAGGTAGTGTAGTAAGTGCTTTTACAGCCTTAGATAAAGAGCAATTTACAAATTGCATACTATCTATAAATCTAACAGCCAAATTTTTTATATGTACAATTAAAGAAATAACTTTTTCAGTCGAGGTAGGGATAATGTCTAAATTTCAAGAAGGAAAACCGTTGAGACTATGTTTTAAAATATGATGCAGATCGTAACCTTTTAAATTATGAAACACTATCGGAAGCAACTTGTATATTCTACACGCAATATTACATTTTTGGCACGCTGCACCAAGATATTTACCTGTAAAGTGACAATGGTCTTTTCAGGATTTACAATCGGTTTCTTGCAAAGATAGCAAGTTCGACATGATTTAAATTCTCGTTGTTCAGCAAAAGACATAAAACTTATCAACTTTTTTCCTTCAACATCATAATAAGGTAGGACAATTGTGACAGCAATTTCCTCTACTTTTTTAAGAAATAAAGAAATGCAGTCAGGTCCATAAAATTCAAAATATTGTTGTGTTTTTGTGTAGTTATTTAATAGTAAAAGGCCTGCTAAACTAGGCTTATGAATTTGGTGATGTTTAACATCAGGTGGTAAAACCGTCTCGAAATCGGCGTAAATTACATAGGGAGGGGTGATGGTTTTAGAATAATTTTCAAATTTTAATTCTTTGTTATCGGGTAATGTGTAAAGGGTTGTACCCGTCTGATTTTTAGCGCATAGAGCTACATGTTATTAAAGGCATTATCTAGTCTGAAACCATTTATGCAGTGGTGGCACCATTTGCATCTAATTTGAACTGGACAATCGCGATTCTGATGACAATTCATTAATTTATTGAGATCACTCACCGCGGTGTAGTGGTTCTTATCACTTTTCTCTAATAAAAGCAAATAAATAGGTGTTCCGTCAGTGACCTTTGAACGATAAATTATACTTAAATAAAGGTGATGGAAGACATAACTATCAGGAACCTCGTCAATTATCACAGTTGGAGAAAAAGAAAGGACGTTTATTGCTAAATTTAAACTGGCATTTTTCTTTTCAAATTTGGGGATATTTATTAATTTCATTGGACAATCCTTAATTTCGTCATATACTAAATCGTTTAAAAACTCGGTGTATTTTGCAGGTCTAGTCCGATTTTCTAAAATTAAATCTTTTTTAAGAATTGCCAGAATACTATAAAGGAATCATTTATCGTCGGTATTTTTAACATTTATAATAGCTTTTTTAGATGTAATAGCAGGAGTCTGAATATATCGATGACCTGATAAACGACTAATTGGGGAAAATTTGGTAAGTATAAAATCTATTTCTAAAATATTGATTACTCTCCATCCACAGCCTAAATGGGTGAACTTTTCTATTTTTTCATTGAGTTTATTAATTCCTTCAGATAAAAAACTATCTGAGAATTTTTCTGCGTTGTTTGAAAAATAATTATCGCGGATTTCCCCATCTTTTTCAAATTGTATTAAAACAGCAAATTGAATTTTAACATCAGCCCCCATCTTTACAATCTCATTAATTAATTTAGAACTGATTCTCTCAGTTAACATTATTTTTATCATTCGTGCCTCTGATGTATCAAATTTAATTGTTTTAATTGCACCGTTTAAATTAATTTGTATTATAGGTTCTAATGAACCACCAACTTGATTTATAGTATTATTTACAATATATAAATTATTTATAATATCTAAATTATTTATAATTTCAATATCAACATTATTTATAATATCTACATTATTTACAATATCTGTATTATTTATAATATCTGCATTATTAATAATATCAATATCTATATTATTTATAATCTCTACATTATTAATTGATTCGTCATCACTGATTTCGATGACTTCGATTTTTATAAGTTTATTTGGTATTTTAGACGTCCTATGTTCAGCAGGTCTTTTATTTTTAGTTATTTTTGTTGGGCGTATATTATTATTATTTATAATATTCATAATATTTACATTATTTTTATTACTGTTACGAAACAGATCATTTTTATTTATTTTAAATGAATCTAAATGGTCTTTGTGAATGTTATAAAAAGCTTTGTATTTTATGGTCTGGGATGTTTTGCATACAGGGCAAATAAAAAACCTGATGCAATTAAATCTATGGACATAGTATTGTTTCATTTTTTGGTGACATATTTCACCATGATTCTTTGAGATCATGCAATATTTTGGGTAAAATTTACCTGATAAAATAATAATAAATTAAATAACTTGTATAAAAAATAAAATATAATTATTTTACAATATTTTATAAAATTATCTTTTATTATTATACAAGTCTATGACATAAAGACTTGTATAATAATAAATGATATTCTTATATAGTCAAATGTATTAGATGAATCGTCATCATCAATAGAAGTGGGGTCATTATCCAATTTATCATCATCAATACAAGTGGGGGCATTATCCACTATATCATCATCAATAGAAGTGGGGCATTATTCACTATATCATCCAAAATAATTATTGGGTAAGTTGACGGAATCATATCATCATCTGAAATGTTTTTTACATTTTGAAAATAAATAAATATTAAACTTACCTATAGATATAACCTCATAAACATCTTCATTAATTGAAGTGGGAGTATCTTCAATAATAATTGTTTCAACATTATTATTACGATCTAAAAGAATATTAATAAAATCATTTAATAAACAAATAAAATTTTACCAAAAACGTCATCCAAATCCAAAAGATCCTCACTTTCGGTTATAGTCGAAACCAGTCGAAATTTACTAAAAAATTAATAGTAATAAATAATAAATAAAAATTAAATAAAAATATTATTTTTTCCTGCTATATTGAAATTTTTGAATTAATTGTGACAGATTTTGAATTTGCATATGTTTATAAAGAGAATAATATTTTCAGGATTTAGCCAATCACATTTAAGCAATACACACATATAGGTGAGAGATTTTTATGCATACAGCCTATACTGTGTAGGCATGTTTTCTTTGTAAATCACATGCAAACAAAAGTATGTATGTGTTTTCTTATTAATTCACATACAAACAAAAGTATGTATGTGATTTCTTTGTAAATTACATACAGTCTTGAATGTGTATGCATGTGTTCCTTGTTACTAATAACGCATTTATCATGCACTGGTTTTGTAAATCACGTGATGATCATGCAGTGTCTTTGTAAATCATGCACTTATCATGCACTGGCTTTGTTAACATTAATTAAATATAGATTAAACACATAATAATAATAATAATAATAATAATAATAATAATAATAATAATAATAATAATAATAAATAATAATAATAATAAAACATAACAATAATAATAATAATTATAAAACATAGCACAAACATTAATACATTCATTATACATCAAATCGCTTGGATAATAACCATGCTAAACAATGTTGACCACATGTTAAGGTCCATGGTTTTTGATACATAGTTTTATTATACACAATAGGTTTACCCATTGTTTGCAGTTTCGAAACCATTAAAGCAGAATAATAGAAACCCAATATGGACGGAAAGCTTAGCAAATTTTCTGAAATAAGTAAAATACTTTATCGAAAATTGTAAAGTAAAATTGGAGTGCGGATCAATTGTTTGTATAATTAAAATATTCTGATAAAACTGAAAAATAAGGGCAGATCCTTACTAAAAATTTAATAATAATAATGATAATAGTAAGGATAATGGTAATAATAATAATAATAATAATAATAATAATAATAATAACAATAATAATAATAATAATAATAATAATACTAATAATAATAATATTAATAATAATAAAAAAAATATTAATAGTTAAAACATTACTTATAAAAATAAGTAATAGAATAAAAAAAATATTAATAATTAAAACACTACTTATAAAAATAAGTAGTAATTTTAAATTAAATTTATTTTTAAATAATATGACTTTGAGAAATTTTGAATGACCTTGAAAAAATATGATGAGTCATCCAATGTCCTTGATAATTTTGAATGACCTTGAAAAAATTATGATGACTCACCCAATGACCTTGAATGAGTCATTTTCTTTGTTTAAATGACCTTGAAAAATATGATGAGTCACCCAATGGCCTTGAGAAATTTTTGAATGACTTTGAATAATTATGATGACTCATCGAATGACCTTAAATAGGTGATGGTCCTTGTTTCAATGACCTTGGAAGGGTTTTTATGAATCATCCAATGATCTTGAGAAATTTTTGATGAGTCATGGTCTTTGTCTGAATGACCTTGAAAAATTATTATGACTCATCGAATGACCTTGAATGAGTCATGGTCTTTGTTTCAATGACCTTGAATGAGTCATTGTCTTAAAAATTTTTGTACTTTTAGACTTAGAAAAAACGTTTACCCCGCTGGGGTTTGATCTAGCGGTGACACGATCTAGCGGTGACACATCCCACTACTAGCAAATTATCATTTTGGTAAAAAAATTCACAGACCAAGTTACTGAAGATGTAGGACCTAGGAGTTGAAAATAATATTTAAAGTTTTTTTAAACAAATGAAATTTTTTTGCATTTTTTTATTTAATAACTAGTACTTATATTTAAGAAAAATTCTTCTGTCCTTTTTGAAAATATATTAATTAGGGCATCATAAAAATTTTCTGTGGATTTAAGTGTATTAAGTAGTTCCTTTTCTATTGATATTACGGCCAATGAACTTAATCTTTCCGATCCCATTCTGTTGCTAGCGTAATTTTTAATTCTTTTCATGCTTGAGAAAACTCGTTCTGCTGTTGCTGTTGTTGGTGGAATTGTTAACAACAGCTTACAAAGTTTTGTATATTCATTAAAACAATTGTCTAAGTCACAATTCCTCATAAAGCTAAGAATTTCATCAGCATATTTTTTGTTCTTAATGTCTGAATCACAAAATATAACTTTGAGTTCAGTTTCAAGCTTTTGAATATCAAAATATTGCATATAATTAATTTTTAAGTTGTTTATAAGGTCCACAGGAAATTGTTTTTGAAAATTTTCATATTGGTTGGTATGAGTTAATTCAATGAATTTAATTTGTTTCAATGAATCAAAGCGATTTTCCATTTCCGAAATCATTTTTTGCCCAATTTTATTAATTAATACTTTATAATGCTGTGAAATATTTTTCCCAGAAAGTTCTCTTTTTTGCGGAATATTGAGTTCCAAGTTAATTATCTCAAAATGTTCTTCGAATTTCTGAATCATTAACTCATCTATCATATTTTTAAACTCTGTAATTTTTTGAATACAGCAGGATTTGTCATAGATCTGTTCTTGTAATATATATTGTATAAAACTTCAGATTAGGGAAAAATTTCGTTGAAGAAGTATAGTAACACTAAAACATCTGGATCTTTTAAGAACTGCAAGAACCCAATAGCTAAAATAAGACTATCTTAATCCAAATCAAAATCGAATGTTTGATTTTTAATAGATGAAAAATATAATTTGAGATTCTGTAAGTGAGTGGAAACGGTTTTGACAAGCCTTCCACTGTATTCCCATCTTGTAGGAGAAACTTTTGATGCAATATTGATCAAATGCAGCTGCACGTTTTGATGATTTGCTGGAAAATCTTGCAAGACCAGATAAAGTGATTAAAAAAACTTTGCATTGATTTTCCTTTTCATATGATTTCTGCAATACCAAACTTAGCTTGTGAGCTAAGCAGTGAACGAAATTGGCTGATTTGATAACTGTTTTTATTAACGCTTGAAGCACTCCTGATTCAGCTGACATTACTGCAGCTCCATCGTAACTCTGAGCCATTAATTTGTGATTTAATGTTTCATTCTCCAAAAAGGTCAAAATAATATCGATAAAGCTTTAGAATCTGGAGTTAATGGCACATCTATAAATTTAATGAATCGCTCTAAAATGGCACCGTCATTTGAAACATATATTAAAACAATTGCTAACTGCGATTTGTTCGATGAATCTGTTGTTTCGTCCAGTATTATCGACACAAAATCGGTTTCTTTAATCTCACTCAATATATTTTCAGTCACTACGTTAGAAATAGCATTGATTAGATCATTCTGAAGATCACTTGATAATCCGGAAAAAACAGTGGCATTATCCAAATGTTCTTTTAAAAGCAGATTATATTCAGAAAGTAAATTTATGATTTCAATGTAATTTCCTCTGTTAATTGAAGCTGTAGATTCATCATTTCCACAAAAGATCAATTTCTGTTGTCCTAGAAAGCACACGACATCAATTAACCAACTAAGGATCTCTCTATTTTTTTAAACCTTTTCATTAAACTGCTGCACAGAAATTTTTCTCATTGTATCCATTTGATTCTCAATCTTCTGTTGTGTGCCAAACATTTTCAAATCAATCATACACTGTAGATGTAAGGTTGAAGCTGCGTGCCTTTTTACCGCCTTTTCAAAATTATTTAAATCAGAAAACCTAACTTTGTTATTCCATACATTTTTCTCATGTTTAAATAACAAACATGACCAACAATATAGGGCACAAAATGATTTGCACCTTGTTAACCATTCAATTTGTTGATACTTATCTGTTGAAAAATGTCGGACAATTTTTTTGTTCTGGTTCTTAAATTTTCCAAAGATGGTGTTGGCTTGTCATTCTGAATTATTTCCATTTTATCATTGTGAGGCGTTTTGTAATTTGTATTTAAATAATGGTATGATGTTGGGCATGTTTGATTGTATGTTGAAATCCTTACTTATTCATTAATTATTATTTTTTAGAAACTCCTCAAACAAATTAACGATATAATTTGTTTTAATAATATTTGTGTTTTGACAATAAACGTGTTTTAGTTATGGATTCTATTAATACCCGTAGCTCTGTGGCTAATATGGCGACCACGATTGCAAATTTTATCAAGCCACCAGAAACATATGACATGGATTCAGACGTGGAAGATTTTATCTTAGAAACGGAACGATTCTTCGAGATGACAAATATTGTCGATGAATACAGAAGCAAATTCGTCAAAGCTTTTCTATCAATCAATTCAACGAAGAAATATGAGTTGACTAATGAAACTCTGCATTATACAGAAAGATTAAGAAACGCTTTTTCTAAGAACAGAAGTCTTATCGATGATCTCAACGAAGCGCTAAATTATCGTCAAGGAAATGAGGCTGCCGAAGAATTCTGCTCAAAAATTGAGAAACTTGCAAAAAATATTTTGAAGCATAAACTTGATGAAGAAGAACTAAAGAAATTTTTGCTATTCAATTCGCTTGAAGATAAAGAAGTTAAAAAAGATCTCAAAATGCAAGATTTAAAATCATTTGATGAAATGAAAGAAAGATTAAAGAGACACGATCAAGTTTCAAAAGAAATTAATGTATTTCATGCTGATGTAGCTTCAATGAATAAAACACAACGCTATGCTGATGCTGTTAAGAAGAGCTTACCAAGATATAATTATGATAACAGATCAATTCGAGAACGAGAAGCTAATCCCAGATTCAAAGATGAATATACAAGAGAACCTCAACATAACCCAAGATTCAAAGGCGATCTTACCAGAGAACATCGATATGCTATTTCAAATGGATGGAGACCTATGAATAAGAGTAAGCCTTATAATACCAGGGAATTTCATTCGCGAGATCATGTCCGAACAAATCAAATTTTGCGATGTTGGGCGTGCCACGAAGAAGGTCATAGAAGATCTGAATGCTCCAATATTCAATGTGCCCATTGTAAAAGATCTGGACATTTCAAACATCAGTGCCATGAGTTATTTCCAGGCAGACGTCGAAAATTCCATAAATCAGTGGCTGCATTCGGTGACGAGGATCCAGAGGCTGATTTTGAGTACCCAAATGGGAATGCTCCACCACACGAGGAGGTGATCGGAGCAATAAATTAAAGGTAATTAATGATATGAGTAAGGGTTGTATGATTTTGAATGATTGTGATAGTTTGAATGATAACTGTTGTGATGGTATTTTTGATTATAGAAATTATATTAATATATACATTAATAAATTTTGTATGGATGAAGTTTTTAAAGACCCACCCCTAACGTCTAATGAACTAAATGTTCTTAATCGTGATAAACGGAATGATATAATAGTATACGATAAAATGCAGGGAAGACCCAGTGTTACCGTAATGATTAATAATGTAAAATTAGTATGCCTATTAGATACTGGAGCTAAAATAAGTGTGATTGATTATAATATTTTTAAAAAACTTGGAAATTTGAATATGACTACAAGTAATTTAAAATTAAGATGTGCGAATGATAGCCCGATTGAAATTTGCGGTAAAACTTTATTAAATGTAAAAGTTGATAAAATTTCTGATATTAAAAAAGTAGAATTCGTTGTAGCCAAAGATATAAACCCAAAGTTAATAGGAGGTATAGATTTTCTCGAAAGATTTGGAATGCAATTGCAAATAGAAAACCGTACAGACGAAATAAATACAATTATGGAAAATTCATTTAAGAACCACATAAGTGAAGATAAGATTATAAATAATTTAATTTCCACGTTTGACGGTATTTTTATGAAACATAAATGGGATGTTGGGAAAACCGAACTATTAAAGCATGAAATACTTACTAAAGGTAGTCCGATTGTAATAAACCCAAGACGACAACCTATACATTTAATAGAAAAAATTGAAGAAAATATTCAAGAAATGTTGAAATATGGCATTATATCAGAATGTACATCCCCTTGGAATTCTCCGTTAGTATGTGTTAAAAAGAAAAACAGTAGTGATATAAGAATATGCTTGGACTACCGTGCATTAAATAATATAACCGAAAGACCGATTTTTCCCATTCCAAATACTGATGAATTATTAGATATTCTTGACGGAGCAAAGTTTTTCTCGACAATTGATTTAGGCAATGCTTATTATCAAGTAGAACTCGATGATGCATCAAAATTGAAAACAGCATTTTCGACAAAAAGCAAGCAATATTACTTTAACAGAATGCCATTTGGAATAGCAGCCGCACCAGCTACATTTCAAAGACTTATGAATTTGGTTCTTGGAGAATTAAATTGGAATGGAACAATTGTATATCTGGATGATATCCTTATATTTTCAAAGACATTGAATGAACATTATAGTACCATTGAAAAGGTTTTTCAAAAGATTAAATTAGCAAATCTTAAAATAAGTCCAGCAAAATGTCAATTCAAAAGGAAAGAAGTAAAATTTTTGAGTCATATCATTGGTGAAGATGGAATACGTACGGATGAAAGCAAGATTGAAACTATTAAAAATTTTGAAAGACCTAAATGCGTAAAAAGTTTGAGAGGATTTTTAGGCTTGGCAAATTACTATCGCAAATTTATAGAAAATTACACCAAAGATTCCAAAGTATTAGAAGCGTTATGTGGAAGTAAACAAAAGAAGCTTATGTGGACTGATGAGTGTGAAACTTCATTTAAAAATTTAAAACTGAAATTGACGTCTACGCCGGTATTGAAGTTCCCAGATTTTTCTAAGCCATTCATTTTGGATACAGATGCAAGTTTTGACCGCATTGGTGCTGTTCTGTCTCAAAAAGATGGAGGTAAAGAAAGAGTAATCGCATATGGATCCCGAGCTATGAATAAACACGAGTTGGGTTATTGTATAACAAGAAAGGAATTACTATCTATATTTTATTTTACTGGTCATTTTAAGCATTATCTATATGGTAAAAAGTTTATTTTGAGGACGGATCACAAAGCCATTACATTTATGATGAAGACAAAGAAAGCTATTACCCCACAATTTCAAACTTGGATTAACCATCTTAGTGGTCTGGACATGGAGATTCAATACAGAAAAGGTGATAACCACAATAATGCCGACGCTTTATCTAGAAAAGAATGTGAAACATGTGTTCAATGTCAAATGATTCATGAAAATCCTAAAATGGGTAAATTAAAAACAAGATTGTTGACACTGATGACTGATAATATTGAAAATATATGGCAAAAGAATTCGAAAGAAATTGAAAATATAAAAGAAAATATTAGTTTGATGCCAGATAAAACATTTTATAAATATGTCAACGGAGTGATCATGACAAATAATAATAAAATTTGGATTCCAGAAGAAAACAAGTCTGAATTCATCATAGAATATCATAAAAAGCTCTGTCACGCGGGTGCTAATAAAGTTAAAATGTATGTATCAAACAATTTTGATATGAAAGATTTGGAGCAATCTATTCGTAATGTTGTACAATCCTGTGAAAACTGTCAGAAAAGAAAGGTTGATACAACTAAAACAAAAGAAGAAATAATTTGCAAAAGTGATTCGAAATTATTTGAAACAATATATGTAGATTTCTGTGGTCCATTACAACTTGCAATGAAAGGAGAAAGATATATTCTTGGGATTATAGATCATCATAGTAAGTTTATTTCTTTACATGCAGTGAAATCACAAGATGAAAAAACAGTGGTAAGATTACTGAAAGAAGAGTGGATAATGAAGTATGGAGCACCAAGGATAATAAACTGTGACAGAGGTAAATCATTTGAATCAAAGCTAATGAAAGATTTTGCAGAATTCCACAATATTGAAATTAATTATTCAAGTCCATATCATCACTCAGCAAATGGACAGATTGAGAGACAATTCCGTACAATCAGAGATGCAATACAGATAACACTCAAAGATAAAAGACATAAATCATGGGTAGATATTCTTCCCGAAGTTCAGTTTATGTTGAATTCAACTTTTCAAAAAACTATTAGGAAGACTCCAGCTGAAATGGTGTTTGGGAAAAAGATTTATAGTGAATGGTTCTCAGAGATTGTGGAAGAAGAAAAAATCAATCAGCCGACAAATCGCGAATTTCAAATTGGAGATTGCGTATTGATCAAAGTAAATGTTCGAAATAAAGGTGATAACAGATACATGGGTCCAGGTGTGATTACTAAAAAGATTCATGATCGAAGTTATGAAATAAAATTGGAAAATGGAAGTTTCGTCACGAGAAATATTGAGTGGTTAAAGGTTTTCAAAAAGGGGGGGATGTGAGGCGTTTTGTAATTTGTATTTAAATAATGGTATGATGTTGGGCATGTTTGATTGTATGTTGAAATCCTTACTTATTCATTAATTATTATTTTTTAGAAACTCCTCAAACAAATTAACGATATAATTTGTTTTAATAATATTTGTGTTTTGACAATAAACGTGTTTTAGTTATGGATTCTATTAATACCCGTAGCTCTGTGGCTAATAATCATCAAACAATCTTGAACCAAATGATTGTTCAAATAACTTTTCTATTATGCAATTGCAGTTATCATCCTCTATTACTTTTATTCAATAAAGTTCTGTTAAATAAGGGATTATATTTAGTTTATAATATTATTTGCAGAATATTTAAAATGCTTGACAAAATCAATTTAACTTTTAAAATATGAATAACAATAAAAAACAATTAAAACATAAGCCGTCACGAATCACGATTGCTACCAAAAATTAAAATAAAACTACCTTGCAAAATTTATTTTTCCTATTAACTCAAAACTGGAAGTAATGTTAAAATTGATTCCTTGCATATGAAAAACCAAAATATACTAATTAAAATAAATTGTATCACGATAAAAAACAATAGCCTTAAACAAAATTAATAACTTACGTTCTTTTTTGTTTTTTTTCGTTTATTTCATTTAATTTTGATTAATTACTGTCAAAACTCATGCAAATTAAACACAACCATAATGGAATTAATCATATCGTACGAAAAAAGGTTACCCATTAATTTTGTACGGTTTAAACCGTACAAAATTAAGGTACCTAAGTTTAACGAAAACTTGACGAAATTTTGTCAAAGTCCATTGTTGTCAATTATATGAGAAAACGTGTAACGTACCAAAATTAATGGAAAATTAAGGGTCATTAATTTTGCTTTAAGGCTATTATGGTCACCGCTTTTCATTATAGTATAAATTTGTATCATTAAATATGCATCGCCTACTATAAAAATTTTGTTCTAAGTATTAACAAAATTAATAGAAGTAATTTCAAAATTGATTCCCTTGCGTACATTTTGCATTGCAAACGAGAAACAAAAATGTACAGTTATTAGAATTATATTATTTTTACTTATGTATCATTGAAATTGAATACACAGAGCCTACTTACAACATTTTTTCTGCGTATTAACCAAATTACTAGAAGTAATTTTAAAATTAATTCCCTTGTTTGCATATCAGAAACAAAAATATACCGCTATATTATAATTTATATATAATTGAATTTGCAGCGCCTACTATGCGATTTTTTTTTCTGCGTATTAAAAAAATTAGTAGAAGAAATTTTAAAATTGAATCCCTTTGCTTGCATATGAGAAACAGAAGTATACAGCTGTGGGGTTTATCGTTTGTGTGACCTTAACCCCAAATAGAACTTTTCTTGCCCTCCAATAGTTACCCGTTCGTAGGAAACGTCTGTGATGTAACCATTGGTTTTGAGATTGCCAAAGGTGAGCGCTACGAGGAACTGCTCTGGCCCGATCTCAAGGTGGGTTCAACACACTACCGATAGAAGGTTCCTGTGTGCTTTTCTTTTTCTGGTCCCTTACTGTGCAGCTAATACTCCTCTTGTTTGAAAAAGATGTTTTATTCTTTCGGTTGAACGGCACGTCGTTTAGCCCTCTCTTTTCTACCGGGTCGATGCTTGGAAGGTTTTTCGACTAGTTTGGTAGTCACTGGCACCTCTCTATAGGCTAGTTGTGCGGGTGCAAATACTAGCGGGTACGTTACCGCGCTGCCCTCCTGGCACACCGATAACGCAACCTCTAGGCTGCGAATTTGGGTCTTTTGACTTTGATTTAATTGTCGTTCCTCTGTCCAACCTCGTTGTGCGGCTGTCATCTTTTGATAGAGAGCCTTTACCTTCCTCGGCTCTATCCAGGTGGCTTTCACCTGCTGAATTTCTTTGACTAACTTTACAATTTGTTTGGGTAGTCCCACGTTAATTTTCCTTGTCTTGTCCAATTCCCGTTGTAAGATCTTGCATGGTTCCATGTCTATAAGAAGGGATTCATTATTAAATTGATTACTTCTTTTAGGTATCACTCATCTTATCTGAATTTCTAAGTTAAAGATCTTATTATCTAATTCGATTTTCTATAGTTAACTAATTTTAGAAAAAAAAAGAAACATAGTGAATTAAATGAAACCAAACACATTTAAATTTTCAAGATTTATTTGCTATGAATATTAATATCTTAGTCTTCGATTGTATTCTTGGCGGGATCTCTCACGAGCATAAGAATAGTCGTGGTTGCGATTTGCATAATTATTTTCCTGGCGCATCTCTCGGGTGAGGATTCTCCGTGGCACTACCACATTGAGGGCAGCAGTCCTTTCATTCAACTTTGGGTCGTCCAGATTATATGATGTATTGTATGGAGGAGCATACCCGTCCGTACTCGGGATTCTGCCTACCGCTATGTCAGCGTTGATCCTCGCTAAGTGGCGTCGAGCTTTCTCCACTTGTCGATTTGTCTGTCGTTGATGTTCCTCCAGACGCGCCAAAAGGTACTCGGCCTGTCCCCTGAGTTCTCGTGCGGGGTTGCGACCGGGCTCTCGCTTAGTGGCTATGAACGGAAGATCAGTCTCTCTGTAATATCCTTGAATTCCATTCTTGGATTCTCGCACGGGTGCAATCGTGAATCCTGCGTCCCACATGGCCTACTTGCATCTAGCAGTCGAATGTGCGGGGAATCGCACCGTAATTCGTGAGGCATCTATCCATGAATTATCTAAAAATTGGTTCAAAAATTAATTATTTTGTTCACGATGAATTCACTTTATTTTCGTTAGGTAGTGGTCATTTATAAGATAATTCCTATGGTTGTTGGTAGATGAAAGGGCATCGTGGTTGGTCAATGCTGGCTATGATTTCCTCGGCGTTCAGTCTCATGGAGTTATTATCAAAACAAAACCTATTCTTATCAAGTTGGGCGATGCGTCTAGTAGTTGTAGATCGTTTATTGATATTCTAGCGCCATCATTGTAGTTTTATATCAAGGTTTAAACCTGCGTTATCACTTTCCTAGTGGTGATTGTCTATCGTTACTATGCATTTCATTTTGTTGGTTACGTTGAATATTCAGAACGAGAAACTGACTCTAAATGTCCAACTGAATTTCGCGTGGTTTAATTTTTCCTAGATCCGGGTCAATCCGTTCAGCAATCCTAATCGAATCAATTTCCTAATTGTCCTCGTTGTTTACTGAATTGCGAGGTGGGTTAGCTTATTCATTTGTTCAAAAAATAAAACAAGAAAAACACATTTTATAAAGGTATAAAGAAATCGTAATCATATGCTTTATTTGTTAATTCACAATAGCGACATAATGTATAATTTCCTTGCGATCCTTGGCGGACATTTTAGTGGCTTGTTCGAGGCGGTGAGGAGTCCTAAGCCGGCGAGTCGTGTCGTTGAAAGCTTAACTCGTTCACAATCATGAAATTGATAATATTATTGGGTAATAAGCTTACTCTAATATACTTCCTCCTTCCTCCCCATGGTGAGGCCGTCCGTCTCACTAGCTCGGGCTTTGTTAAGTTCCTGATTCTTCCAACATTTCTGATCTTGAGCCATGTCGTGTTAATTGATAAAAATTGATTCGCCATTACCCTAGTGTGGTGTTTATATGTGTACGTCCTACTATATTATGTTGAACGTTGGTGGTCACAAATTCGGACCATCTCTTCAGTAGGTGGCTTACTCACTTCATGGAGGTTAGTTCTGCGTTGGCCAATAATCTGGTGGTGGCTTCAGTGATTTGTTCAATCACCACTTACTCACAATTATCAATGAATGGCCACGCTGGTTAGATTCAATCATGGAATCATTATTGTATTGATTGTGATGTATTTGAATAAAATCAGCAATCTAAATATTGTCTTTCATCTTAAATCTCGCGCTTTAGCGGATTGGTGTGGGCTATTTTCTGGAGTTAATGTGCCTATTGTGTCGTGATTCGGCTCTCCTGGTTTGTTGGAATCTGCGTATTCTCCGTGCTCGGTCTACATCGTATTTAGTGAGTCGGGTGAGTACCTTATTTATAGTTTTCTAGTTGTTTATTACGTCTAGCTCTTGCAGTTACAATTACACTAATTTTTGTGGATTTCCATTTCTGGCTAGAGGGATCTACGGTCAAACTGTTAGAACTAAAGTATCTGTCAATGTGATCTGTTTCAATTGGATTTTTGTATTGGCTTCAATTTATTGGATAATTATTTTTTGTATCATTTATGTCAGAGTTTTTCTTTATAGTTATCTATCTTATTTACATTGGATGTTAAATGTATTATCGTTGATATTTTTGAGCGTCTATCGCGAAATGTTACTATGTGATAATCGGGGTAATTTCATTTGTTCGAAATACAGATTGGCCTATTTTTCTCCATATTATTAGTAGTAATGGTAAACCTTTTTTAATTGTTATTAATTTTCTATTAACTGCTCATTATGAGGGTCTATTTTATGAGTTGGCAACGTTCTTATCAATTTTCAGGTTCTTACTCATAGCGTTTTAGCTCTATTGATTCTGAATGTATTAGGTTTCCTCGTAGTATTTTAATTCTAGAATCTCTCATTGAGTTCGAGTTTAGTTATCTCTTATCGAATTTTTAGTTTCGTTTTGTTAAATTATTCCTATCTTATCTTATTACATTTTAAGTTTTCATTTCAATCGTTCATATTTAGCTTTCTTATTAAGTTTGAGTTCCTTTCACGCTAACTTATCTTCATCATTTTAGGTTTCGCTTTAATAACCTATTTTCTTTTTGAGTTTAAATTTTTAGTTTAATAATTTATCTGTGGCTTTTCGAGTTTGTATTTTCATAGTTTCGCTTGAATTTAGATTTTGACTTTATTGACGATTTACGTCGTTTTATTAAATTTTTATCATAGCAACGATTTACGCTCTTTCAACCCGTTACTTTCCCTTGTTTGACCTTAAGATTGAATATGTCAATATTAGAAAATTATGAGTGTCCACTGGACTACTCGGTGTTGAGATTTTAAGCCGATTGGTTTTCGTAAGTTTAGGTCGATTTTTTAGGAAATGGATGGCAAAGGAATAGCCAAAAGACTACCCCTCTACCTTCCAATTTCCCCTATAACGGATGATATTGACGTTCCAGCTCCTGCGTTCTCACGCCGGAGCCTTCATGGGCACGAACTATTGGCGATTATACACGCACTTACACAGTTCGGTTGGGGTGTGTAGATTTTGATTACTTGCGGTGCTGTGTCGGCTGTGGGCCGGAAAAAATTTCTACATATCATATTCGTTTCATAAGCCTTTATTGTCATAGTACAAATACATTCATAGTTGATACATATAAGTTCATAGTTGGCTTCATCATTCCTTCATTCAATACCCGAACAGGGCTCTCTTGAGATGGTTCGTGTGGTGCGTGGAGAAAGTTCTCGAGAAATCGACCGCTTACCAAATAAAACAGATTCTTCTTTAAGTATGGTTTCTGTTAAAAACGAGAGTGTTACTTCTCAAAATTTTGTTAAAATTCTGTGAAAATGAATCGGTATATATACTTACTGGGTGACCCTAACCTTGCGTGTTCATTTTGATGTAGTAAAACAAGATTTGACCTTGTGATTTCTAGTATATTCTAGCTCTAGTTTTATTAAATTTCATAGTTTAATTTGACAATTCTATTTTTTAGCTTTTAATTAAATTGTTTCCAATTCAAATTATTTTAATTTGAGTTCTAACTTTCATGAACTCTTACTTTTTCTTGAAAATTGTCAATTTTCGGTCAAATCTTTATGTTTTCGTGTTATATCTGTATTTATTTCATGCGGATCTTGTTGCATCTGTTATCATTTTAGTTTATTTTTATGTTTTTGATTTTATATTTTAATTATTTCTTTTCTCATATTTTTCAGTGGTTAGTTGATGTTTTATGGGTCTGATTTTAAATCTGCGTGTGGTAATTGCGTGCTATTACCAATTCATTTAAACGTAACTCTGTTCTGTCCCAACACAGCTATATTATAATTATTTATAATAAAATATGTACCGACTTACTATAAGAAATTTTGTTCTACGTATTAACTGACAAATCAATAAAAGTAATTATAAAATTGATTCCTTTTTTATCTTTACAATTTCATCATGCTGTTCTTTCTGTCAAAATATCATTTGACATATAAAATTTTAAAGGAAATTAGGGGGGGGGAGTTGGAAACTTTTAGGGAAGGTGCACTTATGTCTCTTTTTTCTTTTAACTAAACAATCTAATTAATTGATTTTCAAGGTTATTGGTATTTTTCTTTTTCTTTTATTAATTTGAACTTTGTACAGTCATGTATATATAAATTCATTTTAATCAAAAAAGTAAGGCTATAGGAACAAGAATAAAAGTGAATAGAATTATATTAAAAATTAAATATTTTAAAAATTAAACAATTTGTTAAAATGCATTAATTAAGTAAGTCTAGGAAATCACAATTGATGTTATCACAATTTTTTAAAGATTCATTTTATTTTTAATAATATAATAAATCATACTTTTTTGTTCACAGTAAAAATGAGTTCAAAAATACTTTCAAGTAAATTATAAAGTACTTCAGGCTCAACACTGTTTGTTATAATTTCTGGAAGATGACTTGATAAATCATTTTTTCAGTTCATAAGAGGCGTACTTCGAATATTTTAAAATTCTGTCTATTATGAGAAATTTTTTCTAGATTCCGGCACATAAATGGCATGGGACCAGAATAAATACACCAAACTCTATCAACATTCAATAATACTTATAAATGAGCACACGATTCTGAAAGTTCGGTTACTTTCGATTCAAAAATATTACTAGTGGGTAACATAAAATTGTCCGCTTATTGCAAGTTTAATTTGGAAATGGTGTAAATAAGCGAAGAGTTATTTTACTCTTAAAACCTGTTAGAAAATTTAACAGCAATCATAAAATACAATTTAGCTTATGCATAAATAATCCTATTTTATTGTATATGTAGGATTGATTACATTGATATTTGTGTGTTATATTAAGCAATTATAATTGAATTTCAATGAATACATGTTTATGATTGATGCTCTCAATTACGAAAGTACTTTAAAAAACAATTGCAAAGGAATTTCCATGATAATTAAATGAAGTCATATTTTGATGTGAATTACTTCAAAACAAATAAATAAAAGAAACAAATTCCATATTATTTTATAATAAACAGTTGATTATATTTTAGTAAATTGTTTACAGTTTCTTTTTGATAAAATTGGGACGGTGACCCTGTGTTAAACTTTCTGGATTGAAATCTTCATAAAATGTTGATTTCCTATGGCAATCTGGGTACTTTTTCAGGATAAATTCTTCACGAGATCGACTTGATTTGAGAAAGAAATCATCGGGTAAGAAACATTGAAATTTCGAGAGATATTTTCTCATTTCATCCCCAATTGGGATATTCCATAAATCAAATATGGGCATGAGATTTTGATTCGTTATCGTGCTGGTTACATTTGCCCACAAATCGTACTTTTCTTCATCACTGTCAGCTTTAAGTTCTGGATGATTTAAATAATACTTGAATGCCTTGTTAAAAAATCCAAATCCGAAATGATTTGCCATTTGAACGTAAATCGCCAACTCTAGATAAGCACTTTCTTTCCATACGGCTAAATCAGCCCCTCCATCTAAATAACTCTTTATTTCATCATAATTTCCGTCAAGTAATTCTTTTGTTGAACCGTAATAAGGAAGTTTCCATTCTTTAGCAGTATTAAAAAGGCAGAATATATTGTTAGTCGCTTCACTGACAGTTGACATCGTCCATAAATGGAATTCTTGCTGATTATGTCCTAATTCATGGCACATTCCCCAGCTACCTTTCTCCTTTATGTAATTTGAATCAAATATATTCACAAACCAGTCATCATAAGTAGAGACTGGATATCCTGAATGAGCATAACCAACAGAAGTCATAATGTCAAGAACCGTCTGGGATGGTCTATACTTTCTCCAGTCCAATCCTGCAAATACATAATTATTTCTTACAACTCTATCCCAACTCTCCATTAAGCTTTTCAAATACTGACCATCAAATTGTCTAAGTCTATCGCTTCTTTCACAAAATACCATATCTTCACCAGCTATTTGAGCCCAAAGGCCTTGATGTTTCCTCTGATTTTCATTCCAGTCTAAGACCGCAGATTCATCAAGAATATTAAAGAATGGAGTTAAAACCACATTTGATAAATGGATACTTATTGAAGCATTCTCATTCGAATTAACTAACCATAAAACGCCACCGAACGGTGAAAATATAGTTCCTTCCTCAGATAATGGTACACTATTTGTATAAATATCTGGATATCGATACCATTCCGATCTTTTTTCGCCAAGAATATCAGAATGACATCCTACACTAATTCCCCACTTTCCTGTTGATGTTTGGATCTTGTATTTCAAAGTTTCCCCAGCTGGAAGATAATATCCTATTGGGATTCTAGTGTAAGCTATTTCACCAAAGACCTCCAAAACTACTTGTTCCAATTTTGGTGCTGATTTAAAATCCATGGGAAATAAATCTATGCAAGGTAATTTATATTTTGAGTGTGCTAAACCTTGGCTCTTTGCAAATAATCCAAAAATAGAGATTATACTCCTATCCGAAACATCTGTTGCTGGATCATCTTTACAAGGACAAATATAACTTATGAGATAATCATATTTCTTTAAAAAGTCTTTTGAAACATCATCTAGCTTTGCATTTTCTATAATTTTAGGTGGCATTTTATTCATAGAATTTAACAAAAATTGTCCATTTTCTAACAAGTAGTCATAATTGTCAACAAGTTTACGAAGGCGCACTTTTAAATCTAAAAACTCTTCCGTGAAATCGCTATCTTTGATCGTATACTCCCCTGAAGAACCAAATGTAAAGTACGTCGTGTCAGACGCGATATTGAACATATTCATTATTTTATCATTCGACCTAGTAACTTTCTCGTCAACAGCAATAAAACTGTCATGATCAAACACCAAAGAAATCTTTCCGCGTGTCAGTAAAGACTTTATTTCTTCAATAACTTCATCGGGATAATCCACGGTTGTATGGAAATCCAAAATGTCGCCATCCTTTAAAGCTCCACGAACGTCAGAAATTGTTTTAAAATTCTCAGAATTAACATAATTTGGATTTTTGTTACCAGAGGACAACCAATTGACGAAACTTGTACGGATTTCAGTTTTGTCAGCGTCATTCATTATGTACCAGAAATACCATTCTTTTCCGAAAAAGAGGGCTTTACCTTGTTTGTTGTCTGTATAGCAAGCAAATGCAAAAGTCAAATTCCATTTTACGTCCCAAATTATAGGTTCACATTTTTCATTTATTTTTACAAATCCCATTGAGTAGCCATCGACTTTCATGACTGGAATATTTTTGCGCAACTCCCTGGCAAGAGGCTAAAATATAAAAAAAAATTTCCAAATAGTTTGTTTTAATATTCACGAATCCAAAATAGGTATTTTCTTTCATTACTATGACCTTGGAATTTAATAGTGCTTCCTTTAAATTTGATAAATGTTTACTTGTTTATGATTGATTTTCAGAACTTTATTATTAATAATTAAAAAATAAATTGACATAATTAAATTAAACTAGAATAATTTAAAATGTGTAATTAAAATTCAAGGTCAATAATATGTGAATAGTCAATATTTTAAATATTTAATATAAGAGAAATTTAAATACTGTTTTTTATTCAATTTTTTTTTCGGAGTTTTTTTAAATTTTTCATTTAAATTGGAGAAAATACACTTTTCAAAATAATGAATTTAATTAGAACAAAATTATTTACTAGAAATTCACAAAAAGTTATTTTATTCTCATATTTATATTTACAATAAATATACATTTCTATCAAAAACTTTATATGAACAAGTATAACTAAAACAAATATAAGTTAAACTCTAAATTTTCCTGAATAAAATAGGTGATAAAAATATTTAAAAGTAAAAATGTTAATCGAATTGGAAATATTTTGCTTTTACTTATAATTTGTCAGTAAATAGTTTTTAAATAAATAGTTTAAATAATTCGAATTGTTACTTTGAGTACGAAAATGATATATTTTGTATTTGTATTTTGTAGGTATAATTAAAATTTTATAATTAAAGTTAAAATTACATAATTAATTCATAACAATATTAACCTTGATAAAATATTTTAATTATTATTAAGCAATTAAACAAAAATCCAATGTCAACATTTGTAAGCTTCGTACGATAGTTGAACTAATTATAACAAATTCAATGATTACGATTGCATTATTTAAAATTATATTTATTTTTTATTATATATCGGGTAGTATGCGAATATTACAAGAAAGCAACATTCCAACACAGGTTTTACTGTATAGTTCGACAGTTTCACTGTTTGCTTTTTACTGGATGATGACAGTAAATCAGTCGAAATATACTGTAAAACAAATTTGAATAGTGCTTTTATGTTATTAAATCATTGTTATATTTATTTAATTATTCTTATGATTTTTTAATACAAGAGAAATTAAATAAATAAAATCTAAAAATTTTCGCCTATATTCCTATTTAATAAATTTAACTAATTTATTTGGATTTTAGCCTAATAATCATGGTAACAGTAACTCAATTTGAGAACTATATAGTTTACAATGGACAATGCTAAAAAGCCAAAAACTCATTATACCGATAATTTGAATTTAGATTCTCTAAATGATATCTCAGTAAACAAAATGTTTTTATCCTTTTTTTATTTAATGGTTTGATTTTAATTTAAAATAATATTAATATATTATTTAACTCACGAAATCGTTTCTTGATGCCTTCTGAACCAACTGGCTTGGAATTGTTGGTTTAGCAAACTGTGGCCCTGCTCCAATTAATTGCCCATATGCCTCTATTTCATAAAAATTTAACTCTTCAACGAGTTTCTCAGTCAAAAACTCTCCTTTAACAATCGCAATATATCGTCCTTTGACTCCGGATCCAGCGCAGTTCACTGAAATATCATTTGAGTTTTGAATGACCCCACTTTTACAGACTTTATAATTCTTTATCTGTCTATGCAAATGACAAATTCTCATTTCATCTCCCACATAAATTGTAAATGGAACTTCCCCTCGATCTAAACAAACAAAATATTAATAATAAATGCTTTCAATTTAATTTGGTCATACATTTTCCATTCGTTATGATAACCTTTTCAACGTTATAAACACTCTGAAGATCAAACACGATGTACATAACGTTTTTCGATCTCAGCCACATTCCAGTAGTTTTGTCTCCGTCATTACTGTTCTTTATATATTCTTTGTAGTCATTGGCATATGCCGGCTTTTTAAGAAGAATATTTTCTTGAGCGGCTAATCAAAAAACTTAATAAAAGAGAAATGAAATTAAAACAACTCTGTCCTTACCTAATGCCTTCAAAATAAAAATCTGCAACGCGATAATCAAAGTTGAGCGATAAAACATTTTTTTAAAACAATAAATTCTGAATTTTCAGAAGACTTTTATATCCTTCTCGTCCATTGTATAATCACCTGTCGGAAGAATACAAATCCGTTTCAACTCCAAAGGGGCCCAATGCTCTCACGGCGACTGACAAAAATAACAAATTTAATTAAGAGAAACTTACATTTAAATAAACAAATAATCATGGAAAAACTTTTACGTATTTTCTCACACTTGACCACTTATTCTTTGATTAAATAGATTTAATTTGGTTAATGCTTATGTCTACAATCCGAACCTTTGTGCAAATACACCAAAAAAGCATTATGTTATTTTAATTCTAAATTAATATACAATTAAAAATACACCGTCATATTTTTCGAAAGATTGCATAAAGGATTGAACTATTTTAATGTTCAGGGTTTCAAACAAGTGATCCATGAACAGGGACCGACCAAGACCTAATTTAACCTTTTCGCCAAAAAGATTAATGAAATTATAAATAAAATTATAATCAAAAAAAAATATTAAATTTTGTTATTTATAACTATCGAAGCGTGACGACATTCATTGACGCTTTTACTGCAGGGGTTCTTATATACCTTTTCAGTTATCCGAATTAGGTTTTGAAAAAGAATATCACACGACAGTAGGCTGCTCTTCCTGCTTACTGTACGATTATATTATAGGTCTATTTTTATAATCTATTTTATTCATAATCTATTGAAGCTTTCATAACTTCTCTTTAAGAAGCATATTAAAATTATTTTCGAAACCATTCACTAGTAATTCTGTTTAAAGACTCGAATTCTTGAAAGTAGTTTTTACACCATATGCTTCTAATCTCAACATTACAATCATTGCTTTTATCTGCAGTATAACAGTTATAATTAAGTTTTAAACTGCCAAAAATCTATTGATAAAACAAAGAATACTTTTAAATATCTTAACTCTCTCCTTCTTAAAATTATCTACACTTCTTTAGCCACTCGATTCATCTTTAGTTTGTTTCCTCTTGGAAACAAAGTTCAACTTGATGTGTTGATAGAAATTGAAGATTTTGTATACACATTTTTTTTTCTTTACTTAGTATTACATTTCTTTACTTAGTATTACATCATTCTCACTTCAAATGCACAATGTCATTTTTTGTCCATAACTATATGCAGCTTCATCTACGTTATGTCTTGTATCATCCATCAATTCTCCTCTTGATATATCTGCTTACTTCAGGATTGCAAAATAACACTCCCCCTATAAACAATCTCAAATGTAGATCGTGATGCTATTTTGCTATTTCTAAGCCTGTTTTCATTGTTAACAATACTTTTATTTCCTTCTCTTTATATGTCCAGGGCTTCTCAAACTTTCTTTTCGAAATTTTATTATTTTAATAAATCTATACTCTTTAGCAAGTAGGGAACTTACTAAAGGAAATTTGATTTAAAAAATAAAATTCTGGAAATTTAAACTTATGCAATTCTGAAAGTTAAAAGTCTATGATAATTTAAATGTGCTGTTTCTTATTGTTATTGTAAAAATAAAATTTTGGTTCAGTAATATTTTGTATTTTAATTTTATATTTCTAACACACAAGCAAAACTCACACACCAATCACGCTAGTTGTCCCGACAGTCGTCTTTACCTGAGACTCGGCTGGAATAAACAGTTATTCATATATTCTGTTTAAACCAAATATTTAAAAAAAGGAATAATTAAACAAATTAACTAATAATAATCGCAATTAAATTGTGTCAAAAAAAGAATCATTTTAATATTTTTGAAAATAAACAGTTTAAATTATTTTTATAAGCACCAAAATTATTTACAGTCTCTCAAAAAACCTTTTATTTATAAAAAATAATCAAATTTTTGTCTATTCCTCCAATAGGATCGCAGCCAGCAAAACTATATGGACTTCCAAAAATCCATAAAGATGGTGTACCTATGAGACCAGTTTTGTCGATGGTTGGTACTGCCCAATATAAAATAGCAAAGTTTTTAGATGGATTATTAAAACCGTTAATGCGATCAGAGTTTGAATGTAAAGATAGCTTTGAGTTTGTGTCTTGTATTGCACAGTTACAAAAACGAAGTATGAATGATGTTATGGTTTCGTTTGATGTTTGCAGCTTGTTTACGAATGTACAACTGGTTGATACAATTGACTTATGCTGTGCGTTGTGGGATGAAAATGATTCTGAACATCACATTTTGGATAGAAGGGCATTTCGTAAACTTCTTGAATTTGCTACTTCAAATGTCAATTTTCTTTTCTATAATGAATGGTATCAACAAATAGATGGAGTCGCTATGGGTTCCCCTTTAGCACCAACGATGGCATCAATATTTTTGGCTAGTTTGAAAAAGAAAATTGCTTCTTTTCAATTTGTGAAACCTTTTGTTTATAAAAGGTATGTGGATGATATTTTTCATGTATTTGAAAAATAGAAACATGTAGAACCGTTTTTGCATTTTATGAACAGTTTACATAAGAACATTGTATTCACATGTGAAACGGAGAGAATGTCATCAATTGCGTTTTTAGATTTGTTAATTCAACGCAAAGATAAACATTATGAGACAGAGATTTATAGAAAACCAACTGATACTGGTCTTTATACTTCTCTAGAAAGCTGTTGTGAATTTAAGTATAAGAGAAATATGGTGAAAGGATTGATTTATCGTTCATCGTCTTTATCTTCTACTTTTGCTAATTCGGTAAAAAGTGTTGATAAATTGGTTGAGTTGTTGATAAAGCATGGATATTCTAAATCATTTTTATTGTTGATGATAAAAGAGACCGTTGACAAATTGATTAAAAATCCTAAGGATCCATGTTTTGGAAAGTTTGAGTGTATTTTGTCAAATGAGTGTGAATTGAGTGTTGATCTAAATAATAATAAAAAGGGATATAAAAAAATTGAGCCTAAATATGTGTTAGTATTGCCGCACTCTGAAGGTTTAACAAATTATAAAGGGAAGTTAAGTAAACAGATGGGAAATTTAGAGTATAAGATCGTCTCTAATTCGTGTAAGGTACGCAATATGTTTATTAATAAATCAAAAACTCCGGTTGGATTGTGTTCTGATCTCGTTTATCAATTTACATGTAATGGGTGTAATGCCACATACATTGGAGAGACTTCCCGTCATCTCTGTACTCGAGTTCTAGAGCATTGTCGATTGAATGATTTGACCAATATTAGTGAGCACAATAGAGGCTGTACAAGTGAAATAGGAATGTCTGATTTTAGAATTTTGTTGAAAAGTTTTAATAATTATTGGGAACGCGTGATATATGAAGTATTGTTGATAAGGTCATTGGATCCAAAGATTAATGTGCAAAGTGCTGTGACTACGAATGTTTTTAAATAGTTTACGTATGTTAAATCATGTTTATGTATTGTTTTTTTAAAAGTTATAATATAAATAAAAATTATAATATTTATAGAAATAAAATTTTAAATTAATTAAAAGTTTTTTGAATATATTTTTTAAATATTTATTTATTACAAAATTAAATTAATAAAAAATAATTTGTTTAAATTAAATGTTAATTCCTAGTATTTTTAGTTGGTTTGAGTACCTGAAGATGACAGTTATGTTGTCGAAATATATCGTACGAAAAGTTTTTTTATTGGCGTTATCTTCTAATTAAATCGTTGCCAAATTTATTTAATTATTTATAAATTAAATTTATATTTAAAATTATTTTTTAAAATCATTTAAAGACTTACTATAAAAAACAACATTCAAAATTAAAATATTTTCCAAATTCTTTGAACATTTATTATAGAATTTAAAATCTTATCAATAACGTCACACAAGTTACTCTTTCACAATATTTACTCAAAGTTTTTGCAATTATCTTAAAATCAGAAATGATCATTAATGTGATTCAATCCATTCAGTCGATAATCCTCCAGAATTCTCTTGCAGAGATGACGCGTAGTCTTTCCAACGTATGTGGCATTACACCCATTAAATGAACATTGATACAAGAGATGAAGATTTACAAGTTAACTTACTACTAACTTTGCAAAAATCTAGTTAGCAGTGTCTTGTCTAAATGTTTGAAGATCTAATTTTTAAATTCTCTGTAACCCTTGTGATAAGGCAATACCGGCACATGTGATTAGATCAATACTAAGTTCTAAGTCAATATCAACATTATTTCCAGAGAATCTAGTACAAAGATCATAATAATTCAATCCTCATTTATCAACAGTCTCTTTGTCATACACTGTAGAAAAAATTAAGAATATTTGCTTTTGAGTATCTACACGACTAAAGAATCAACAATTTTCACTGAATTGATAAAAGTGAATGAGAAGACTACGCACAAAATACCATTCCTCCCACCTTATTTCATTTGTATTTAAATAACCAATCTTAAAATTTCTTGATTTTACATTGATCAGTTATTATCATCGACAAGACTGGTCTCATGATTATACCTTCTTTATGTACTTTAAGTAGTCCATAAAGCGTTGCTGGTAATAATAATAATGAAAAAAATTGATAATTTCTGTCGTTTACGCAGCTTCAACAGCCTCTGGAACTTTGGCGACTTCTGCAATTTCATTAACACCGGTACCTTCGTTAGTCACTGTTATATATTTATTAGTGACAAATCCGGCTTCAGGCCCTTCGTTATTATCTTCCTCCTCATTTGAAATCGAATTTAAATCATTTTAAAAGTGTTAATATCACATAAATCTAATTTATTTCTTTTGCTACATTCCTTGTGAAATTACTCGCAGCTCCCACTATAAAGCACATCAGAAGTATTCCCATACAAAATGACATTGAGCCCATTACAGCCTCAACCTTTCCTTTGTTTATAAAAAGTTGATAACATTTTCGATTAGCTTTCATCAGATTGATCTCCAATTGAAAGCGATTTGACAGTTCCAGTTTTATCACAGATGAAGAAGAATTCTTCTTTAGATGGTGAATCAATCATCAACTTAAATTCAATAATTTCTGATGCTTTAATTGATTTGAATTTAATAAAGTTTATTTCATCATCTTCGAGATCTGTTTCATATTCTTCAATAACTTTGTCATATTCACTATCGCTAGCATATTCCAAATTCACAGTATTTTCCATTACAAAAAAAGACAAGACGAAATTTTTCAACATTATATTTAATTAAATTCGCAAATTCCATATAAAACATCTTTTCATAAAAATGCAAACCTATTGATCCATTTAAACACCAATAATTACATTTTATTAAAAAAATACAAATTAGTCAACTTTGATTTACTCTCACATTTATTTACATATTTTCCAATTTAAAAATTAAAATTTATTTTTTATATTCTCCTTCGAAATTGACTATTAATGATGATACTAATAATAATAAAAATAATATTAATAATAATAATAATAATAATATTAATAATAATAATAATAATTACAGTAATAAATTCAAGTAAACATATAAAGTCATCCAACTAGATATTGACAAGCTAAGTACTAACAACTATTTACAACTATATACTTCTGTTTACTACTCAATAAACATTTAATAAAATCGCTTAAAAATAACTACATAAAAAGCTGAACTATAAAATGTTGAATAATATATAAAGAAATACAAATTCAAATATAAATTTCATTAATAAAACTCTTCATCGTCTTTAAAGAATTAAATGAAATAATTTAAATATAACCAATGAATAATAAACGAGTATTGATGTTTGACTGGTAGAATAACCAGGGCCGTGATTGATAATTGCCCCCAAATTGTTAAAAAAATCAGCTTTTGTCATACCAATACCGATGTCGACAATAGTTAAAGTTCTGACATCTTCATCAGTAATAATTTTAATCATTAATCCCTTTGCGATTTCCAAAACTGATGGATCTGTTAAACTTTTGTAGCGGATATTGTCTAAAACCTCGTTTTTTCACATGGATACCTCGAGTATCACATCTACAGAAATGTCCACCCACATCTTGTTGTACCAAGGCCACTAACACCACTAGAGCTACGTAAAACCGTTTCTACAATCCCTGAATGACAATAAATAAATAAAGATTTATTTGTTATGTTTTCTGTATTTAATTTTTCAATCGAAATTTTAATTGTTTTTGTAAAATGTCAATCACAACTAAACATTATTATTTTTTCCCTTGGTGTCATATTTTTTATAAGTGTCGTTGTAACCAACTTTAAATAATTATTCTCTTACTAAATGTTATTTGCATTGAAAACTTGCAACTTTTATTAGGGTCAAAGAGGGGGCTGAGGCTGATGTCAAAGCCACTGATATAGTTGGCGGTTCTATTTATATACGAGAATTCGCATGGGAAATAATTTCATGAAATATTCTATCTATAAATATTTTTTAATTATTTACAAATATATAATAAAAATGTATTTTTGGAGTAATTCAGTCATTCATTTTTTGTTTCAATAAAATAGTTGAAATTATGACAGCTGGATTGAGAAATAGAAAATGCTTTACTTGATTTCATTTTTGCAATTAAGTGAAATGGGAATTCTTATTGCTAAAGAGGAGCAAGAAAATTATAAATGGCGCCTTCAAAATGGAATTTTTAAATAAATAAAAAATTAAATGATATTAATTGGAATTTTATTTCTGAGTTGGTCTGTGCAAATATCAAAAATATGTTATGGTCAGTAATATTATTTTATTTTTTAAATAAAAATATTATTATTATTATTAATTTTTATTAATAGTTATATTTTATTTGATATTTTTAATAATAATAATAATAATAATAATAATAATAATAATAATAATAATAATAATAATAATAATAATAATAATAATAATAATAATAATAATAATAATAATAATAATAATAATATTAAGAATATTAATTATAATAAAGGCCGAGAAAACATTATATTGCGAAAGCCAGTAACAGTAAGTGAATTTCAAGTCAAATCGAAGTACTTAAATGACGGGGATAAAAAAAATTATTGTTTTACATTTAAAAGTAAATCTGTCAAATGGGCAGTTTTTGATCTCGAGAAAACTTTCCAAGTTCAGAAAATTATTTTATGGAATGTAAAAGGTAACTAATAAATTGATGTAGATTAATTTGCAAATCAAATCTTTCGATATATAGTGAAAATGAACAGCTTGATTTCCTTCTATGTCGGAACAAACTTTTCTCCTTGCAAATTCCACAAACAAATCAGCCAATTTCAACTGTGCAACACCGCTTTGATAAACAGCCAAGAAAAGATTGAAATAAATTGTCAAAGTTCTCAGGAGACCGGACAATATTTTGCATTGGTAGCGGACTCACTTCAAAATGAGGATTCTTCAATAAAGCTTACCCTCTGTGAGATTGAAGCCTTTGGCAGAGTGATATCGTCTGAAAGACCGTCAATTCACTCAGAAATATTTAGTATAGACTTACCACCAATTCCTCCGAATTATTTTGTTAGCATCTTTTATTAAATTTACATTTAAACAATGATTTTCAAATTAAAACTTAATACGAAAATATTCATAAAATTTGTAGTCATCCCCTTATCATCTATCATGTAACAATATTTCTGTTCTTTACAAGTTTAGGTTTTAAGATTTCTATACAATAATCTCTTTTTGAATTTTTTATTTCTTGAAAATTTGCGGCAATTTGTAACTAAAAGTTAGGATTTATGTTGCGACAGCATTTAGACATCATAAAGCTTTCTTTAGATCACAGATGTCCAGTCTACGGTTCTCCATTCACGTATTTTTATTTTTTAAAATATTTTTTAACAATTAGAATAGGTATAAATTAAATAAAGTTATATGGCGCCCTTCCTTTCAGTTATATTCAGAGGCGCAGCTAAGGGGACAGGGGGTACATATGTCCCCGGGCGCCAATGTACAGGGCGCCAAAATGAGGCTTAAAACAAGAGGTTGCAAAATGGGTAGATGTTTTGAAGCAAATACTAAATTGTATAAAAGCTTTGGTCACTAAAAACTTGTCATTGCGTGGACATGTAGGGAAAATTGATGCTATATAAAATAAAGAAAGAATAATTCAATTATTATGATGATTAATGTGCAATATGCATAGAAACATAAACACATTGAAATGCATGTAGTCATCAAAGACTCGAAATATATGCAAATACTGAGTCTGAGAGTCGTTATGTTTTATGTATTTTGTAAATATTGTATGCAGGGGGCGCAGATTTTGTGTTTTGTCCTCGGTCGTAGAAGACTCTAGCTACGCCATTTGTCACATTGTGTCTGTTTGACCTTTGGTCGCTACAAGTTTGTGCAACCCTATTTTACACCTTCGTAAAAAATATTTTCCAATAACAGTATCATTCTATTTTATAATGGTTTTTTCACATTGAATATAATATTTGGAGAGTCGCCTTTAGTTCTTCAAATTCAGCTGTATGAAGTGGACATTAAAAAAATTTTTTCTTTTAAGATTATTTTTTGTGCACAATAATTTAATAAATAAGCTAATATAAATTCTAATATTTAAAATAAAACAAAATTTATATTTCCAAAATATGCAATTCTTTAACTAAAAAATTATAGATTTTATTTTATTTTATATTATTCATTTTTAATTTTAAATAAATAGTGAAAACAACTGTAGTTTAAATGCAATCAAAGTGCTATTTATACTACTTTTCAATTACATAATGTATTTTTATTTTTATTTTTATTGTTATTTTTATTGTGATTATTGATTTAGCTCATTCAAACAGATAAATGTTTACTTCTTTGCATTACACGCACACACACATACATTTCATCATCAATATAAAAACAGAGTTCAAAGAATTATGCGCAAAATTCTATGAATACGAATATTTTGAATGTTTCTAAACCAGTTTTTGGTGAATTCGGAATAATTAAAAATTCTAACTGTTGAAAAAGACTTAATTTTTTCAAACGATATCGAAAATTAATAATTTGTTAAAACATGTAAATTAAAATCTATATTATTTTTTGGTTTGTTTTTACATGATGATATTGAATCAGTAGAAATTTATCGTAAAACGTGTGTTTAAACGTCGTTTTCTTGTAATTAAATCTTCGCCATTTTTATATAATTATTTATTATGTTTATTATTGTCATTAATTTTTCCTTTCAATAGGAAAAAATTCAAAAGATTAGATTGAATGTTTCTTCAGTAATTGTTCCTTCATACAGCAATGCAATTACATTCCTTAATGAAAATTGTCAACCAATTATTTGGACAAAAGATATCCAATCAACCTTTGGAGTCGCTTGCTCAAAACCAGATGGAAAAGCACGTTTGACTGTATTTGGTAAAAATAACTTTTTCAAAGAAACTTTATCAAGTAAAGACAGCGAACTTTTCGCATCAAACCTCAAAAGATGGATGTCTCCAAACCTCACTTATCCAACCTTTATTGAAAGCAAAACACTCAATTCAGTAGAAGAATTTAGAAAACAAGTCAAAGATGGAAGTATTATAGATTTGGATGTTTGGAATCCAATGAAAGAAGATATCAAGAAGGAAGTGAAAAAGATGTGGTTAAAGGGACAGATTTCGATCAACATTGATCACACATTTTGGAATGAGAAATCAAAAGAAGCAAGGGAATCATATTTAGAGTTTTTGAATGTCTTCCATGTCGACTTCACATCAACGTTTGTAAACAGAAAGAAATCTATTAGAGTAACATTTACAGAAAAAGACTATAACGATGACCTCCTTGGTGTTGAAGAAGTTCTGAAACGGATGACATATAACCATGAATATCTAATAAAAAAGGGCAAAGACCTAATTAAAACAATGAAAACTATACCGAATAAATTTGTTAGTAACAGCAAGATTCGATCACTATTATTCCTTTTAGTAAAGAAATATAGCGAATTACTGAATGCAATTTGTCCATGCAAATTTGATCCAGCAATTAATTCAAATGATCGTCTTCTTCTTGAAATATTTGGAATTCTTTTCAAAAGTCAAGCACTTGTGAATTCTAAATTTAAGTTTCCTTGCATCGACCTATTCCCAGGAGATTTCGTGACCCCTCCTAAAAAGGAAAATGTAACCTTTGTCATACAGAGTGAAACTGCAAACACAAAAAATCCTATTGGATACTATCTAGAACCCGGAAGCACCCTTATGTACAAGGTAGATGAAATGAACGGTAGGTGGTCGATGTCAATTGGCTGCCATACCGATACCCTAAACGATAACAGACCAGAATGGTACCGATATCCAAATATCCATGTAAATGATATCATGATTGAAAATGAAGGTAGCGCTTTCTCACCATTCGGCGGAACACTTTGGCTTCAAAACAATAAAGCTAATGAAAGTATAAAGTTAACTATTACCAATATTGTTCCAACTCCATTTTTCAATGTCCGTGATAAAAATGCGGTAAAGGATTGGGAGAAACAGAGGAACAATCCAGGTTTATGGGCTCAAATCGCTGGAGATAACATGGTGATTTGTGTGGAATCAAGGATGATTAGAAATCTTAGTGGAACATATTTGAAAGATTTGATGAGAAATAATTGGGATTTATTAGTTAAAATGGATCTTTCTTTAAAATCGGTGAACTGGAAAAGTCAAAGACCTCAGCTTATTGTTCTCGATATAATGACATATTTGGGCTACGGACATTCAGGTTATCCTATTTCTGTTTATGATGATTGGTTTGAGGGAATTTTCAACATGAGTCTAATTGAAAGAAATGGCAGTTGGGGAATGTGCCATGAAATCGGCCATAACATGCAAAATCTAAGGTGGACCTTCAAAGGTACAGTAGAAGTAACAAATAATTTATTTTGCTTGTTCAATTACAATAAAATATGGAAGCAGGCATATAATGAATACAATGAATCCATATTTTTTCAAAATTATCACAAATTAAAAAAGGTTAAAAAGTATTTAGATGAAAATGCTAAATTTGATATTTGGACTTCTGAACCCTTTCACGCTCTTCTTATCTATGCTCAAATGGCGAATCATTTCGGTTTTGGATTCTTCAAGGAAGTCTTTGCATATTATTCGGCCAATAATCTAAATCCCAAAACCAATTCGGATAAAATGAAAACTTGGATGAATGTAACAAGTAGAATAGTTGGACAGAATTTGCTGCCGATATTTTATTTCTGGGGCTTCCCCATTGACAGGGAAATTGGAAATATATTGGAAAGTTTTCCCTGCTTTTTCCCATACGATTATTATGTAAATATTAGTACTATTCGAATTAAAATAGTGGAAACTAGATATAAATCCTGTCAGAAAAAAGCCAAATATTATAAGGACATTTCAGAAGGAACCCTTCGGGAGGAAAAAAGAGAGAATTTTATTCAGATAAGAATCAATTTTTCAAAATAGTTGAAAAAATATCAAATTTTTGACTATTGCTTTATTTGTTTGAATATATAAATAAATTTAATTATTTTGTTTAAATACATGTCTGTTTTCTGAATTTATTTTTAATAAACATTTTAATTCATTAAAGTTGTAGCGAATTGTGGCTTTGATTTCTTTAGAGAATTTACAGATGGGATTAAATATAATTTCTGTGGAAACCGACGAAAAATTAATTTGTCTTGCCAAATCCGAAAAAACTAAAATTTCTAAAATTTCCAAATAATTATAGTGAATTATTTTAATTAAAAGAAAATGCCATTCAACCACACGTCGTACGATATATTTCGACAGTTTAACAGTGATCTTCAGGCACAAAAACTAACTAAAATATTATGAATTAAGTTATATAATTTAAACAAATTATTTTTTTATATTAATTAAATATACAAATAAAAAAATATTTAAATACTTTTAAACTACTATAAAGACTTTTATTGTTTTTCTGATTTCTTTTTATTTTTAATTATAAAAGACATTTTATTTTCTACAAAATTTGACTATGAATCAGATTTATGGTATTAACGAATATTCGGCAGTCTTTTTCAAATGATTTAAACTAATTTTTAAAATCTTCTTTATAAATTTAAAATTTTTTTATTTATTTTTAAGAAAGCGCCACTTAAGCATACATTTCACGATATATTTGCACAGTTTTCCAGTCATAATCAGGTAGGATAATAAATCTATATGTATTATAAATTTAATAAACAAATTCAACAAAGATTATTATTAAAAAAATTTATTTAATCTGAAGTTTTTTTGACTTCAGACTAATTTTAATAAATATAAAAAATTTCCTAAATATGTTATTATAATTTTAAAATATAATCTATAAATTTAAATTTTTTTACAATAAATTAATTTAATTTAATAAATACATATATTAGAAAATAGCAACAACAATCCATAAAAACATTCAAAACACAAGTGTTCACAAAACTTTGTACATTTATTTTCTTATAGAATGATCTTATCAACAATGCTAAATATATCACATGTTACAAATTCATTATTATTATTTTGAAATTTTAGAAGGTGTTTAGTCTTTGGCTTCGGTTGAAGTGACATTTTAGCGCTTTGGTTCAGAGCTGAAATTACATTATATGTTAGTACTTTTTTATATACCCGATTTAACTTTTTCAGTTTTTTATGTGTATATCTCTGATTATAAAACATTTTAAGGTGGATTTTAAAGAGCTATATTTAGCTTTTCGATATACCTTTACCAAATCGACTATTTTGAGTTAAAATGTGAAATAGGTTTTAAAATTGTTAAATATATTATAAAAACACCAAAACTAACACATTTCATTTTTGTATGCAAAATTGGTAAACCTTTTGCCTGAGATCTCAAGTGTTAAAATATATTCCCTTTCAGGTTTCCATAGAAATGACTTGAAGAAAACAAAAAATCATCATAACATATATCATTCATGTATAAATTACAAAATACTAACTACCGACTTCCGTGGCGCTGAGAATATTTCTATCAGAACCTAAATGACGCGATAAATAGTTTTTTTAAAATTGAGCATATTTCTTGCTTTGCTTATAATCGTAACAAAACTGAAAAATCCGGCTTCGAAAATATGAAATAGCAAAATGCGATAAAATATTTTTATCACAAACAAGTGCAGACATCTCCCGTTTTCTGTGGCTTCAACCTAATCTTCTGCGACACCGATTGAGGTCTTGAAATACACTTTTTATTTAAGTCGGCTAAATTTTTTCGTTTGTATCATGAATCTCTACACCAGTGGTGGCCAACCCAAATCAATCAAAGGGCCAAATTTTCGGAAAAATAATTATCGCGGGCCACAATAAATTCATTCAGTATTTTCAGTAAATTTATTCATTATTTTCAGTAAATAGTACATAGTATATAGTATGCAGTAAACAGTACATAGTATTTAAACAATTTTAATGCGATTGCTGCTTCTCAATTTCGTCCGAGAGTTTGGACAAGTTGATCTCACATTTTGTTGAAGAAATTCTCAACTGATCACTAAGATGTTTGTCGGTCAATTGTGTGCGATCTTTGCTCTTGATGCTTTTCATTTTTGAGAATATTGCTTCGCAACTATATGTAGTAGGGAAAACACTAATTTTCTTTGAGGCAAGAGTATTGAGATCCGGGAAACTTTCAGTTGTAACAAACGTTTTGTAAAACTCAATTTTAGGCATTTCGTTGAACCAATGTTTCAAGTCTTCACGAGCTTGAAGATCAAACAATTCCATTTGATACTAAAAATGCGGCTTCGTCAGCCTTAACATGGAATGGTGTTAAAAATAAAGCTAATTCTCTATTAAACTTATCGAATACAGCAAATCTACGTTGGAATTCAAATTTCAGTTCCCGAAGAATATCTGCATAACGACGAAAAATCTTTGGACCATTACAACCTCAAAGTCATTTAGTAAGGGAAAATACAATGCCAATTAATTGTTCAACTGCTTGATAGAAAAATCTAACTTTGCAACAAATGATTGAATTTTTTGAAAGCAATCTGTTATGAGCTTTCCTTCTCCTTGCAATTTGACATTAAGGCTTTTGAGTTTTCAGTGATTTCTACTACGAAACATAGATCTAACAGCCACTGTTCATCGTAGAGCTCTTTTACATCATCAGCATTTTCAAGCTTGAATAATCTAATCTCTTCATTGATTTCGTAAAATCGTCTGAGTGTCTTTCCTCGACTCAACAAACAAACCTTCGAAAAATAAATCAAATCTCCATATTCAGCCCGAATTTCATTTAAATATTTTTGAAATTGTCTATATTTCAGTGCGTTTTACAAAGCGAGGCAGTATGAATAAACTTTAAACTATAAACTGAACTCGGAAAGCAACAAATATGGCTTTTTTGATTTTTTTTGATTTTTTTTGATTTTTTGATAAAAATTCACCAGTAATCAGCTATAAATTTATTTAAATTATGAATATAATTTTGTTATTTGTTTTTAAAGTAAGTAAAATTGCATATAATTTTATTGATTGAAAATTTGTGTGATTAATGTATAGGAGAGATGAAACAACAAAAGCTAGTTTCATATTGTTGTTTCATCTTACCTATTGTAGTGTTTAAGTGCAGATTACACAAAGAAAGCACTAATTAATTTTTTTGAAAAATTACTTTATTTTAACAATTTTTCTAACTCAATCGATGCCGGTTAATATCGCGTCCTTCGTGCATGAAAAAAGTCGATATTGAGCATGACGTGATATTATCTGGTGTAAAATAATTTTATTTGGCTATTGAAATAAATATAACTCGTTTGTACGATTCAAGTAAACTTAGAATCAAATTTTTAAATTAAAAATATGCTTAATTCGATTATAAATTCTAAAAAAGCCAATTATTGAGCTGATGTTTAGAATTGCTTCGCGGGCCACATCAAAACACATCGCGGATCACATCAAAACGCTTCGTGGGCCACTGGTTGGTCATGACTGCTCTACACTTTTTTTTATCATATTTCGATTCTGTTATTCAGTAAATATTTTATGCCTTAGCCATGTATTTCACATGGAATTACTAGCGACTACAGTAAAAGAAAGAGTCACCTAAAACATTTTATTGTTTAAACTTATTCAATGGGAATCTCAAAAAATATTACCGATAATTACCATAATTTCTATCAGGTAATTCTGACCCAAAGAATGTGGCATACCACTAACCTAATGCTCTTAAACATTTAGTGGAGTTGTATTCGAGGCTTGAGAATCAAAAGATTGTATTTTCCAAAGAACTCCTCATATCAAAGCTTCGAACTTTCTTCAGAATATTAAGGACAAATATAGAATTTAGGCTTTTCATCAATATGGTTTACAACAAGTTCCTGAGAACACTATTTTCTTCTCTATCTTGTTGATCTGATTGAAAATAGATCAATTTCTCGAACTACATGAATACTAGATAAAAAGACTTATTCTGATTCATTATTGAAGAACGAACTTGAGGACATAAAACCTCCATACCTCAAAAGAACCTATAAGAAACTAAAGAACTTGGATTAGGAATCTCTGCGCTTGCATTCAAAAAAGAGCAATCTATAAAAAAGACCTTCAAATTACAGTGTTTGCTTGACAGTTGTTATCAACAGTCTCTACGCGTTTTAAGTTTTGAATTAGTGAAGAATTGCAAAATACTGTCAAATGTAGTAACATTTTAACATTTCAGTGAAAAAAATTAAAATATTAAAAACCATTAAAACAATAGTAATTTAGAAGAATTATTAGAAAATGTTTTTTCTTCTTCTTAAACAATTTTGGAACTCTTTTTCTAAATTGGTTTATACACGATTAACGGATAAAACAGCCGAAAATAAAAAAAATCAATAGCGAAGAAGCTTACAAAATAAAATTTTCATAAAAATAAAACAACGATAAAAAATGTACATAAAAATAAGATTTCGACAAAAAAATTTTATAATATTATTTATTAATTAAAAATTAAAAATTATTATTCATTGATATTCATAAATGTTTTTATTTTATCTCAACATCCCCAGATAGCAACTAAGTAATTATTATTTCATTATCTTTTTGATCATTCTTAATAAATTCCTGAAAACCTTCGTATTTTTATAATTTACTTTTACTGATATCTTATTTTTATTGACTCTTGTTTCGACAAATTTTGCATTGGCATTTTTATCCGGAGTAGGTAGATGTGTCCCATCTGGCCCACTTTTTGGTACTTCCCCCCTTCATAAAAAAATTACATAAACAGCAATTATAAAATAATGAATAAGAACAAAAACGTATGTAGGTATACATTTATTAATTCAATAAACAGTTGGATGAGCTGTTGGATGTGCAATTGGATGAACTGTTAGATGAGCTGTTGGATGAGCGGTTGGATAGGCTGTTGGATGTGCTGTCTGGTGATCTGGTTGGCATGCTGTGAATGTGCGATTTGATAAACTGTTAGATATTTTTTTGGGTGAGCGGTTGGATGTGCTGTTGGATAAATATGTGAGAAAATATTCTGTTTATTCATTACCATTCTCTATCGTATAATGACCGTATGCCAGACTTACATTCTTTTCTACCCAAACCCTTTTATCACCTTTGTTTGTTAGTGCAACCTTTGAAGTTTTAAAACTATAGAGTTGGTGATTGTTTGTACCAATACAAAATTTAGGCACTGAAAAGGTGGAGTTTTTCTCGTAACAATCTTTCTATGATTTATGTGTTAACTCTGTATCTTTTAATGTTATTCCCTTAGCTTTTAGGCATTTCGATTTTCCTAACAAGCTGTAGCATTTTTGTCTGAGGAATACCCACTCATCGTAAACTTCTCCTTTACTTTCGTCCTTGAATTTACCGATGACCGAATCTAACTTTGTGGAGTAAAGTGGGTGATTAGACGGATAATTAGAGGTATCCAAAAGATTGTCAATCACCATTTCAGACAAAAGAATATCCAATTTACAATTTCTAATCTCCAAGAAGAAAAGGTCTGTATCACCAGCAACTATATTAATCTCACAGTTAAACTGATGTCGATATTTTTCCAAGTCATTATACTGAAGCTCATACATTCTAAGTTTAGACAAGTCAAGCACCGATTGTCCTATATAACTCGATCGATCTAAACATACTGAGTCAGGATTTCACAAAGCAGCAATTAAATCATCAGCAATTTTGATACTTCTTTGAAAAGTTGGTTTGGAAGTATATGTTATCATCTTCTTTTCTGTATTACATAATCTTAAATTCATTATCTTTTTTAAATTGTCGACAGTTTTACCGTACAAACTATTATTTAATAACTTATAATAATTTTTATCTAGTGTATTTATACGATTTGCTCTTAGTTCTGTATTGGTATAAATGTAGTTTTTAAAAATAGGAGACTGATTGAATCTTACAGCTCTATTTACATGTGTAACTTTACACCAAGAATCAAGTACAACTTCAACAACCTCCAATGAATAACATAATTCTTTTTACTGTAATGAGTCAACAACAAATTTTCTACTTTAGACCCCACAGGTTTCATTTTTTCGGCAGCAATAAGGAAATCATTCAATTTATCGTGAAGATTAGAAGGAATTTCAATATACCCTTCAAGAGTATACCCATAAGACAACGACTCAAGGTTCAAAGACAAACATTCAGATAATATATTCTCAAAACTATCAAGTATCCAACTAAACTCTCCACAAGGTAAAGGCTGACTTAAAGCCCAACCGAAAAATTATTAATATCAATATAAAGTAAATCAGTGTTTTCGTCAGTTTTAACATAGTGTTTATTAACAAAAAAGTAAGACCACCATGAATACCACCTTCATAAAAATTATAAATTTCCATGTCTTGCAACAGTTCAATTGGTTTATCTAAAGTTACTAACGCGGAACTCCAAGACATTCCAGGAATATCCAAATAATTCAAAGGCTCTAATCTATTATGAGCTATAGATTTCGACCGAAATTGTTGGATAAAGTCAGCCAAAAGAGAGCAATCGAGTTTCAAGTATATCATCATATAGTCAAGCGAATTCACACATTTAGTTTCAGTCCAAATTAATTGAGTTTTTTCGTATTCAACTTCACTCACTCCTTCCTAGATTGGAAACAATTCATAAGTAGTTTCAAGGACCTTTAAACTAGTGGCAAAGTTGTAAGAATAAATACCTTTTTCATTAGCAATGGTACCAGTAAAAACAGATTTTGTTAATGGTAAACTAGTCAAAGTTTTCACAGCCCTAGCTAATGAGTCATTAACAAACTGGTAAGAGTCGATAAAATGTATTCTAAGCTTATCAACATATACCATAAGAGATAAGAATTTTTCACTACTAATTGAAATACATGACAGGCTCCAATTGGGAAATTGATTTATTTTATACTTAAGGATATGATGTAAGTCATACCCCCGTCAATTATGAAAAACTACAGGTAATAATTCTTTGATGCTACTATTAACATTACAACTTTTACATGCAGGACCAATATATTTTCCTGTAAAATGCTCATGGTCTCTAACCTTAATTACTATATTCTTATTGCACAAATAACAATATTCACAATTATCAAATGAATATTCTTCATCAAAAGTAAGTGGTAACATTACCTTTTTCCCTTCTTCTTTATAATATGGTAGTATGTTTAGATCGATCGAGTTATATAGGACAATCGGTGCTTGACTTGTCTAAACTTAGAATGTATGAGCTTCAGTATAATGACTTGGAAAAATATCGACATCAGTTTAACTGTGAGATTAATATAGTTGCTGGTGATACAGACCTTTTCTTCTTGGAGATTAGAAATTGTAAATTGGATATTCTTTTGTCTGAAATGGTGATTGACAATCTTTTGGATACCTCTAATTATCCGTCTAATCACCCACTTTACTCCACAAAGTTAGATTCGGTCATCGGTAAATTCAAGGACGAAAGTAAAGGAGAAGTTTACGATGAGTGGGTATTCCTCAGACAAAAATGCTACAGCTTGTTAGGAAAATCGAAATGCCTAAAAGCTAAGGGAGTAACATTAAAAGATACAGAGTTAACACATAAATCATAGAAAGATTGTTACGAGAAAAACTCCACCTTTTCAGTGCCTAAATTTTGTATTGGTACAAACAATCACCAACTCTATAGTTTTAAAACTTCAAAGGTTGCACTAACAAACAAAGGTGATAAAAGGGTTTGGGTAGAAAAGAATGTAAGTCTGGCATACGGTCATTATACGATAGAGAATGGTAATGAATAAACAGAATATTTTCTCACATATTTATCCAACAGCACATCCAACCGCTCACCCAAAAAAATATCTAACAGTTTATCAAATCGCACATTCACAGCATGCCAACCAGATCACCAGACAGCACATCCAACAGCCTATCCAACCGCTCATCCAACAGCTCATCTAACAGTTCATCCAATTGCACATCCAACAGCTCATCCAACTGTTTATTGAATTAATAAATGTATACCTACATACGTTTTTGTTCTTATTCATTATTTTATAATTGCTGTTTATGTAATTTTTTTTATGAAGGGGGGGGGGGTGTACCAAAAGGTGGGCCAAATGGGACACATCTACCTACTATCCGGGTACCATTTGAAAAGCCAGCGTTGAAAAGTTACGCTAAATAAAAATAAATTGATCTGAAAGTATTCAGGAATGTATAAAGATTTGGACAAAATGTAAATGTCAGAAGATCCATCATAAAATATAAGAAACCTTGCAAAATGAAAACTCCGGTGATTCCTTGGCAGCAGCATGAATTAATATATCAGATCAGTAATTAACAAAAATAAGCCCTTGCTGCAAAGCAATGATTATATTGCAGCAAGGCCTTATTTTATTATTCACTTATCTAATCACTACTACAATGGAGTAAAAACAATTAAAACAATGAAAAATTTAGAAAAAAAAATTAAATTTCCATTTTTTTCTTTTTCTTCTTGACTATGACTTGCTCGATCCCAAATAAATAATTATTGTCTTTTTCTTTTATGGTTAAACTCTCTTCTTCTTTATATTTAAAAAATGGCGTCTTTCATTTCACTCATTTGGTGTTTTGATATGATACTATTTATATGACTCCTTTAAAAAAATAAAGTATACACTTTTGTATTGTTTTGAAACTGTATATTTTTATACATGATTTATATTTCGTGAGAAAAAATAAATTAAAAGAACATCGAAATTTCTTTTACAAGTAACTTATTATTTCAGTGGCAACTTGCTAAAGCAGGACAGCTGGATTTCAAAAGGGGAAATAGTTAATTATTTTTGTTTACTTATATTTAATGTATATTTATTCTGTTGAGTGAAATGGGAACTCTTGTTTTCACGTACAAGACTGCTAAAAATATAAATAGAATGTCCACTTCAAAAAAGGTTTTCAAATCAAATCGCACAGATTTAAATGATTTTTATTTTGTTTTTATTAATAAATTTCAATTTATTGTGCAATGGTTAGATTTCACTCTATTATTCAATAATATTGAGCGATTTTATAAATTTAATTTGTGAACAATTTTAAAATTAACTTCTTATAACATATTATATTATAAAAATTAAAAATAATAATAATAAAAAAAATCAAAAAAAAATCAATAATAATAATACTAATAATAATAATAATAATAATAACAATAACAAAAATAATAATAATAATTATTATTATTATTATTATTTATAACAGACATTATATTTTCTACAAAATCTGATTCACAGTTAAATGTTTTAAATGAAAAGAAATCAGAAGTGAAACACAAAAAAATTCCTTATAATACTATTATTATTATTATTATTATTATTGTTGTTATTATTATTATTATTATTATTATTATTATTATTATTATTATTATTATTATTATTATTACAAGGTCAAGAAAACATTTTATTGCATAAGCCAGTAAAGGTCAGTGAAGATACAGAAAAGTCCAAAAATTTAAATGACGGTAATAATAATGAAAATTGTTTTAACTTTGATAGAAAAACTGTGAAGTGGGCTGTATTTGATCTTGAGAAAGTGTATCAAGTGCAAAAATTGATTTTATGGAATACAAAAGGTGTTTAATTTGCTTTAATCATTTTAAATCCATTCAATTGACTTGTATAGTTAAAAGTAACATTTCAATTTCATTTTATGTTGGAACGGAATTCATGCCCTGCAAATTCCATAAGCAAATCCAGCAATATAAATTGTGCCGAAATGATGTAACTTTGTCGAAGCAAGCAAAAATTGAAGTCAATTGTCAAATTTCCGGTGCAACTGGCCAATTTATTGCTATGGTGTCGGGATCATTTGAAAGCAATGATCAAACAAACAGTTTTACTATCTGTCAGGTTGAAGCCTTTGGGAAACTGATTTCGACAAATAAAGCTAAAACTCGACCAGAAATTTCTTCTACACCTTGGCCACCATTGCCACCTAACTATTTTGTAAGTAGTTCTTTACAATTATGTATTTAATATTAATTGCACCAAACTATGAAGGGGGATTATTAAAGATAACTATGAAAGGTTTGTAACTTACACCAATTCTTGTTAACGACTTCCCTTTAATACTGTTAATACTATTAATAAAGTATTTATTTATAAAAATTTGTTTCATATTACTTACAAAAATACTTACAATGACTAATTTATACGCATTTTCGATATTAAAACAAAAAAATTACTATATATTTATTCGTTAATTTTAATTTTAAGTTTCCTCTTGATTTAATTCTTTACTCAATCGTGCATTTACTTATTTTCTAACCTCTTTGTAACATTTTGTATTTGACATGAGTTTTATCTTATTCAGCTTACTGTTACGCAATTTATTATAAAATTGTATTTTAAGAAATTGATAGAGCCCGACAGATAGCAGTGGAAATGTTGTAATGAGAGTCTCACTGTGAGACTCAGATAGAAATACATAAATGAACGCAAATATATTTACCTATATTCACGACTGACTATATATTTACAGTTTGGTTTATATCATTGATTTACTTCTATGAGTTTCACTACTTATTAATGTTGTTTGACTGTTGTTTAATATTTTTTATGTTAATTACGGTTATTGTGAAAATTTATATTTATATATAATTTAATAATGACGGTTTTTAAAATTTATATAATTACTATAATTATTTCAAGCCAAGATGAACAATGATATTGCTTATAAAGATTGTTAAAGAATAGTTTCCAAGCTTGAAAGGCGAGAATTGAGACATCGCAATAAGAAACCGACTTTAGGTAATTTGAAAATAAACTTTTAGACGAATTTATTAATGAAATATATATTATCACCATTATTAAATTCTCTCATATCTTTCGGAGGTGTCTTCGTAAACGGATAGGACCGAAACGTTGGTTACAATTACTGAATTGTGCATAATAATTATCTAATTACCCAATAAAAGAAATTTTGGGGATATTCAAAAAATTTGTTGGGGTTTGGCAAAGAGCTCTTTATTGAGACGGCCATTTTTGTAGGTAAGAAACTTTATTGCGGTGATGACGACTTTATCATTTTCAAGATCACAGAAATATTCAGTTTATTATCAATTTTATTTTTATATATTAAGTCATTAATCGGAAGGAAAGAACTTTTTTCTTATACTTTGGAACCGCTTTTTGCTTGTTTAAAGTAGAAGCAAAATGGGATCTAATCTTAATAAGTTTATATCCTTAGTTTTTTACTTATAAGTTTCTCTGTTTATTCTTTTTTTATATTCCTTATATTTTAAATTTATCAACAAACATTGAGATTTAACTTACTGTGTAAAAGTAATTCACCAAAATTAATCATTAAAGTTTTTTTAGAACTATTATTAAAACAAAATAATGATTTAATCAGTTATTATTAATTTTAATTATATTCAATAAAGCTATATTAGACATTTGTAGTAAAATGTTTTCTTACATAAACTTAATTATTAATTAAATATTAATTACAGTGGTAAAATATTTCACTTTAAGAATATTTCTAGTTAAAAATATTTGTTTAAATATTATTTTATATTTACAAACTGTGCCGCGATGAAATTCCAGCATTTAAAAATTTATATTTTTTGTTAAATGATTTTTTTTCAAGTTAATCAAAATATTTCCTAATTGTGAATTATTATAATTATTTTTAATTATTTTATCACTGGTATGCCGCTAAAAAAATTTCTTTTCTAAATATGTTGTCTAAAAAGAAGTTTGAATTACAGAGGTTAAAAAATATAATTATTTTATAAAATATAGTGTAAAATGTAAATTCTATAAAATAAATTGCATTTTTCATCTTTTATTAAAAACTGATATTTTTAGTCATTAAAATTTATTGTTATATTATTCTTTCTGTTTATCAAATATTGAAAAACCTTTAGAAAATATATATCATGTTTTTAAAATTTTTTTAAAATTTTTTTAAAAATTTTTTTAAAATACAAATTTAAATAGTTTGACAGTTTGTTTGATGTATGATGCTCATAATCTAATGATATTGTCAAAATAATTTTAAGAAATGAAAAAGGTAAAGCAAAATTATTTATAATATTGAAGTCTGGCCTAAAAGTTAATTTCAGTCAAAAAGTTAAAACTTTTATAGTATAATAAATTATAGTGAAAAAAAATCTGATATTTCTAAAATTGACGGTATTAAAATTTCTGAAACTAAATTTATAAAAGGAACTCTAAATCTGAGAAGCCAGTTAAAGAACTTCTTGGAAAAATAAAAAGACTAATATAGTCAGAAGAAAGCAATTAAAAGAAATAAAATTGAACATTTTAATTTCACCTAGGTTTTGATTTTATACAAAGATGCGAGCTTTGATATGATTGGAGCTTTATTATTAGCATACGGAACGAATTTTATTGTGCAATATCTTCAATGCAATTTATAAGAAATTAGGTTACTCTAAGAACCGCTCATAAAATTATACAGCACATTTATGTAGGTTACAAAAGATCAGTTACAGCTGATTGTACGAATCGGACTAAATATGTAAACAGTATATGTTAATAAAAAAAAGAAATAAAATACATGTACAATGCTGAAGTGGTCACAAAAGAGTTCGTGAGTATTTGGATCATTGAGGTAATTAATCAGTCAAAAGCAATTTATTTTGCAATGAAATTCATTTTCAGACAATATGTAAATCCAAAAACAAAAAACTTTGAAAAAAATTGAAAATCACAGCAACGTGATATTACACATACTAATTATTTTATTACAATTATAATAATTATTATTATAATGATTATTATTATTACTTTTACTATTACTATTACTATTATTATTATTATTATTATTATTATTATTATTATTATTATTATTATTATTATTATTATTATATTATTATTATTGATATTATTTTTATTTTTATTATAATTATAATTATTATTAATATTATTATTATTTTTATTATTATTATTATTATTATTATTTATATTATTATTATTATTATTATTATTATTATTATTATTATTATTATTATTATTAATGTTTCCTTTCAACAGGAAAAAATTCAAAGGATTCGATTGAATGTGACTTCAGTAATTGTTCCTTCATACAGTAATGCAATTACATTCCTTAATGAAAATTGTCAACCAATTATTTGGACAAAAGATATCCAATCAACCTTTGGAGTCGCTTGCTCAAAACCAGATGGAAAAGCACGTTTGACTGTATTTGGTAAAAATAACTTTTTCAAAGAAACTTTATCAAGTAAAGACAGCGAACTGTTCGCATCAAACCTCAAAAGATGGATGTCTCCAAATCTCACTTATTCAAACTTTATTGAAAGCAAAACACTCAATTCAGTAGAAGAATTTAGAAAACAAGTCAAAGATGGAAGTATTATAGATTTGGATGTTTGGAATCCAATGAAAGAAGATATCAAGAAGGAAGTGAAAAAGATGTGGTTAAATGGACAGATTTCGATCAACATTGATCACACATTTTGGAATGAGAAATCAAAAGAAGCAAGGGAATCATATTTAGAATTTTTAAATGTTTTTAATGTTGACTTTACACCAGAATTTGCAAATTGGGATAAGCCGACTCTCGTAACATTTACAGAAAAAGACTATAACGATGACCTCCTTGGTGTTGAAGAAGTTCTGAAACGGATGACATATAACCATGAATATCTAATAAAAAAGGGCAAAGACCTAATTAAAACAATGAAAACCATACCGAATAAATTTGTTAGTAACAGCAAGATTCGACCACTATTACTTCTTTTAGTAAAGAAATATAACGAATTACTGAATGCAATTTGTCCATGCAAATTTGATCCAGCTACCAATTCAAATGATCGTCTTCTTCTTGAAATATTTGGAATTCTTTTCAAAAGTCAAGCACTTGTGAATTCTAAATTTAAGTTTCCTTGCATCGACCTATTCCCAGGAGATTTCGTGACCCCTCCTAAAAAGGAAAATGTAACCTTTGTCATTCAGAGTGAAACTGCAAACACAAAAAATCCTATTGGATACTATCTAGAACCCGGAAGCACCCTTATGTACAAGGTAGATGAAATGAACGGTAGGTGGTCAATGTCAATTGGCTGCCATACCGATACCCTAAACGATAACAGACCAGAATGGTACCGATATCCAAATATCCATGTAAATGATATCATAATTGAAAATGAAGGTAGCGCTTTCTCACCATTCGGCGGAACACTTTGGCTTCAAAACAATAAAGCTAATGAAAGTATAAAGTTAACTATTACCAATATTGTTCCAACTCCATTTTTCAATGTCCGTGATAAAAATGCGGTAAAGGATTGGGAGAAACAGAGGAACAATCCAGGTTTATGGGCTCAAATCGCTGGAGATAACATGGTGATTTGTGTGGAATCAAGGATGATTAGAAATCTTAGTGGAACATATTTGAAAGATTTGATGAGAAATAATTGGGATTTATTAGTTAAAATGGATCTTTCTTTAAAATCGGTGAACTGGAAAAGTCAAAGACCAGAGATTACCGTTCTTGATATAATGACAAGTGCTGGCTACGGACATTCAGGTTATCCTATTTCTGTTTATGATGATTGGTTTGAGGGAATTTTCAACATGAGTCTCATTGAAAAAAAGGGCAGTTGGGGAATGTGCCATGAAATCGGCCATAACATGCAAGAAGGTCAATGGACATTCCACGGAACTACAGAAGTAACGAATAATTTATTTTGCTTGTTTAATTACAATAAAGTTTGGAAATTGCCTTATTACGGATCCGAGGAATTGAAACTATATCGGGATTATGACAGAATCAAAGATATAAAAAAGTATTTAGATGAAAATGCTAACTTTGATATTTGGACTTCTGAACCATTTCACGCTCTTCTTATCTATGCTCAAATGGCGAATCATTTCGGTTTTGAGTTCTTCAAGGAAGTCTTTGCATATTATTCGGACAACAATCTAGAGCCCAAAACCGATTCGGATAAAATGAATACTTGGATGAATGTAACAAGTAGAATAGTCGGACAGAATTTGCTGCCGATATTTTATTTCTGGGGCTTCCCCATTGACAGTGAAATCGAGGTTTCAATGAAGAGCTTGCGTTGTCTTTTTCCGGAAGATTTTTACAGAGAAATAAGTGAGATCCGTACAAAAGTTGTTGAAGCAAAATATAAATCCTGTGATTTCAATTCCAAATATTTTAGTGATTTTTCAGAAGAAAATCTTCGGTTTGACATCAGAACAAATTTCATTAAAACAAAAGTGAATTAGCAAATTGTAAAATAATAAAATTTGAATTTTATTTATTTTAATTTTTATAAAAAAATAAATAAATTTGTCAGTAACATCAATTATCCTTTCTCTTCACACTTATTCTATTTTTTACAACTTCATTTATTTTTATTTAGTCTTTATTTTATAAATCTGTTTTCTGTTTATTTATTAAATTAAAAATATATTAAAATCTAAAATGCCATTTTCTTTGTCGATACGAATTGCCAGAAAACTTCCAATGTCTACTTTCCTTATACATAATATATTTGATTATTTCATTTAAATTGAGAACACTTGACTCTATTTTAAGATTTATTTTGATTGAATTACAAAGATATACAACTATTTAAATCATAGAGTTAACGTGATCACTGATTAACTGTATTAGATTACGCAATGTACAATAAAATTGATTGGCATTCGGTTTTTGACCTTTGATTATATATCTTAACTCTTTTTTTAACACGTTAACTGACACGTGAAACAAGTGTGAAGCGCACTTGCTGCATACTAATGTATTGTGGTAGCTCAGATTGATGAAATCGCCTTTTAACCATTAGATAAGTCGATGTTGCTGTGTACTTGGATAATGCAATTTCACTAATGATCTGACACAAAAATAAGAATTTTATATGGATTACCATATGAAATGTCACTATTATTTTTCTACATGGTTTTCGATGTACTAGTACCGTATCACTATTTCTTAATTTCGTTTTATTCTTTTGTCGTATATAAATTCTGATATTCTGAACAGATTGCTTGGAATTTACTTGTATTACTTTTGAAACATCTTGTACTTGATTGTGAAGTCTATAATTAGTAATTGATGTTATTTGTTGACCATAAACTTTCTCAAATAGACGATACATTTTAGCACAAGTACATTTCTCATTGTTCTGATAACTTTTCTCTCAAACCTTTCGACTGATATTGATACGATGTAATAAATTCTTTCCTTATTCTAGCTGTTCTGATTTTTCCTTAAGAAACTTTTGAAATACTGTCCTTCATCCTTAAATATATCTTAGGGCTTACCATATTTTTAAATCCAAATTTTTATTAGCGTCTTAAATATTGTTTTTCATCTGAGTTTGTTCTGGTCGTTAGACTTACTAATTTGCTAAACCTATCAATAATAACAATAAAATGCCTTTGATCAGTTAAAGTTCACCTGGACTGGATTATCTATAATAATATGTTACAGAAATTGAGAACTTTTGCGTGAAATTCAATTTTCCTTTGTTTTGCTTGATCTATAGCACATGTAACAGATCACTTTATTATTGCATTTTCGTCTAGATAGTGAAACAGTTACTTAATTGCAACTTCACATACACCTTCCTGAATCTTAACCCTTTGGGCCCGGATTACCTTCATTGGGGTTTTGGAAAATAATTAAGTGATTATTTAAAAATTCATTGTTTATTTGATTTTAACTTAATGTAACTATTAACACATTGTGATCGGGCAGTTTTCAGCCGCGTACTAGTGCTGGTAACCAGTGATTTTTCGCGTAATTTCGCGCTAACGTAGACTTCTAGAAAAATTGCGATAACTTCAAAAATATTGGAACCCGCATTTTAACGTGACCCGCTCTCCACTAACAATCTATCAAAAACGTATAAATACGTGATACACTCTCTAGCATTAATTTGCTAAACACACATTAATACGTGATCCGATTTCAATGTGTTAACTAAATTTCACCGCTGAAAAACCGTGCTTAAATAGTTAATAAATTTCAAATTTTGATTATCTTGTGGGTTTTAGTATTTTGTGTGTGAAAATTACATTTGTGTAATCGGCTTCAAATGAGATGGATAATTTCGTTGAGATCATTTCATGCAATGAATCCAAACAGAATCAGAGGATGAATTCGATATGCAATCTGTTCGTATCGATGAATAGTTTGAGAAAGGAGAAATTCAATCTAAAAACACTTAAAACTTACTTTATTTCAAGTGGCAAGATAAAAAGGAAGTTTTCATGTTCACAAGCAATTAGGTGATTCAAGTAAAAATATAGAAGCAGTCATGAAATATGGGAGATATTTATCAAGTCGATTTCCTTTTTATGATAAGTTAGGAAAATAGTAAAGTGTAAAAAAAGCGGTTTTACCATCTACTTGATTTGTTATTTTTTCAATTTTTTTTCAGATCTATTCATCTGAAAATCAAAGAAAAATACCACTTTCAGAATTTTCGCAAAATAAGGCTCTTTTACACCTGAATTACAAGGAAGACCATCAATTTCTCAACCACCACTTCGTCTTACTGAGCGTCATTTTCCAGATAAATTTGATGAACAAGAGTTTAGTGGTCGTAATCAAAGAAAGGTTTACCACACATATGTAAAATGGAGACTAGATTTCATTACCTCAGATTCTCAAATGATTCTTTATGTAACTTTGTGTTTTATAAATTTCCATTAGCAAGTTTAATTTTTATGGAATTATATTATTAAAAAGAAGTTAGATTGATTTTCTTATATTTATTTTCTACTAATGTCTCCTAATAATAATAATAATAATAATAATAATAATAATAATAATAATAATAACAATAATAATAATAATAATAATAATAATATTTACAATTATAGATCATAACAAAGTAACAAATTTTTTACAAAACCTTAAAAGTATCACAGGTCAAATTAATAAATTCTATAAAACGTTAACACTTTTATAGGTACTTTAAAAATTTGTTACTTTGTTATCATCTATAATTGTAAATATTATTATTATTATTAAAATAATCTGTATAGTTTTAAATATATGACCTACATAAACTTTATAGATTATATATATATATATATATATATATATATATATGTGTGTGTTATAAATTATTATTAAAATAATCTATATAGTGTAAATTTATGACCTACTTAAATATATAGATTTTATAAATTAAATTTGACCTTAAAATGACCTTTACCTACTTTTTTGACCTACTTTAAAAAAAATTAGCTTATTATTTTTCTATTGGGGGTTTGACCTATATCTGACGGGCTCACATCATACTACTCAGGTTTTTTTTCTGTAATCATGTCCAACTCTCAATAGTCTACGAACATTCTTATTGAACCATCTTTCTTTACAACTACAACCAATGGTGAGTTCTATAGACTTTTACATCAACTAATAATTCGACATTTTGTTAACTTTTTTGTCATAACATCCCTTTGCTGCTCTAAATACATCTATTGTCGGCTTGAGAATTGAATTCTTTGAATCCCAAATATTTTCGTTTCATGTTCATCAATTTTTATAAATCCTAAATAAAATCTAGCTGCCATAAATATTTACCAAATTCATCTAATAATTTGTTAATTGTTAGATGTGTAAAATAAATCTTAACTTCTGCACATTCCATCAAATTTTTATCTTTCCGGAAAAACTCTATATACTTTTGATTTCACTACTACTTATCACTGGGCTGGCAATTTTATTCCACGTTTTCTTATTTTCCCATCCAATCGAATTTTCAGAATTTCACAAAGTTTCATTCACGATATCATATATTACTGTTGATCCCATTTCTGCTCTGTCATTCCGAATTTCTTTCTTTTCAATCGATTTAACAAAATATGTACAATAAAGTTTCCGGTGCTTTCTCTATGCTTTTACATCATGAATATATAAATCATTAATTGATTCTGCCGCATCAGAATAATTTCTTTTATTTTTTACATCATGCACACAATTTATAATTATCTTGTTTCCATTTTTCCTAATAAATAAAAATAGCAGAAATTATATCCTCCCTTACCGCATCTTAAACATTTCTTTTAGTTGACATTTGTATCTTTGTATTTGGTCTTTTTCCTTTATTCAATATCATAATTTTTCAAATATAAACAATAAAGTGTGAATTAAAATAAAAATATTTATTAATTTCTGAATTCATACACATATTTCATCCATAAGGTCTCGTTCTATTGGATCATTATTGAGTGTGTTAATATATCACACACTACAAGCCAATAGAATTTATTTGTTATTTGGCCATTTTCCCAGACCATTTTACTTTAGTATTTTTAATTTTATTCCTAAATAAAGTTTATTTAAAATATGTATTTTACTACACTATATTTCAACAGACTCACTGTTATCATCAGGTAGATTTGAACTTGAAACTATTTATAATAAATTACTTTTATTTAAACAAATTTCTTTTATATTTTAAAAATATTCCATAACAAATCATAAAATCTTTTTTTTATAAATCTCAAGTTTTAAAATATTAATTTTTAAAAATTTTTATAAAATCAAGATTTTAACAAAACTTTAATAAAAATCTCAATAAAATATTTTAAAATTTTAAACAAAACTAATTTATATTTATTTTCATCCTGCATCAAAAAATTGCGTTTATATATATATATATATATATATATATATATATATATATATATATATATATCAATTCAATTTGATACGTCGACTGCGATCGTAAACTTGAGAGCGGAAATGACAGGAGTCATTTCAATGTATGACATATATATGACATATATTGATAACCAAGATATCACCTAATCAAGACTTGAAATCTATCAATAAACATGATGATGATCCTATTATGCAAAATACAACCCCAAAAACTAACCTCACTATTTATATCAAACAAAGCTAATTCAATCATTGATAGTTTTTCATTCATTGAATTTATGCATCTCTTCCATAATTCCATAATCCATCTCTTGAATACAGTGCTACTATTATTGAGTTTGTATTTGCTTTCAATTGGTGTCAATAAATATATATAGTGTTTGGCTTTTTGTTTTGATTCCAAGGAACTTAAAAATCCAGAGTCCAATGCAAAAAACAAAACGTCACTTTATTGGCAAGTCAGCCAAAATTATCAAAAAAAATATTTTAGTGAAGAACAAATTATTTATTTATAAAATAGAGATTGCTTTCTGTCACTTTTTCTAGTGATGTTTAGAAAAAATGTTACCCCATTTGATATCTTTAAAATCTTTTGTCACAACTACAGAACCTTTATAAGGCTTGTCAGAATTTGAATTTGAATACTTTTGGTTTGCACATTGGATATTTGAAGCAAGAAAATAAAATTTAAAAAAAGCTATAAATGGTATGAAATATGTTGCTGTTTTTTATGATTAATAACCAAGGTTTGATTACTACAATTAACTAAAAAATAAATTAATTCAAAGAAACAAAAAATTGGTAAATGGATTCTTGATGGTACACCTGCAAATAATAGTATAATCACGTTCCGCAATAACAGGAGGCGTTACACAGCAATTTTTGATGAATAGCTCACCAGATAATTAAGTCTGGAAACTGTACGATGAACGATGCTATTTGCCTCACAGAATATTTTCACTATTTAATATCACTATTTGAGACATTAAAGTTTGTGAATGTTCTTGTTTCTTGACTCACGAGCAGTAACAACAAAATATAAATAATAAAGTCAAACAAGAGAAACTAGGCTTAAAAATAGCTGCTATTGGTTTTTCAAGTTCTATATTTATATTATATTGCAACACAAATATTTGATAAATATCTACTAAAAGTATTGTAATAAATTATTTATTTTCATTAAAAATACCTATTCCTGCTGAACCTTTGTACCTTACTGTACATTATTTTTATAGTTTATATTGGAAATATTTAAATATAGTAACAGTAAAAATAAGACTATACTTAATAAAAATTCATTATAATATTAGGATGTAATTAGTGTAGGATGACTGTAAATAATACTTATTCGATAAATATACAATACGTATGTATATATGCCGAAGTTATTTGTTTGGAGATTACATAATTTATGCCTGAATGTAAAAGGTGAGATATGGGATTATTTGTGCATGTGTGTATCTTGCTCAAGATACTTACGATATAATTATTTTCCTCTCGTGAGTTAGTCAGTTGATTTTCGATGTAATAAAGTTTATGCCTTTAAAGTCTTCTAATAATTAGCACAGCAGAATATTTAAACAGTTCTTAAACAATTTAGTATTTATTTGAATAATTATTATTAGCACAGCAGAATATTTAAACAGTTCTTAAACAATTTAGTATTTATTTGAATAATTATTAAAATTGAGAAATTTTATTATAATGCTTCTAAAATATAAAAAAATTTAACAAAAACCTTGGCACTCAATTTTCAACTGAACCTTGTTAGAAAATACAAGTAAATTATTTTAAACATTCAATAGAAAAATCTTATACACAAGTAGAAAAATAATTTGGAAATATTTTCATTTTACAAAAAAATCAGAGGAAGACGCTAAAAATAATATTATTAATGATAATTAGAAAAACTTATTCCTGTTGCGGATCTCACTAATGGATTTTTATGGAAGCAATTATAAAATTTATTCTTGACAAATATTTATTTCGCATAAAACAACTCAGAAAATGTGTCAATTTTGGATGTGCAAATGAATAAATATGCGCAATTCCATTTTAATTTCCCGTTGTTTTTCTATGCCCGTTTACTAATATCAAATAATTCTTAATTATTTCACTTCAACCGACCTAACACTAAATATGTTTTTGACATTCATACGAATTTAGTAATTAATAATAATAATTTTCTACAAAATTTGACTATGAATCAGATTTATTTAAGGTATGTAAAAGGCGAAACATTTTTGCTTGGTTGTCCTTTTTACAGTAATAATTCATTCAATGGCAAATAAATCAACAAATGACTATGATTTTGTTAATTTTACTAGCAGTGTTAATGACATACAATTGAGTAAAAGTAATACAGAGCTAGTAGCATGTAGTTATGATTGACGAGAAACGCGAAATTTTATTTATGGGTCACACTGGTCAAGTATGCAGCGTGTCAATTAATTGCGACGATACTTTTCTGACTTGAACAAGTTGTGATGGGTTTTTAATAATATGGGATTCACAAATATCGAAAAAATTCAAATCTTTACCGATAGTTGAGAAATGTGCAGAAATTTCTAACATGAAGAAAAAATGTATGTTGAAATGGCAACCAAATAATTCCAAAGTATTGAGAATTACAAAGGAATGTGAGATCAGATTTGTTAAAGGTGACGATGCTGATTGCCAGGTTTCAGACAGCAATGGTGAACAGGACGAAGAGGAGGGAGAAAGGAGATACCAAATATTTGTAAAAACTTTGACTGCGAAAACAATTACTATTGAAGTTGAATCTAATGAAGCGAAATAGTAGGTGAAAACGAAAATAATGTATAAAGAGAAATTCCATATAATTAACAAAGATAGATGGAAAAGCGTTTTTTATTATGACATCCAGAAAGACTCAACCATTCATTTGCTTTTAAGATTAGCAGGAGGAGCTCCTTTAGCCATTACATAATTTGAGAATAGTTACAGAAGAAGAACAGATCTAATGATCTCATTAGCTTGACTAACAAATAGTGCTATGGAGGTTGGAATCGATATCTCCGAAGAACAAAAAAGAATAGAAGCCTATATGAAGACAAATATGAAGAGGTGGTTGGAGAATTTTATCAGTTTAAACAGCATGCCTTAGAGTTGGGATGCGAAAGAGTAGTAAATGAAATTCAAGCAGATCTGAACAGATTAGAAGCGCAGTTTAACAGAATCAGTGATCTAGTCTTCAGGAAGAAAATAATATATGCTAAAGGATTTAGTAATTTTTGCAAAGAATTCTCAGATTCCACAGTAATTAAGAATACAGATATTGTTGATGAAGTAAGTAAAGAACTTAAAGTTGGACTTGAAAATGTCCATAAATTATCGCTTGTTGCCTTGAATAAAGATGAATTGGAGAACTCGAAAGGTAAAGAACTTGGTAAAAATTTAGAAATTATGAAATCAAAGCCTGTAGAGAAAGAAAGACAATTCGTTGAAGAAATAATAGACGATTTGAATAGATAGAATATGAAAAATGAAAGTGAGAAATTTGAAAATTAAAATATGACAGTATCTATTTGTGAACCATTGAAGTCATTAAGAGAAAAGAGTGAAAAGCGGTTAGATAAATCCGATGAGGATGGTAACAAAATACTGGAAGCAATTAAATGTTTATTTGACGATGAAGAAATCGAACAAGAGAAACCGTTGAACAGAAAAGACATTGATAATTTAATTGATGGAATAAAAGTCACGGAAGATACGTTGGGTAATGAAATTAGTGAGTCAAAACTTAGTGAGTTGAAAATGAATTTATTGGAAAAAGTTTCTGTTGTAACATAGTTTCCTATACAGACAAAGCTATTCAAATCCAGTCTCTTAGATGCCAACGGTATCAAAATATGACAATCTCATCCTTGACAAATATAAACTATAAGAAATATTCAGAAACTTTTAGATTTAATAGCTTATCTAAAGCTGAATCAGATTTGCTTAATAATGCTCAACTAATGGAAGTTTAAAATGAGATGTTCAGATTTTTCGCCAAAAGGTCTCTCCTGGAAATCCAAATTTGGTTGCAGAATCATCAATAATTTTATATTATTATTATTATTATTATTATTATTATTATTATTATTATTATTATTATTATTATTATTATTATTATTATTATTATTATTATTATTATTATTATTATTATTATTATTATTATTATTATTATTATTATTATTATTATTAGTATTATTATTATTAGTATTATTATTATTATTATTATTATTATTATTAGTATTATTATTATTAGTATTATTATTATTATTGTTATTATTATTATTATTATTATTATTATTATTATTATTATTATTTTTATTATTATTATTATTATTATTATTATTATTATTATTTTGAAAATTTCATATTAATTTTTTTTTCACATCTTACTTTGAAAAATTTTTATCGTTATTAACATGTATAAAAAACTCATTTTAAAAATTATACTAAAAAATTTCATTGTACGATTACATTAAAAACTTTATCAATTAAAAACATGTATAAAAATTTCATTGTAAAATTATGTTAAAAATTTTATCATTTAAAAATATGTATAAAAACTGATCGATAAAACTATACTAAAAATTTTATTTAAAAAATTTTATCATGCAATATTGTCGACTCTTTAACTTTAAAAATTTTCTCCTTATGTAACTTACCTTTTGATCCTTTATTTACTTTTAAATAATTCGTACCTTATGTAATTTGCTACTATAACTGCTTTTAAAATTTTCATCTTTAAAAATTAAACTTGTGTAACTTAACTGTTGACCCTCTATTTAATTTTAAAAAATTCTTACCTAGCTTACCATACTTTACTCTAGGCACCTTAATTTACTTAAATTTATTTTAACGTACTTTAAATTACTCTGATGTACCTTAATTTACTTAAATGTAACCTTATGTACTTAAATTGACTTTCGACCCTTTAATTTACTTTAATTTACCTTAATGTACTCTAATGTATCGTAATTTACTCACATATACTTAAATGTATTCTAATGTACTTTAACTTACCTTAATTTGCCTTAATTTACTTTAATATATTCTAATGTATCCTAATATACTTTAATTTACCTTTATTTACTTTAGGTATTTTAACATATTTTTTGGCCTATGAAAATTGTGTGAACAAATATTTCAAGTGTTTTTTTAGCAAGCCTATAAAATACCCCTGACAATTTTTTATCGGTAGGCGATTCAAGTCATTTTTATTTTATGCTTATATTTACCTATTGAAAATATTGAGACCAAATATTGCATTGTTTTTTATTACGAGTTAAAAATATCCCTGATTGAAAAAATATATTTTGTGGATGAAAAATACCTTCTGTGACCATCGTAGACTATTTGAACCAATTTTAATTTTATTCTTTTTATCGAGAGTCAAAAATACCCTTGACTATAGTTTGATTGAAAAAATTTTGTGGATGAAAAAAATTTATTCAAAAATAATGTACTAAAAATTTAAATTTCAAAAAATAATACACAAAAAATCGCGCCAAAAAATCAAAAAAAAATTGTGCGCACACAAAATTAATTATCTTGATTACATAATTATGTAATCAAGACACATTGTAATCAATTACATAATTACGTAATTTAATCTCTTAAACCCTCCTCCCCTCCCCTCCCCCTTAAGGTGTGTGGGCGCTGTGTGCTCCTAACTACCTACTATAATTCCATTTATGAATGTAGATATTTATTGACAATATCCCAACCTCTTTGCTTCTATACCATATTAACTGGATAAAGATACAGTGAATAAATACATTATATATAATACCTTTTTCGATAACAAAACATTACTACATATGTAATACTCATGAGTGAAATTTTTATGATTATTGATATAGAATAAAAAGTTTTAAATAAAATATATCGAAAACAAAGGTAAAGACAAGAGATATCTTTCCTGCAATATGCGCGACTGTCAAAAGTAAACCTTGATGTTATGTAATAACTGAAAAAAATAGTTTAGTAATGAAAATATAAAATTTGTTTATAATATTTTCTTTTATCATAATTTAACAAGTTTTATTTTTTATATTTATTATTTGATAAAACTATGAAACAAATCGGGAAAAATAGATTTTTTATAAATTTTTCCATAATTTTCATTTAATTATTTCCGGCATTTCCAAAGCATTGAGTTAATTTTTTTTTAATTATTTACTTAATAATTCATTTCTTTTAAGAAACAACAATTAGTGATGAGTTTTCCAAAAATCTAAAATAATTAGATTTTTTTTTCTGATTCCAATAACAAAACTATTGCAAAAAATTTTATAAATAAAATAATAAAAAATATACATGTCCATTAATGTTTGAATATTTTAGAATTTAGAATTAAAGATTTTTCATTTATTTTAATTGTTGTCCAACATATTTTATGTCTTTTTTTTCACAACAGACTGAGTTATAAATTTCATATTCAATTAACACGTTAATCTATATTAGCACTGATAAAAGTTTCCATCTTGCAGCCACCAAGGTCTACAAACTAAAGGTTCGAAGACCCGTAGGAGTTCTTAAAGCCGACTGTATATGAATCGTTTAATGATATCGACTGAAGTACCGTTTTATTGGTAGTTTTGTCCTTTTGATGTTAAAGTTGAAATATTTTGTGGGCCGTGCAAAAGGCCAAGACTTTATAAGGGACTCACAGCCTAGAGATAAATTTGGCATGGATTTTATTATTATAATATTTCTTATAATATTTTTAGATTTAAGATTACTCTGAAATTCTGTGAAAATAAATTTTTTAAGACAATATAAATAGTAAGTTACTTGATGCTTTTAAGCCCGTTAAGAACAAGCTTCAAATTTAAGGGAATAAATCTAAAAATAAAAATATATATACTACTGACATTTATAAGTAGCAACATGTATTAAGTAATATTTATATAATGAAGCTTAATAAAGATATATAACGTACTTTATTTTGTTAATTTTATAGAATAAACTTAATTTAATATTTAGATTAACTTTAACTTGTTTTAGGAATTTATTTTAATTAATTATATATTTAAATTTTAAATAATAAAATTTTTTCAGAATATTATACTCAGAATAAATATATTTCTTGACTTTTGAAAACCCAACCAACATTTAAGATGTTATTTTATTATGAGGAGATGGTGTTTGTTCAATCTTTTATTGAAATTAATATTCACATACAGATTGTTGTGTTGAACGGCTGTAATCTAGTTGATTGGATGCTACTGCAAATATTTTTTTCACTTTTTAAAAAAAATATTAATTAATTTAGCCATATTACCCATAAAACAATAGTCGTATCTATACATTTCCAATATATGAATCATCTGAAAAATTATGTAGTGAATGCATTGGTAGTTGACTGCTCTGACAGACTAGGCTTAATACTAATAAATGATGTTTCTATAAGACGTCTAATATAATATTCTTCAAAATATTCTATTTGAAAGTATGGAAAAGAATTAGATTTTCTTTATATGCTTGGATTCGCTTTACTCGTATTTCTTCTGTCAAGAAACGTGGGTCTATTTATTACATAATTTTCTGATTCCAATGCTACCCCGCATTTTTTGCACAGCTTTATTATTTTTATATTAAATTTAGTGAACTGTTTTCTGTGGGTAATCTGTCTCACTGCTTTTACAATAATGTTCAATTATTTGAATTTCACTCGTTAATTTCCTGGAGTTTTCTTTAATCCTGGATTTTTCTTAAATCTTGGAGTTTTTAATCCAATTATAAATATTGGCATTGCATGGTGCTTTATTGTCATTCGCTTGTTGCAGGTGATAAATGATGTAATTCTTTTCTATTTTCTTCAAAAAAAATATATGGATAACACTGCAAAATTCTCATTGCTGATACATTTTTTAAAAATATGATGTCAACAATAAACGCTCACTGGAAGTAGTATAAAAAGGCAGGCTATAGCTTTGCATTATACACCCACACCGCCCGCACATACACACATACACACCTTATATATAATACATGTAATACACACATACAAAAATAATGCTTATATCTACCACTAAAACATAAGTATAAACGCACTGTTATAAATTGAAACAAATTAAAAACAGTTGAAATAAGTTGAAATAAATTGAAATAAATTGAAATAAGAATATGCTAGTTGCTGAGAATATATTGGTTGGTGATATTCGTGAGTGTAGGCCCCAAAAGCGTGTGGTTTGCCTTTTTTATACTATTTTTAAAATGAATAAAATTCTAGATAAAAATTATTCGAGAAAGTTATCGTGGAAATTATGCTCTAATGTCGTTAATGTGCTCGATGGATTTCTTATGTTCTAGATGGAAATCATGTTCTCGATAGTAATCGCGTTCTAGATAGTAATTGTGCTCGAGTGAATTTTTTTTTCATAAGAATTTTTTGTACCCAAAGAATTTTTTTACATCTTCTATTAAAAACTATAATGATTTTAATATAGAAATATCCATTTTAGATAATTCTACATCAGAATATTCTTGATTCTTCCTTTTATTATATTCTTCAATATATTTTATTCGATGGTTATTGTGTGAAGGGTTGTTATACCATCTGATAAAATGTATTTTATATCACCATAACTATTTAACCCTTTCTGTTCAAAATAATCAAGATTTATTTTATGGTTCTTTGATTGAATCATCCATGAACCGATTGAATTCATTGAAAACCTAACAAACATGATTTTTTCCCTTCATATCCAATGTTCTCTAAAGCGGTTTTTGTGCACCTTTTAACTCTTTTGTGTAGTTAAGAGTTACCATTACTTAAATTCTTAATGTTTAAAACGTACATTTTGGAATTAAGCTCACAAAAACCTAGGATCTTTTTATTTGATTCCACTTGATCTTTAAAATATCCAAGCTTTGTCTCATGTATAAAATCTTGGATCTTTTCTATTTTTTCATTTTTCAACAATTCGAGGATTACTGAATTTGTATGCCTGAAACGCATTTTATAGTTATCTTTATATGTTTGATATAAAACATTATATATAAATTTATACATATAACGTTTCAATAACTCCAATATTACGAAGCAAATATAATAGAATTTATCAAACTTTATAGTATTCTTTTTAAAATGTACAGCAGCACATTCTACTTTCTTGGATTTTAAGATGTTTTTAAATTAATTTCGTCATTGTTGTAAATAAAACATCAAGTTCATATGCTCCAGGAGGAATTTTCATTAAAACAATAAAATTATCAAGTCCTTTAAATCAAAATTCATTATTTAATGATGTTATATTAATAATAATATTGTAGACTGAAAACCAAATGATTCCAATTTCATAATTAAATTAATTTCGTCATTGTTGTAAATAAAACATCAAGTTTATATGCTCCAGGAGGAATTTTCATTAAAACAATAAAATTATCAAGTCCTTTATGTCGAATATTTTGTAGATAAAATATTTGCTAGTTTTTCAAATTGTTGTTCCATTTTTATTAGGAAACATTAATCATCTTACCACTTTTCAATTGGATTTGTACTTGTTTCTCAACTAAAATAACACAATAACATTTCCCTTTGAAATCATTACGTTTTTCTATATTTATTGTAATATTCACACCATTAATTGCTAATTTCTCATCTTGATCAGAAACATCAAAGCAAAATATTGAATAATAATTCTTAAAATCAATCAATGCTAATTGTGGATTAACTCCAAAAGCTTTACATGCATTAATATATGCTCATAAGGATATCTTTGGTAATTATCTTTAGTACTAAATGTCATTGGATCTAAAGGATAAAATGTTGTATTTAATTGAACACGTAATGATTTAAGCTCCTTTCCATCCCCTAATGGCTGAATGAATTTCGAATTATTAGTTTACATATCAATTTTTTCATCTTTGAATCCAATAAAAATATACCTAGGACGAGAATTTAAAACTGTTGGTTTCCAACTAAATTTTGTTTCAAGTGGGATTTAAATACTTGTTGATATTCTTTGAAGGTAATTCACATCTATTGGTTTTTCTTCATTCATTCTATCCATTATACTTGATTCTAGTTCTGGATTACAAGTAATTGATGGAACTAAAAGTGAAAGTGCTTCAATCTCAATTTTAATTTTTGATTGATCAGCGAATCGAGTTCCATAAATACATGATTTAAAATCATTCTTTTTTGTTAATGAAAGCTCAAAAGGAACCATGTACAACACTCTTTTATAATTATATAAAAATCCAAAAATAGTTTTAAGAGGATATGATCCTTCAAATCTTTTTTGATATAAATTTTGTCAGATTTTATATCCCCCATCACCATTCCCGCAAAAATACTCATCAGGAATCCAACCACTCATTTCTACAAATTTATTTTTGAAATCTGAATCTGTCATTACAAAATTCAATAATGATGACCTTGGACTTGGACTTTCAATTCTCTCAACTTCTGAAGAACCTATTTTCATAGCAATATCATTAAAAAGATTCAAGAACCAATTATGTTCCACTGCAAATAGATCAGCATCAACAGCAGCAACACTCCCTGCTTGATATCCTGAAATCTTTATTTCATAATATATTTCAGCATTAGAAATATCTAGAGGATTTGATGATTGATTTATATTGAAATATATTTTTCCTACATTATTAACAGCTTGAGCACTCGCAGTTGATGGAAAGACTTCAAGAATATCTCTCTTTCGAATATCATGATTAAAATTAATATGTTTATCGAAATTAAAGGATGTCTTTTTTATTTATGAATTTTTTAATAATATTTCTTGAGGATTTTATCATATTTTTCTTCAGTTATTAATTTCAAATCTAAGAGTTTATTCAAAATAGAATTAACTTGATTCCATGTATTATTACGTCCTGCTTTTTTAGCATCTAATAATTTTGTTAGGAATTCAAATAATACAATTTGATTTTCAGGTAATACTCCCGATCCTTCCTTCTTAAAACTTGATGCTCCAGAGGAGGAAGCTCTTCTTTCTCTGGGAATAAGAACCATAACTAAATCTAGAGATATAAATTTCATTTGTTTAAAATACTCAAGTTGTGGACTCATAGCACCAGACATTAATTCCACAAAGATTTTTACAGTAGGAATATCCACAATTAGATTTTCTTTTCTAAATGCTTCTGCTCCTTCAATATATATTTTAAGATCTTGAGTCATTTCATATTTCTTGTAAGTTATTGGATTGAAAATATAAAACTTGTTGTCTTCATGTGTAATAATAAATATAGCATCAACAACAAGTAATTTCCTTCCTTGTATGTCTCCTTCAGTAATAAAAATTTCATCTAAAATTGGTTGGGTTTTCTAATATTACATACAGTTCTGTTTATATTCAATGTAAACATGTGTATTTTATCAGTTCCAATATCTATTTCTTCTTCTTCTACCTTATTTTTATTAATGATATTTTCATTCCATAATTCATTTGCTTTTTGTAATTTTTTCAAATATTTAGTATTATTATTATATTATGTTGGATTGGTAACAATAACTTTGGAATATTGATCCATTTTTATAATTTTATTTTTAAGTGTATTTCTTTTGTATCTGAATTCAAAGCAATATAATTATATCGATTACTCCAATGTTTCTTGTAATTATTAAAATCTGATTTATCTATAATATTTGAGAATTGATCATTGTAAATATTATCTTGATCTTTTTTATTCAATACAAAGAAAACAAAGAAATTAGCATTTCCACGAATTGATCGTCTATCAAGCTCATAATAATTTTGTGATAAGTAGATGCAACAACAATTAGTATGTCTTCATCTTTTAAAGTAAGACTCCATAAATTTCTTGGTTTTTATCATTAACACAATCATCAAATACAATTAAATTCTTTTGGTATTTATTAAGATTTTCACATGGAATTATATCTGAGAAATTATTACTCATTGTTAGATTGATTTCGTTTTTAGTATCACGAGGAAAAGGTTCACATAAATCTGAAATTTTGATGTTTTCAGGGATTTTTTCTTGATTCTTGAAAATGTTAAGGATGGTTGTTTTCGATAAATGATTTTTAAATCCATGACACAATAATTGAAATTCTGGTTGATGAATGATTTTACTGAATATTATAAGATTATTATAATCCAAGTAATTCGGATATAATAACATTCTCAATAACAATACACTTTTCCCACATCCAGATGATCCAATAATCAATATTCGAAATGATCTTGGTACAATTTTAATATGATTGAATTTCGTAAGATTATTATTCCAAATTGGAAGAATATTATCCATTTTTTTCATAAGGATTTAAGAATATTCCATTCCCAGATTTTTCAATATTAATATAATGTTTCTCCATCATTTTCTAATGATTATTTAATTAAGAATTTCCTAATGCTCGTAAATATTTCTTAAGAGCTTTTTATTGAAATTTATCTAAACTTGAACCTATTTTTGATTTAATGAATTCAGTTTCTGGTTTTTTTCCTAATTTTTGAGCTTCTTTTGCATTTTTAATTGTAGTTGAAATTCCAGGAGAAGCTCCTGCAGCTGCAGTTATTCCTCCGAAAATTAATGTTAATAATGCAGCTAAAGGAAGAATTCCTTCTTGTTTAGATTCTAAATCCTTTATTTGTTTTATTTTTTCTTTTGTAAGAAATACTTTTTTTATCTTTATATTTAACAGCTTTTGATTTATTTGAATCAATATTAGATTTTAATTTTGTTAGAAATTTCTCATCTTCATTTAGCATTTTCTATTATTGAAAAATGGTCATTGAATTTGAAATCGAAAATAAAAATAAAAAGAAAGCAATGGGGAATGGAATTTTTCTTTATCCAAAAGATGGGAGTGATTATTACGATAGTGATGAGTATGAAGGAGGAGTAGTTGATGCTTTAATAAAAATAAATGAGAATGATGATGATATGAGTTTATTTCTAAGAGCTATCAATACAAAACCTGAGGAAATACCTAAAAACTAGTTTTCTGTAATTCTCTTTGATACATTCGTCCTAGGATTTCTTCTCCTTTTAAATCATATATCTTGTAGATAATAAGTTTAGTATCACAGATTTTTTTTATTACAAATATTTCTTTACTCCATGAATGGGTTATTCCTTTCTCAAACTTGTTTTTCCATTTGAATATTCTTACTCGATCTCCAATATTGAATTTTTGTTTTTCAATTATATTATCATTTGCATTATTATTTTCATTTTTAATTTCTCTAATTGAATCATGATTATTACTTGCTTCTGTTAGAGTTGTTTTTATCGATCGGTGTATTTTATTATTATAAAAATAAATTAGACTATCTAGAACATCAATCCAAATTCTATTTCCTCTTTCTGTAAATTTTTTATACATTAGGTTTTTAAGTGTTCTGTTGAATCGTTCAATAATAGGATTGTGTGAAGGACCTTGTGTTCTTTCATCTGGTTGATTGAATGTTGAATAGAGTTTTATATCATTTTCATCTAAAAACTCTTGGAATAATTTATTGTAGAATTCTTTAACATTATTTATTAGGGATTCTATTCGGATTGGATTCAAATAAAGTATGGAAAGCTTCTTTAATTGTTTCATTGTTTTTATTGAGTAATAGAATGGCCCAAATATATATAGTATATAAATCTTAATAGTCAAAATATATCTAAAGTTTTCATTATTTTTAGAATTACCAGTTTCAATTAAATCTGCTGATCAAATATCATCTTTACCATAAACTTTAACTTTTAAATACTTTTTATTATTTCGATATTCTTTATGTAGTTCATTTGCTAGAGTAGTATTTTGAGGTATTTCTTCACCCAACATTATTTTAGCTTCCGTTGCATCTTTCGCAATAGCTCTTGAAAATCTTTCTCCGAATGTTGGATCTTGAATTTCATAAATCTTGGATTAAATCAATGTCTGCCTTTTTTCTTTCTCTTATTCCTTCTTGGTGGTATGCAATATCATGTTTTAAAGCAGCTTCATTAACTCGATTTATAGGTTCTTCTCCAGATTTTGGATTATCTTTTTCATCAAGTCTTTTCGCTAAATTTATTCCCGGGCCCAAGAAATTATATTTTGGAAGATGATGTTCTCATGGATATTTAGACCGTGGAAAATCAGGTAATTTAGAACTTAATTGGTTTAAATCTCCTTGTTTTTTTACGTTTCTTAGGTGTTTATTAGTTTCAACATGTTTATAAATATATATATATATAGTTTTTATGTATATTTGTATGTATATTTATTTTATGTATGTATACATTATATGTTTCACAATACGTTTGATTTAATTTCATATTCAATTTTTATTAGATATTTTTCAGTATTAGTTTCTCGAGCACAACAAAAAATTTCATGATGAAAAAATTTCGTGTACAAAAAAATTCTTAGGGATGAAAAATTCTTAGGGAAGAAAAATTCACTAGAGCACGATTACTATCTAGAACACGATTTTCATCTAGAACATAAGAAATCTATCGAGCACATTAACGAGATTAGAGCATAATTTCCACGATAAGTATCTCGAGCATAATTTTTATCGAGAATTTTATTCATTTTACAAGTAGTATAAAAAAAAAGACAAACCACCCGCTTTTGGGGCTTACACTCATGAATATCACCAACCAATATATTCTAAGAAACTAACATATTCCCATTTCAATTTATTTCAACTATTTTTAATTTATTTCAATTTATTTCAACCGTTTTTAATTTGTTTAAATTTTTAACAGTGCGTTTATACTTACTTATGTTTTAGTGGTAGATATAAGCATTATGTCTATATGTGTGTATTACATGTATTATATATAAGGTGTGTGTGTGCGTATGTGAAGGCGGTGGGGCGTATAATGCATGTATTATGTGTATTCCGGCCCGGAAAGTTTTGGTCTGCCTTTTTTATACTACAACTGTATATATATTGTTGGTGGTTTAACGTTTCATGGATGTATTAATTTCATTTCTGTAAGAGCCGAAGGACTTTTCAGCTACAACATAAATATTAGAATGTGATTATCTCTATAAAAACTTATTTTTTATTTTGTCAAATTCCATACCCTTATGAAGCAAAGTAGATTTAGATATATTACTATTTCTTATTTCTATTTGAGAAACCCCAAAAAATTTCGCATAGGATTTTTAAGTTTTTTACATGCCAATCTGTGCTCCTACTGAAAACCGAATTAAAATTTATTTATAAAATAACTTGATAGAGGTTATGTCATTGATATACTGTCCTTTCCAATCACTATTTTGTTTCAGTTTTTTCTCTTAAAATGCTGAAAAGAAATTCATAATAGAATTTACAAGTAACAATTTGCAACCGAGGACGCTTAAACATAAACTTACTGAAATTTGAAAATCCATAAATCTATCTTGTTGATATTTTTCTTACTTTAATTTTTTTTAGTTTTTTCTCTGACTTCTCATGCTTTCACAGAATCCAACACAAGAAACTGTTATTCGTATTTACCAAACATACATAAAATTGTCAAAATTATATTTCTTGGTTTGCACATTTGTCAGAGGGCTAAGTCCACCAACAGTAGATTTCCTTTATTTGTACACTTTTTTGTAATTTAAATTGGCTAATACTAAGTTTCACAACCTTCAGACTGACCACTGTAAGAACAGAAAAACGTTTTTAGTATACAACTAATATGTTTTGGCTAAGTTTTATAATCTTGATAAGGAACTCCCGAAATGTTGTCTAAATCTTTATATTTTTGACTAATAGGATTGAAGATGCACTTGTTTGACTGCGTAACAATAAATTAATTTTTTTAGATTTTTGATTTTGTTTTGAAAATTAAAAAAATTAAAATTAACTTGTTAAAAATCAAAAAACTCCAAAAAAAAAATTTAAAAATATATAATCATTAAATTTAAATAAATAAAACATTTTATATGATTAATTATAAATTAATAATCAAATAAAGTAAGCAAGGTTTTAATAATTGAAAAACGCCAACTATATATTCTATGTTTTAGTTTAATAGTTCTTTAACAGGTAGAAATTAAAACTAAAATTGTCATAAAAATATGAGCATGATAATTTTTATGAAGAAATTAAGAATTTACATTTATCAGGATTAGAAATGATAATACTTAATTTATTAATGATAAAAAAAGCCTTTAAAAATAAGATCATTCTGGACAAAAAAAATTAAGAGGAATATTAGTTCAGAAAAACAATAAAATTTATCGTATTAAAACAAATTGCAAATGGGTTATTTTCGTTAATTCTGCTGTTAGTAGAATGGCAATGTTTGCCATTAAAGTTGACAAATATATCCGAATAAAAGAGGGAGAATTATAAAAGAGATTAATCAAAATTAGTCATTATTAGTCTATCTTAAAGAAAATAAATTATTTTTTAAAAATAATAATTTGTAAGCAAAACTTATTTAATATTTGTAAAATTTTCTTAATATATTTCATTAAAAAATGAACGCTCATTTCAAACAAATCATTTTACTCCATGGATAAAAGATTTATGATTAATTCATGATTAATATGGTTGCTATGGCTTCACCAGAGGGGGTAAATGAAACTATTCATATTTAGGAAATTAATTAAAAATGCTTAATTAAAAAGTATTATTTTTTCAAATTTTAATTTTATTTTAATAAGGATTTCAGTTGGAAAAATATTTTAAATTATTTACAATTATTAATATAACCTTAATGATAAATAATTTTTTTGAATATAACTATAAAAATTAATTTCTTGAATATTAAATATAGTAAATTAACGCAAAATTTTAAAAATTAAAATTAAGCTATAATAAAATCCTCTGTTTTAATAAATCGGAAAACTATAAAAATTAGTTTCTTGAATATTAAATATAGTAAATTAACACAAAATTTTAAAAATTAAAATTATTAATATTAATTAAGAAAAATTAAAATTAAACTATAATAAAATCCTCTGTTTTAATAAATCGGAAAAACAATAAATTAATAAATGAAACATTTTAAAACTGTTTCGTTTGACATATTTTATTGTTCCCGTGATATTCGTTTTGATATGTGATGCATAAATTAGCAATACATAATTTTTGTTTTAATTTACCGATACAATTTTAAGAAATGATTTCAAAATATAATTTATTGTTTACTGAGATAGCAGCAATTAAATATTAAAATAAACATTAATAATTGATTTTAAATAATTTAATTAAATTTTTATTAATATATCATAATTACATCATTAGATTTAATAATAATAATAAAAATAATAAAAATAATAAAAATATTAATAATAATAATAATAATAATAATAATAATAATAATAATAATAATAATAATAATAATAATAATAATAATAATAATAATAATAATAATAATAATAATAATAATAATAATAATAATAATAATAATAATAATATAAAACGGTGATTCCTTTGGTAGCAGCAAAAATAATATATCAGATAAGTGAATAACAAAATAAGCCCTTGCTGCAAAGTAAATATAATGAAAAAAGTTCCGATTATTTACCCCCATACACAAGCATGCCATCATTATTATAAATTGTCATTGGGAGCCAGTTTAATATTATTATCAATAGCAACTAATTTGTTTTTAGTAAATATTCCATCGGCTTATCCACAATGACACCGGTACCTTGAAATCCGAGCCATTCATAAGATACTTTACAGTTTCGTCATGATTGTAAATTAAATTAAAAAATCGCACATTATCCACAAGCAGTCAATGGTTGGATTGTTAACCTCAAAACCCAACGGCTTGTTATCAAATTGATATACTGTTTAGTATGATTTTAGTTTTGATTTTATTAAGCTTCAATTTACTACATTGCATTACAAAATATTTATTTCCATTAAGTTCGACTGAATCAATTTTACATAAACAATAATGTTATTGTCAGGTTTGACACTGAAATAAACATATTTATTTAAAACAATTTATTAAAACATTTTCAATTTCAACTTCTAAAATGCATCTTTAAAACAACAAGGTAATTTACATCTTTTTCTATTTTTCATATTTTTAAATTTAAATTTACTTTTAATTTCTTTTATTTTCAAAAATTTTCTTTTTAAAATTCACGTTAAATTTGAATGAGTAGATAAAGTAGACGCCACAGAATAATAATTAATTATCGACTAAAATGCACAACGTTCACGATTTTATTTGTTAGAATTCTGCAATTGATTTATTTGATTATGATTGCGACTTTGTTCTTTAAACTTCCGTTCTTTTAAATTTTTCTAAAAGCCATATTAGTTATGTTTATGAAACCCCATGTGCCCATCCCCTAATAACTAATCAATTATTATAATTTAATTAAAACAGTTTCAAAACAATATATTTATGTATATATTTGTTATTCAAATAACCAACATGATCATCTAAGATTAAATATGTTAAGTTCTTTTAATTTGTCTAATTTAAAGCTTTTATTAGAATATTTTTAAATTTAATTTCAGAAATAACTGAGAAACTTTTCGGGTAAATTATTTTAATGTCAATTATTCTTTAAATGCAAATTTGTTTATATTATCGAAGAGAATATTTTCTTTAAGTTTTATATGATTGAAAAATTTGAATAAATAGTAAATAAAGCCTCAAAATAAAGAAAATAAGAAATTAAGAGATTTAATAATTAAATAACAAATGTGTATGAAGATAATTAACTTAATTAAATAAATAAATGTTTAAATATGGAAAATAATTATTTTTTAATTAAATTTTTATTCATTAAATATTCCTTAGTATTTCTTGAATTAAATTCCCAACGTATTAATAAAATACGTTTGGTAGCATAATCAAAGAAAAATTATGTTTACAATTTAAAAATTTTAAACAAAGAATTATTAACTAATACAATACTTTAAACATTCGGATAATTTAATAGCTAAATTAATAAAAAACCTTTGACAAAACAATGAGTACAATAAAACAAATTTTTCTTAATATCGCTCTTTGAAACTTTAATTTCTTTCAATCTATGTTTCAAACCTTTACTTTTTTCTTCGATCACTTTTGGCAATCTGAATAATTTTTGGTTTTTGTTCTTTCAAATATTTAATAAGTATTTTTATTTTCCTTTTATTTTAACCCATTTATTTGACTCTTTTTTTAATATTTATTCGTTTTCAAATGGTTTCATTTTATATTAATTTAATTTTTACTTACTCTTAATTTTTCTCAATTGCTAAACGTTTTATTCATATTTCTTTAATATTTTGTTTTAATTCTGATCAATAAAAATTAGCAAAAAAATTTTAAAATCACATTATTCTATGCTAAAATCTCCACAATTATTCCGGATTCCTGTATGGATATTTGATTTGAAAAAAAAATATTTAGATGGCGTTGATAATTTAAACAAATCTTGGGCGTCAAATCAGTCGAATAAAATTAAATGCGTTTGATTGTCTTATGAAAAATTCAATTTTTTTGTAATTATTCAATTTTATTTCACAATAACATCGAAATTTGATAATCAGTTCTAAAGGAGGATTTATCAGTTTGCTCTTTCAAAATGTAATTAGGATTTTGTCCGGGATAAAAATGCAGATAACCAATATTTTACTTTTACCCGTTTCATTAATGACAAAAATATATCAATGAAGTAATTAATGTGTTAGCATCACATTTTTCCTTGATTTTATCGATTTTTAATGAAAAATAATATTAATAATTTTAATATTATTATTATTATTATTATTATTATTATTATTATTATTATTTTTATTATTATTATTATTATTATTATTATTATTATTATTATTATTATTATTATTATTATTATTATTATTATTATTATTATTATTATTATTATTATTATTATTATTATTATTATTATTATTATTATTATTATTATTATTATCCCTGCATCAATAATAATAACATAATATATGACAAAAAATAAAAATCAAAAATACAATTTAATGGATAAAGTAATATCATTTATTTTAATATCTTTAAGACAATAAATAAACTAAATTCCAGATATAATACATAGTAAGAATTGAATCTTCAGTCTCGGTGGAATTTCTGACGTTTTCCAAATCTAGATTGACAAACAATGTTCAATGAAAAAATAAAACAAGTAAAAAATACTTTTACAATATCTAGATAAATTCAAACAATAAATATTTAATTATAGAATTTATATATTAAGTGATTGGCAAATCGTGTGTCGTGAAAAGTTTCAAATGACCCACAAAAGATTTTGAAATTATTTTATTTTGCTAGGAGCTTTCTAAACATTTTCGTTTTGATGAGATTTTTTTTACTTGAAAATAATAACAATTTCTACAAAATGGGATCAGTGTTTTCCATTATCAGTCTTGCTGTGTCTTGGATAATGCTTCCGTTTTCTTAACGAGCATGTCATTTAATTTCTATATGTTCTGGTAACTATTTTTTTAAATAATGAAGAATAAAGGATTAAAATACCATTTAACGCTGAGTGTGCCGTGAGCATAGAAAGACTGACGACCATTGTATTAAGCGACTAAGTAATGATAATAACGGATGGCACTCGAAATTGTACTCACAAGGAACACATATTTTTATTTAATTGGTTATGTTACAATTTTAAACAACTCAAAGATTATTTTTGTTTGAAAATATATATATATATATATATATATATATATATAGAATCATATATAGAATCTTAGAGATGATGAACACATTTACTGAAGCAAAAATTCATGAAAGCGGTTACGGTGGGAAAATATTTTATTTTCCTAGCTATGGAAATGATAAATAATTCTGGTGTCGATTGCAATGAATCATGTAGAATACCAAAAATATATAATAAAAATATTTTGTATCTCTAAGAAAACCATGGCAAAAGTAACATTTAGGATTCTGTCTATTTCATACAAAATAATATTTGGCCAAAAAAATCTCCTACAGGTGTATTCTATATTTCAATGCTATTTATCATGCAATGTCACACACATGGAGAGATTACCCATCATCACTGCACTCTAGCTCAGGAAGCTGCTGATCTAATGGAATAAGTAATATTTCTGAGCATAATGAAATTTGTAAAATAAAAATATATGTCCGATTTTAAGTTTTCAAATAATCTGACTGACAAATAAAATGAGATGTTTGAAAAGAACTCTTTAGATCTTAATATTTTTGTTCAAAATGCTCTCACCATAAGTAATTTTAAATTTTATAATTAATTGTTTAAGTTTTTTGTGATTACATAATTATTGTTTAAAATAATTAATTTACATTATTTACCGTATTTCATTTAGGCGCTTAGTAACCTGAATATGACAATTTATATGTCAAAATATTTCACAAAGAAATATATTTGTAAATAGCAAATTTTTATTATTTAAACCTTTGCTATATTTATTTAATTGTATAATAATAACAATAATAATAATAATAATAATAATAATAATAAAAATAATAATAATTATGTGATTAATATAGTTTAATAATTATTATTAAATTCGTAAAATAATCAAACATTTAGTATATTATATCAACAAATATCAAATTTTCTTTAATTGGAGGAGAAATTTCAAAAAAGCTCAAATAATTAAATAATTAAATTATTGAATAATTGATTAATTGAATTTATTTCTAAAATCCTCATTTAAGAAAAAAGGAAAATAGTTATTGTGCTAATAATAAAAATAATAAAAAAAAAGTTTTACCAAAAATTAAAACAAGAAATAATCTTTTTCAGCAACCTCAACTAATAATCAAGCTTCAGCTGAACTCCCAATTTCAATGATTTATGAATAAATATTTCACGTCGAAATAGGTTTCCGGCTCATTAAATCCCTTTTACATTTACGTGTCGCCGGCGAATACGACTTGATCAAGAAATCCAGTGATTCAAAAGTATTATAAGTGGAATGAAACTGTTCTATATCGAATTAATGCCTTGACCAGATCCTTGTTATTTATTTCAATTTTGTAATTTTTTTTATTTATAAACACTTTTTAGGTAGAGAATGAATTTCACTTTACAATTTTGAGCTAGATTGGTTTTCCATACACTCTGGAGTTCATTTGGAAATGGATATTCATAGGAATTTCATCTTGAGTGGAACTATTACTTTACAAATCATTGTACATACATAGAAAGATTATATTTTGTGGATTATTGTAGAAAAACCTACACGGTTTTTGTGAAAGATACTAGTGACACCCCTCCGTGATGGCCTGGATAGTAATTATACGAAGCCGCATTGTGGTTGACTAACAACCTTTTTAATTGACTTTGTTTGAATATAAAAATTGCATATGTTGGATAAGGCTAAGAAAAGGTTGGATAAGTTGCAGTCTTTTGCTAACTTCATATGATAATGTTTCCTTCAATTTGAACCAAATTTACAATTGCCGATGCTGTTGTATAGGTGTTAGTTTTACTGATCTATTTGCATTATCATTCATTAAATATTTATAATTATATTCTACTATTCATATTTCCAAAACTATATAAAAACTATATCAATTTAAAAATAAAATTTAATTTTAAATTATTCATTATGACTAAATAAACATTTAAAATATTTACCAATATAATATAATTTCATTTATTATAGTTACCGGACCATTGCAAACTAACCAATGAGAGTTGAAATTAAATTGTTTTAAAATTAATGAAAACAAGCTTTATAATTTTAATTTGTTTGAAAAGTCAGTGATAATGACGCTAATGATTATTTGTAATTAATGATTTTTTTGTTTAAATTTATCGACAAAATATTCCTGCTATTGTTTTAGGTAGTAACGACGGGCGATGTGTACAAATGGCAAGGACGTAATCAGCGCATGCTAGTGACTTGAGCTTACTAGGAATTCCTAATTCAAGTGGAATAATTTCAATCCACTATTCCTGACACGACAGTGATTTAGCAGGTTACCGGACCATTTCTATCTAGGATTAAAACTCGCTGTTACTGCCATTGTAGCGCACATGCGGCCACGGACATCTAAAGGCATAACAGACCTGTAATTGCTCAATTTCATTTAGCTAAACGCAATTTATTCCTCTAAGAAGTCAGCATTTGCGTTAGAACACAACTGTACTATTTAGCAGGTTATAATCTCGTTCGTTAACGGAATTAATCAGACAAATCGCACCACCAAATAAGAACGGCCATGCACCACCACCATTTCTTGTAATGCAAAATTGTAATTTTACAAAATTAAACAATAAACTCAAAATACACAAAATTTTTATTTGTTTAAAATAAAATCAAATAAGATATTTCTAAAACAACATAATTATTTAATAATATTGTCAATATTAATGTAATAATATTGATGTAAATAGAAAATATTGTTTAAATGCATTAAAAAATCATTAATTTCTTGTTAAAATTAAATGAGTTTTCATTATAATTTATTATTATCATTATTATATTAATTTATATTATTATTATTATTAATTTTATTATTATATTTGAAATTATCTTTTCTACAAAACTTGACTATGAATCAAATTTATTTAATGTATTCACGAATTTTCGGCACAGCCTTTTTCAAGTGATTTCCACTTGAAATCACTTGAAAAAGCTGTGCTGAAAATTCATGATTACCTTAAATAAATCTGATTCATAGTCAACTTTTGTAGAAAATATTGTGTCACTTATAAAGAAACCACAGGTGAAAAAAAAGTCCTTATAATATATTTGAAATTGGAAATATTTTTGAATAATGTTAATTAATAATATTAATATTTATTAATATTATCATATAATGATCCAAATTTTTATGCTTCTTTGGTTAAATTTGTTCGAAATTTGATTTTATATTAGCATAAATTTCATTTTCATAATTCCAAGTTTTGACACTCCTTATTAAACATGAACTTTGTACAAAAAACCTTAAAACTTTCTTCATTTATATTTGTGTACATATTAGAGGCCAAATTTTTAAATCATTATTTTGTTTTAAGAGTTAAATATAAAGCAAAATATTGATTGATAGTTGATGAAAAATGAAGATAGAGAAAACTGAGAAATAATAACTTGTGAAACAAATAAGATTTAATTTATCAACTGATATTTTTATTTATTTAATACGAATTTTCGGTTCAGTTTAAAAAATTAAAAACAAATTAAAAAATGACAATTTATTATGTTGGGTTGAAGAGAAAGTGATGAATTTACAGAAATAATCTTAATAATTTTAAAAATCCTTAATATAAATAAACTAATATAATCAACTAAACAATCAATCAAATTTAATTTTATAACGCAAAATAAATATAATATAACTGGTTTTACCAAATATTATTTAAAAAATTTAAGGCTCAATTTTGATGTCAACAAATATTTTTTAAAAAATAATTTTTACCATGAAAATATTTTCACAGCTTCTAAATTTGAATTTATTTTTAATATTTCACATAATGTTTTGCACAATTATTATTTTAAAATTTCTTAATCTCCACAATTATTTAATCTGTATTTAAGCATTTAATAAGTCTAGGAGTTGTCAATTTTATGATTAATATTTACAAAGATTCATTACTAAATTCCAATGAAAATTACATTTTTTAAAAAATTAAATACATTTTGATGAAAAGTAGATCCTTTTACATAAAATATAATTTTTAAAATTAAAACAATTCATAAAATTTTATTAAATTAATTAAGTTTTTATCAAATAAAAAATAAAATATAATCAAAAACCAGACCAAAGCTTCATATTTTAATAGATCTAGCAACATTCATCATTAAAAAAAATCTTGACTCTTTCGGACCCCACTATACTTCTAAAAACAGTTGTCTATTAACCGTTATGCTGAATCCATGACCCGCGGGTCCCTTACTGACCAATATGATTAATTTATGTTAAAAAATTTTGTTTTTGTAAAATAAAATACAATTAGTTATATAATAAAAATAATTTTTCAAAACCAATAAAATGAATAAACAATTCATTTCAAAGATAATTACATTTCATTTTAAACAAAAAAAAATTTTATACTTTTTGGTTTTCAAAAAATTGCATATTACATTTTTAATCTGAATAAAATTTATTTAATTTCAATTTTTAAATTCCTCTAATTATTATCATAATGAATGATTTTAAAATTAAATTTAAAAAATAAAACTCCATTTAGACCGACTTGTCAGACCGGTTCATCATTACTGGTATGCCCTTTCACGCGTAAACTTTATTATTTTATTTGTTTTAAGATAAAAAATTTTTTAATTATAATTTATCCTTATCCAAAAAAAATTGAATGTTATAGATTAAAACAATAAATAGCGATAAAATGTTTCTAGTTGATAAAATACCGAGAGAAATTAAATATAATTTCCTGTCGATTTGACAGATTAAGAAAAAAAAGTTTAAAAATCACGAAACTGTGAACTGATTGAATGTTCTCTATCTGTTCCGTTTCTGCTCATTCGAGCGTGACATGAAATTAATTTTCAAATCTGTTTTAATAATTGATCTGTAGACACTTCCTCAAATTATTTGGGAGAAAAAAAGATTTTTACACTGATCATTTATCAAGTAAAATTATATAAAATTAAAACAAATAATTTTGTGACAGAATTTCATTTTGAATTTCGGCAGTGAAACTAACATTTCATTATGGAGGCCTCATTGGCAGTGAGATTACACGCGAGCTTATTCATTGGACATGGTGGATACCAGAAGATTAAATTATTTTCTAGGTTAATTTCATTGGTTAATTATAATTTTAATATAATATTTTTTAAATTAAATTAGTTTCAAGGAAATTGAAAAGTTTTTCTATAGTGATATAAATAATATAGTTATTTACAGACAATGTGCTTGTGATTTTGAATTAAATTTTGGAAATTTTGCCCAATATTTTCTTTATACATTTTTCTGTTTGATTTTGAATAGAGTTCACTTAACGGTAAGGAAAAATAAGTGCCCATTAGTTAGAATGGGGGGTCTTCTATTTTTAGAAGCATCTAGAATAGTGAACTAGAATAGTGGTAACTTTCACTGATTTTATGCATTTATGGCTATTCTTTAATGTGAGCTCAAATTATGACATATTATACATGTATATTAAGGAAAAGTATGGAACCCTTTTCCAATCGCTGACATAATTTCACTCTTGCGTTTAGAATGTTTACAGCTATATCAGCATCGTATATAAACAAGTTACTGAACCATAGACCAACATCTCGTCTTCATGGTTATTAGAGTTTAAGGTAAATTCAAATGGAATATTAACAGAGGATGTCTGATAAACGTTTAGAGATATTTTAAAGCAATGTAAGTAAAAAAGAATATTCGTTTGTAAGTTACCGTAGGGTTGTTTAATAGCTCGTGGGAAATGTTCCTGTTGGTGGAATTTGAATTCCTATCACTATTTCTAGTACTAACTACATCCATTGTATTATAAATTATTTAAAAGTTTTTAAAATGTTGTCCAACATATATCCCATGGCATTATTAGATAAAAACATTTTATTTGAGATTTAAGACCTGATTAAAAAATCGTTTAATATTTAAAAATTTAGTTTATTTAAAAATAAAAAATAATAAATTCAGTTTTATTTGTTTTATTCAATTTTAATTAAATTGTATTTTTCACAAAAGGTTTTCAAAATTTTTATGTTGTTTTAATTTTATGAATAGTTTATATGAATAAACAGATGTTTGTAAAGTTAGTCAAATTTTTATCTTAAGTCGTTAATATAGATAGGTGTGATAGTCGCCGTTTTGGCTGTAAGGGGAAGTCTCGAGAATTATGGTTTTAAATTTATATATATCTAAAAAATGATCTTTGAATTTAAACTAAGGATTACTTGCTGAAAGATTTTTTTATTGATTTGTAAATTTTAATATATTGATTTAAATTTATTAAAATTTAAGTTTATTATGAATTTTGCTGGGTTATTATTTATTAAAGTCGGTTGTTCTTTGATTCCTCATGTCCTTTAAAAAATAAATATGCAAACCCATTACGGAAATACTTTTTTACGATTTATTTTTTATTGGTTTCTTTAATTTTACTAAATTCGATACTCGTTTCGTTGATATCGCTCACTTGTCCTTTACTTAAAATTTTTCTTTGACCAACTGGCAACTCCTTCGATTCTGATTTCCTTTTTCATAGTTTGTGAGAGGACAGTTATCTAATATTTGGTAAACATTTTTTCGAAGTTTCTAAAGACTAATAACGGCGTCTGTAAACGCTACCCGAACTTTTCTGATAACCACAAAGATGAAAAAACTTGATTTATCGTTCGGGTGGATTCCTTTCGCCTGGCATAGGCAATTATCTAAATCTTTTGATATATCACTCACCGGGTTTCCCTTATCTATCGGACTTCATCTTCTCTTGGGTTTCCCATTAGCGATTAATTAATTTATATTTTAATTAATTTTTACTCAATAACTTTCCTTAACGGTCCCTTACGTAATTTTTTTATTATGTCTGAATTTGTCTTTCCATTTGTACTTTGATGTTTTTTGCTATTTTATGCTTGAATCTTATTTTATTTATTTTACATCAACCAAAACAATTTCTAAATTTAAATATAATAATATTTGAATTTAAAAATTGAAGTTTTTGAAAAATT